>CM061224.1:5490069-6090069 GCA_030844895.1 Ambrosia x helenae | reverse complement strand
CCGGAAAAGAAGAAGACGACTTGCCGGAAATTTTGCAGGTTGCCCGGAATAATATTCCTGGTGCTCCACCGGATCTCTGCTCCTCTCCGCGTCTCCGACAGGTTGATCGTATGAATATTTTTGGACTTGTAACGTAACGTATAAATTGTGTGTGTGTGTATATATATATATATATATATATATATATATATGGGTTTTGTCAAAAACATCCTCTGCTTTTGGGTTTTGTCAGAGTGAGTATAAATATCCAATTTCTCTAGCTGATTGGATATGTGTGTGTGTATATATATACCTAAAGTAATTGTGTGTTATATATATATGATAATATGATATAAGCAGAGGCAAAACAAGAAGACGGAGAGAGAGAGAGAGAGATGTATGTCTGCGGAAGTCTTAAACATGCGGAAGCTTAAATGTTGCGGAAGGTGCGGAAGGTGCGGAAGGGAGTAGAGAGAGGAGAGAGAAAGTGAGGAGAGAGCGAGAGAATAGTTGGGAAGTGTGTAGGCGAGATCTCACAAAGACGTCTTGGGATTCGGGTGAGGTGTCGCTCAGCTAGTGGTCCATCACCAAATCTCACGAAGACGTCTCGGGACCTGTGAGCCGACTCTCCCAAGAGATGGGAGGTGGCTATTTTGGTAAAAAAAAAGTTGGTCAATGGCTAGTTTTGTGATTTTCCCATAGAAAATTGTATAAGGTGTTAGGAAGAAACATAATCACGTGGACTCGAAATTTAATAATAATAATAATAATAATAATAATAATAATAATAATAATAATAATAATGGAGGTGAAAAGACCAAAAGTCATGTAAGGGGACTTAACCAGAAAACTTAACTGGGTTAGTCACAAAGGTTGGAACATGTAGCAAAATCAATAGGTAAAGGTTGATTTGGGTGCAAATGAAACATAAAGGTTGAAACCTGCAATTTTGGCCAAACATAAAGGCTGATTTATGTAATTATGTCTAAACCTATAATATTATTTTATATTTTATTTTTTAAGAGAATATATACATAGAGTCAAGTTATTCTACACAGTGTAACAAAAATGAGAAAGGTGAGAAGGATGCAAAAAACACAATAGATCATTAAAATATAATACAATGAGCCACAAAATATAATACAGTGCCAAAAAATATAACACAATGCTAAAGAAAAAATACACAATGAATTGAAAAAATGACACAATGATGAAAATAAAAAAGACACGATGGTACATAAAAGACACAATGATATAACGCATATTCTAAAAACTACAATCTAAAACCCCAAAAAACGAAGACCTAAAAAACTAACGTCATATGGTTTGATAAGACGATTCCAATGCCGCTTGAATGAGTTCAATCGAAGTCCGTTTGATACCTTTCCTACGACTTTCTATTTTTCTTTCACTGTGTATTTGATTCTAACCTTATATACATAATACTATTGAGTTGCACTTAACTTAGCTAGCTTATCAGGCTAAATTGTATCATAATAAACAAATTTACTTTTTGAAAGAATGTATACGAAATACTTACTAAGACTATCCGGAGTGGAGGGGGAAAAGGGGGCGTGATGCGAATGGTGAAAATTGTGGGGAGTGGAAGGGGGGGGGGGAAGGGGGGAAGGAAATAATATTATATTGTGTAAAAAAAAAAACTGACCAATCAAAAGTCTCCACCTATTTCAAGCCCCGCCCCCGCCTCTGAAGTCTTCCACGTCAAAGGGGTCACGCCCATCTTCATGCCCTTTGGCGGTGGTGTAGATGGGTTGAAGAGGGCTTCAAAGCCCCTCCTTCCCGCCCCACTCCCACTGGTCTAACATATAAATCAGTGATTCTAGTAATTGTTGACATGCCTCATTTTCTTGAAGGAAATTGAATACGACGTTAATTGCAATGCAAATAAAAGAGTTGGTGGTTATCTTCTTAAGAAAATATCAACTAGGTTTTTCTTTTTTTAAGACAATGACTTTTTCACAACTGTTTAATGGATCCAACTACGTCATTAGATAAACCATAACCTCTGATAAACCACTTGATACTAATCGGGGCCACCACAAGAGAGACTCAATTACTCAAACGTGTATGTTTCTGACCCGTGCATGTTGGCTTATTAATTATTCGAAAGTCAAACCGGTTTATTAAATTGAAAAGTTAATGAAACACGGCATAAAGCTTGTCAAACGAATACATAATACTAACACACATTGATAGGAGTTATGACATGTATAAGAGTATGTGTTGTGGTTAGAGGTGAGTCATGGTTTTATCCTTTAATATTGAGTCACGTAAGTGCTGGCATGGTATGGTGATAAAGCTGCAGCTCACTCGTCTGATCGTGTTGTGGCTAGAGGTGAGCAACAGCTTTATCTTTTTTTTTAAATTATTATTTTTTAAACTTTATTACTTTAAAATTTATATAATATTAAAATCTATAACACAAATTAAATACTAAACATAAAACATTCATTAATAAAAAAAATTATAAAGACATAATTAATAAAAAAAAACATAAAAAACTAATAAACTACTACTCGTTGTTTAGCTCTTCTTCGAATTGCTAAAGTCCCTCGTTAAAAAATCCATGTTTCTCAATCTTACTTTATCGACTTTAGCTTTCGCAGTCATCTCCATTCTAGTTCTTGTTTTGCTAATCTCCTCCGAGAATTTGTTATCGGCTTCATTAGCAGTTTGTTTAGCTTTCGCCTTATCCCTTTCAGCTGGTCGACCTAGGGGAGACGGGGGAAGACCCTCATCAGATTTTAGGTCAATCCCTAAGTGAGCATCCGAGCTTGTGGAGGAGATATACCCACCCAATGAAGAGGTTTTGGCCTGCTTTGATGAGCCGCATTCACTCATCTCTTCAATCGAAATTAGTTCGACCAATTTGGAGCAATTACAAAGGATTTTCCACAAGTAGTCTTCATCCCACGTTTTGTTGGTCTTGTGCTTGCGTAACACCTCATCTTTTCACTCGTCGCAAGTGAACTTCTAGACATCAAGATCGCTAGACTCACTCACTCGCACTCGAATAGCGTTCCTGTTATGAATGTTTGTAAATAAGCCCACATATTTTCTAATCTCGGCCCACCAGCCGTAAATCATATCCGAGGAACGCTTTTGACTCCCCACTTGTGCGTCGAAAATTTCTCGGATTCGTCTCCAAAAACATTCGCCCGTTGATAGTCGGCTACAAAAAAATAACACAAAGATTAAAAAATATTCATTATACTTGCAACATATATTTACATAAAAATAAAAACAATTATACAAGTTTTTCGATCTTCCGAAACTTCCACCCACGCCCGACAAAGGGCTATTTTTTCATCTCTTGACCAAGGCGTCACATGCCGCTTTGGTCGTACATCTTCTTTGGGCGGTTCACCACCTCGGCCACCACCTCTGCCAGCCGTTGTCCTACCTCGGCACCACCTCTAGCCGCCAGACCACCTCTGCCACCACCCCTTCTTTGCCCTCGCTTATTTGGGGCTGGTGGTTGCGTATCTGAAATTACAAAATCCAGAAACGAGGGTGGCATGTGGCTAAGATTTGCTTCGAGCTCGGTATTCGTCCCAAACCGTCTTCATCTAGGAACTCCATAGCCGGTTGGTAACATCCTTCCCATTGTGATGGATCCATTTCTTTGAAGATTGAAGATTGTTTGTGGATTGATTTGAAGATTTTTGTGAATTGTTTTTTATTATTTAGTGTAAATGATTAAAAAATAGTTTTTTTTTATAAACAGCCAAAACTAGTCGTTGGCCAACGGCTAGTTGGCTGCCAACGGTCGAATTTGCCTCGCCATCACACGCGAGTACACTAGCCAGAGCCGGCTGAGAGGGTGAGCCGGGTGGTCACCGGCTCCGGGCCCGACCCTTAAATGGGCCCGAACGTTTTTTAAAAATATGCACATATATATATTAAATTCTATATTTAGGATATATATTTGTGTTTTATACATTAAAGTCTTGTTAGTGAAGTTGGAAAAACCATGCTAATTTAATGTAGAGGTCTCAAGTTCAATCATTGGCTCTAGCACTATACTCATTTTTTTTATAATTAATTCATCTTTCCAAAATTTTCGGCCCAAATTCTTTTTCGCCCAACGCCCAAATTTTTTTTTTACGTTTTCGAAGACGGCCCTGACACTAGCGTCCACTCGTTCGCGCACTCGTTAGCCCATGGGTGTTGTGGTTCAAGTTAGCCATGTGGATTGGTTTGTGGCTCTCGGTTACTTACTCGCGGGCCACAACACATAGTCTTAGATAATTTCTTCCCAAATAATCCTTCCCCTTACATGATATATTACAAGATAGGAACAAATTTTATAACGCCCTTCATAAACGTGCTGTAAGTAACCAAAAATAGTACTTCAAATACAATGAAAATTCGAAGACAAATACAGTACTAATCTAACCTATGACCAACCCCAAACAGCGGTAAGAAGATACAACATGAGTAGCGATATAGGGTATAACAAATAACCAACATACCCAGTCCAAAGTGGGAATATTGTTCTCGTACTTGTGAAAACTCCCATCACTCCACATATTATCAACACAACTAGAACCTCAGCAGACACATCCCATGGCAAATCTCTTATGTAGACCGTTAACAGAAATGTTGTCAAGCTACTCATGTTACTCATGAACACTCCTGAGTATATCTATAAGATCAAATTAGTTTTCGACATCAGTTATTTCATTTACAAGGTTAGGAAGGTAAACGAGTATCAAAGAAAAATTTCGTATGAAATTGTTATATAAATTTTCTTTAGATTGTCATGATTAATCAACTCTTATGTAAATAGGAAACTGTAGTCATGTACTAATTAAATTGCCTTGTAATTTTCCTATTGTAATAATACATATATATTGCAATTGTGTTGAATTTTTATAAACCATAAAGAAATTAAGAGTGGATACCTTAAACAAGAATTTAAAAGTGGACGGATTGATGAATGGATGAAAATACCTGAGAAAGAGTTAAAGACGCTGCACGTTGAGTCTTTTGGCTTGCTGAATTGATCGTTGATAGGAGACGAGGTATGTTAATGGCACATGGTATTATGATGTATGGGATTAGGAAGGAAGGGATATTTGCCTCCGTAGCGAAACCAGAAACATTCATTATGAGTGGCAGTGCAACGAGAGCTGTAATAGCGGTCCCTAGAAGCACCAAAGCCAAAGCCTCCAAGTAATCCCAAATTGAACTTTGATCATCAAGGTTTTCCTTCTTGGGTATCAATGCTGCTTGTTGTTCTTCATCTGCATCCTGTATGTATATAAGGCTAGTTCAATACTTAAATAACTATGTAGTGATGGATATAAAGGTTTTAGTTAAGTGGCAAATATTTGGGTTGGGTCAAATTCAAATGGGCCAGAGTTGGGTTGGCCCAAAAATATGACTCTTCTTAAAAAAAATTCTAGGTATAATGGAAAACTAATTAACATAAAAGGCAATATAAACAAGAGATAATCAACTAAACAAAATATGCCAATGATCTTCAGCCCAGCTGGTTTGAGGTAGGGTGGGTTTTCCTTTAAGGGTTCCCATCCTGGGGTAGGTCACAGGTTCGATCCATGCACACTACAAAAAAATTCCCCGTGACGGTTTGAGCTTAGGCAAGGAGGACACCGGTGTGTGGGTAGGGATTCGAACTTGTGACCGTTAGGTTATGGTTGAACAAGGATTTCCACTAAACTAAGCCTTTCAAAAAAAAAAAAAAAACAAAAAAAAAACAAAATATAGAAACAAAAGAAAATTTTTTTTTTCATAAAAATGAAATATTGTGAAGATTGTAGGGTTAAAAAATTTCAAAACCAAGAAATTACTTATACTAGAAAAGTATTGTTTGCTCCTCTCATGATGTAAGGCTGGATATGTCCATGCTTATATGTATAAATGGTGTTTAACATACATTATTAAGACCCTTTTGAATATAGAGAGAGCTTTGAAACAATGTGTCCAATAACACAAGAAACGGTTGTTTATGTTTCTTGAAATAGAAAGTTACCGCTTGAGGTTTAGTGAAGAAACTGAGAGGGTTGTAATCGTTCTTGGAGAGCGATTTTCTTGCATCCTTAAGCCATTTTGTTAAAATTCTAACAAACTCATCTTCCTGAATCGATTCGTCGCCAGAGATATCAAGTTGATCCATGACTCTTTCTACAAGATCTTCGCTAACTTCGCCATCTGCTTGTAGTTGTATTCCTAAAAGTAAAGTTTTCAACTCTGCATTGGTAACTTTACCATCATGATTTTTGTCAAGTTCCTTGTGAAGTCTGCACATCAATATTTATTACATCATAAGGTTTTTTTTTTCCAATTAAATCCAAAAAAATGAGAAATTTGAGGCAGGTACTAACTCTTTAATTAGCTGCACATTTGCTTTACCGTTTGTGGAGAGTAGTTTCAATAATTTGTTCTTGACAAACTTTTGTCTCACATAATCAAATCTTCTATTTTGAATCCATGGTTGGAAAATCTACATGTAACACAAAATAATTATTTCATTAAGTATGA
Organism: Ambrosia x helenae; assembly: GCA_030844895.1. Taxonomy (NCBI): domain Eukaryota; kingdom Viridiplantae; phylum Streptophyta; class Magnoliopsida; order Asterales; family Asteraceae; genus Ambrosia; species Ambrosia x helenae. The sequence goes on along the minus strand of CM061224.1, from coordinate 6,083,562 downwards.
ACTTTATTTCGATGGACACATTCGTTGAATCTCTTAGGAGTGATATCACTTTCTACAAAAAAAAATGTTATTTGAGATTTTGTATTGTTTGAGAAAAAAAAAAGGCTAACCTGATACACAGCATAAGCAATGAAGAAACCTAACGAGATTATGAGAGTTAGAAGAACTATCACTCGGGTTACTGACGCCGAATTGATGATTTGTGGGAGTTGAAGAATGAGAAATGGTATCATGGACACGAGCATGAGTCGTGCAGTGTAGCTTGTTTCGGTATCAGTCGTAAGCCCATATGCTAAAACAAAAAAAATACATAAGAAACCAAAACCAAAAGTTTACTTTGATGAGTTAAGTATCTATAATTTTTTTTAGTGTTTGTTTGTATATATGCAACAAAGACCAATTAAACTACCCGTCAGTTTCTTTATATATGATTGTTCTTCTTCAAAAAGTTGTGATAAACCGGTTTCATCATCATCATCATCTGCAAGGTCATAACTTCCAAACACTATCACAGATGGCCAAATAAGTGTTAGGCTCAATACGGCTGACCCTGCTAACACATTCATTCCCATTGCAGCACTAAAATATGCACCCGTGTCATCGCTAGCTGATAATCCCATTTCTGCAAAAATAATTATATGATTAAGTATACAATATTTTGTTCATATTTGTTAATTTCTTTTCTTTTATGTTAGATACTAATCTAACATAATCATTAGTTATCATGTGTTAATAATAATGTGTACATATGTTAAGTATTATAGATAAAATTATATCCTAAGTTTAGATATAATAAATGGATCGGTATTAGTCACACCGGTTCAAGTAGAAGTTATGTTAGTTTTAAGGGACATGTCGGTTATCATACATACCGATTCATATGTATATATAGGTCCATACTTGTACATTTGTAATATATGAAAAGTGTGTGTTATCTAATAACCAACTTTCAAATTTCCCTCCTCTCTTTCCCTCTATTCAAAAACATCGTATATTACTATTGTTATTGTTCGATAAGTGCAAATCACAAACATGGCATCAGAGCCGAAAGATTCAAAGACCTGTGGGATATTCGATGATGAAAACCGTTTAGAAGAAGGAATTGATTTCGAGACAAAGGATGGTATTGTGGAACCATTATTCTCGGACAATTCAAGTGATTATGAGAATCACACCAAAGAAGCCATGAAGGCGATCAAGATAGAAGACGACGAAGATCAAATTGAAGTTAAGTTGAACCTTTTCACATCGGATCATCATCAAACAACAAAGAAAGCATGGATGATAAGCGAAATAAAGGCAAGGCACGAAGCAAATTCAATCGGCGACCAAGTAAGAAAACAAAAATCCCCAAATACCCATCTAGTATGTGTTGTGGTAAATGTAAATAACCATTTCACTTTAGAAGAAATTGTCCAAAGAAAATTGGTAAAACAGAATATATGGTTAAGGGAACCGAAAATAAAGGAAAGGATGAAATATGGTTCGCAAGTTTGACTAGAAAACAACATGGTTGTGGAACCAAAACATTGTTTATGACTCTAGTTAATTCATTTGGGGTAGAAGGATGTCCACAAGGATATCACAAAGAATACTTTAGACGGAAGGGAAGTATTTTGTTGACAAGTTCGGGCCAAATAAACAAGATCAAGGACGTTTATTATGTGCCGACTTTAAGGAGGAATGTATTAAGTGTTGATGTGTTGACACAAGAAGGATATGAAGTTACTTATGAAGGCGATGTGTGTCATGTATTCAAACCGGTTCCAAGGTCGAAGGAGATTAAGAAAGTAAAACACATAACGTGTAGAATTTGTAAAGGAGATGATCACTTCACGTTTAAATGCCCATAAAGACAGAAAGAAATGGGTAGTAGTGCACAGGATGAGAAGAAGGCACAAGAAAGTAGGAGGAAAAGAGAATCGAGTGATCAAGCAAGGTTATCATACGAAGACAAACAAAGGGCACTATTGTTTAAACACTTTGAAGAATTTTCTATCAAAGAAGATAAAGATAATGCCGAGATGTATATGGAGAAGGACCGAATGATGTACCCAACCGAAGAATCAAATTACAAGATTGCATAGTGTTTATGGATCTTGTTCACATTGGTACAATGTTAGAAAGGCACAAGAGAAAGTTTGAATTGGAATTCGAAAAAATAATTGAATGGTTTATGAAGGATTTCTTGAAAATTCGAATTCGCGCTCCAATTCCACCAAGGGATAATAATGGTGATCCTATTAGTCTATTAAATTTGTATATGAAGGTTTAAAAGTTTGGTGGATACAATAAAGTCACAACCGAAGACAATTAGAGCACAATAGGGTTGTCTATGGGATATGAAGAAGGACAACAAACCAAAGTTGATAACGAGGAGACCGCTAATATGTTAAGGAGGACTTATGTGAGATACCTAGAGATGATGGAGTGGTATCATTTAAAATACAAGGGAAGAGAATTGGTTGTAGAAGTGAAAGATGAAGAAAAAGCCGAATACACAATCAAAGGAAAGACAAGCCTAAAAGAAGAAGATTTACCACCGAAGAAGCGATCAAGATCCTCAAGTGAAGAATAAAATGTTTATGTTGATTAGGGGGGTGAATGTTAGATACTAATCTAACATAAACATTAGTTATCATGTGTTAATAATAATGTGTACATATGTTAAGTATTATAGATAAAATCATATCCTAAGTTTAGATATAATAAATGGATCAGTATTAGTCACACCGGTTCAAGTAGAAGTTATGTTAGTTTTAAAGGACATGTCGGTTATCATACATACCGATTCATATGTATATATAGGTCCATACTTGTACATTTCTAATATATGAAAAGTGTGTGTTATCTAATAACCAACTTTCAAATTTCCCTCCTCTCTTTCCCTTTATTCAGAAAAACCGTATATTACTATTGTTATTGTTCGATAAGTGCAAATCACAAACAATTTATTATTATTATTATTATTATTATTATTTATTATTATTATTATTTTATTTTGAGTTTCATGAGATAACTCATGCATTTCTTATAGCTAGTATTAAACCGGTAATTCTAACTTTCAAGGGTTAGGATCAAATACACTTTTTCTAGGAATGGTAAGAAGGATTGTGATCCATTGATCTTATTTTGAAGGATTGAGATTAGTTTATTTAAAAATAATAATAATAAATTAGAGGAAGGGCATAAAAGGAAAACCACATTTGTTGACTTTCGCTCTTCACATGTTATGAATATATCAATTCTCCCCATTATTTAAAACGTTTATAACTTTTTCATATGATATTTAAAAAAAAATTCTCCATATTAACGAGCGTTTTTTATCTTTAATATGAGTATCACATTGCTACATTAAAATTGAAAAAAAAAATATCGTGTTAAATAGGTTTCTTTTTCTTTGTGTCTTCTGTTTGTTCATTGTGTTATAGTATGCACGTGTGCTTTATAAATATGTTATTTATATTTTTTTGGTCTACACATGATTTGACTTTGTCTATTGTATTTTTAATATGTTTTCCATTGTGTTTTACGCAAATGGGTTTTGTATTTATGGTGTACATTATGTTTTATTATGTTGTTCATTGTGTTTTAGTCTTCTGGTCATTGTGTTTTATTAGACTGTTCATTGTGTTTTATACCCTATTTTTCATTGCATATTTAATTGGTACTCATTATGTTTTACGTTATCTCCATTGTGTGTTACGCAACTGGGTTTTTGACTTTTTTTTTCAAAAGTATTTATTGTGTTTTAGTCTTCTATTCATTGTGTCTTTATCATGTCATCCATTGTGTTTACGTAACTGGCTTTTCGACTTTGTTTTTCAAAAATATTCGTTGTGTTTTAGTCTTCTGTTCATTGTGTCTATAGTATGTCATCCATTGTGTTTTACGCAACTAGGTTTTCAACCTTTTTTTCAAAAGTATTCATTGTGGTTTAGTTTTCTATTCATTGTGTCTTGAGTATGTCGTCCATTGTGTTTTATTAAACTGTTCTTTGTGTTTTATACCCTATTGTTCATTGCATATTTAATTGGTACTCATTGTGTTTTACACTCCATTGTGTCTTACTCAACTGGGTTTTCGACTTTTTTTTAAAGTATAACAATATGACACTCATATTAAAAATAAAAAGACACTCAATTTTATAATATAATTTATAAAAAAAGATGACGTATAAAAAAGTTACGGACGTTTAAAAATGAAAGTGGAAATGACATGTGACTTGCATGTGCATATTCTTATGACAAAATTACCCTTCCCGTTTGTTTAATCGTTTGGATACGTGTCATTTTATAGTAGATTCTCACTCTTCTCATTTTTTTTGTAGCCTTTGTAAATAACTCAACCCAACTTTCAAACTATTAATAATTAAATATTGATTAACTAAATTCTTTTACTAATCACCCTTTGATTTTTACTTTCTTTCAAAAACACCTGCTTGTGGATTAAAACTAACAATAATGACATAACTTTGGTGTTTGCATATCTTAAAATGAGTTAAGTTAGTATTAAGTAATTGCTTCAAAGTTTTAAGAGTTAATTACACCGTTAGTTTCTATGATTTCCACAAAGTTTCAATGTTAGGCACTAATTGTTTAAAGTAAGAAATTGAGATATTAACATTCTAATTACTTTCAATTTCGGGTATTTGTGACTAACCCTGTTAATAATTAACTGAGATGACCCTCACGTGTCCAACACGTGAGTAGGGCTGCAAACGAACCGAACGAACACGAACAAGGCCTTGTTCATGTTCGTTTGCTAAATAAATTATGTGTTCACGAACAGTTCATGAACACTTACCGAACGAGATTTTTTGTTCGTGTTCGTTTGTTAACTATGTTCGTGAACGCACACGAACATAAACGAACGTTAATGATCACAAACAAGTGTTCATAAACACAAAGAATTGTTCATGAACGAAAACAAACACAAACGGACAGATATTAATTTTCGAATAAGATCGAATTCACATATATGAAGAAATTAAGTAGGACACCCAACATATAACCTAACTATACAAACATACTTAGTACATAACATAATATCGGCAAAACATAATAAAGTAGTGTATTAAAAAACTAAGCTCTCATTTTAAACTTGAAGTCTTTATTTTTTTAAACTTGAAGTCTTATATACTTACTTCACATAAATTATTTATTTATTGTAGTAAAATAAATAAAAATTACAAGAATCTAAAATAAAATTATAAAAATTAAAAACTCCATTGAACTATTTAACACAAACGAACACATACGAACAAGTTACCAAACGTTCACGAACATAAACGAACGAACACATGCTCTGTTCATGTTCGTTCGTTTAACTAAACGAACGGAATTTTTTGTTCGTGTTCGTTCATTTATTAAACGAATGAACACAAATAAACTTCCCGCCGAATGATTTATGAACTGTTCACTGAAAGTTTTGTTCGTTTGCACAAAGAATTGTTCATGAACGAAAACAAACACAAACGGACAGATATTAATTTTCGAATAAGATCGAATTCACATATATGAAGAAATTAAGTAGGACACCCAACATATAACCTAACTATACGTGAGGGTAATTTCATCCACACACAAATATTTACTTAAAATCAATAAAACCATTACACCGGATGAGTTCTTCTTCCCCCTCTTTCAATTCAGTCACGGCCAACAAACAATCGTTTTTTTATACTCCAATCTTACCGATCAACCCATTTCTTTCGTTTTTTTTATACTCCAATCTTATTATAATAAATTATTTAATGTCACCTATCATTTCGAGGATCATTCTCTCATATTTATCTTTTACACCAATTTTAATTTAATTATTAATTTTTAGTTCCTCTAATATGAGATCTTATTAAAAACTATTTTGTTGTTGCTGCTGCTAGGCTACTTAAGCAAAATCTACTTTTTAGATGATATTTCCCAATATATTATTTGTAATTTCCTATCATTATTATATTTTGAATGTGTATGTTTTAACTATTAGACCAAACGTAGTCAAACACATATATGAAAGGTTGATTATTTTTTAGTTATTATTTGTAGTTAATCCATCCATAGTGGTGGAGTGGTGGAGAGGCCTTATGTTCACTTAGGTGATCATGGGTTCAATTCCCACTTCCAACATTTATGGTTTGGTATCCGGGTGAAGATCGAATACGGGTGGCGCCGGTTCGAATCTGACGGGCGGCGAGGTTTTACCGAGTTCTATAACACCGTCGTGCCTTCGGGCGGGTGGGGCTCGGGTTTCCGCGCATCGGGGGAAGGCGGGGGCTGCTGGAGGTCGAGTAGTCGATTCTTGGGCACGGCGCCCCGCAAGGGTGGTTGCCACACAGTTGTTCGCCGATCAAAAAAAAAAAAAAGTTATTATTTGTAGTTTCCTATCATTGTAATATTTTCAAAGTCTATATTTTAACGATAGCAGAAACATGGGTTATGATCAAATACACAGTGAAAAAAAGATAGGAAGTCATGGAAACAGTATCAAACGGACTCCGATTGAACTTATTCAAGCAGTATTAGAACCGTCTCACCGAACCCTACGATCTTAGTTTTTAGGTTTTCAATTTTTTGGATTTTTAGCTTGTAGTTTTTATACGTTATATCATTGTGTCTTTTATGTAGCATTGTGTCTTTTTCTTATTTTCAACATGTGTCATTTTTGGGATTCATTGTGTCTTTTTTCTTCAGCATTGTGTTATATTTTTCGACATTGTGTTATATTTTGTGACTTATTGTGACATATTTCGTAATTTATTATGTTTTTTTGTATCCTTCTCACCCTTTTCATTTTATTATGTAAAATAACTTAGCACATAATACCATCATATCATATCATTTCCTAAGCTAGTTATGAAAATCACTACTATTACTATAATTAGATTCATCGCACTAGCCACATGGTAATTGAATAATGCACATAAAGCTGTCAACCCACCATCCCACTCGGCCACTCTCAATATATAGAAAATAACCCACCTACCTCCAAGAAACATATAAAAAAAAAAGAAACTACTTATACTTTTATTCGGTTTAAATCTTGATTTCTTGAGTTTTTTGTTGGTATAATAACAGGGTTGTCTTAAGTTTTTTTTTGGTGGCACAACTCGTATAATAAAAATGAGTCCCTTTTAAAAAAAAAAATATTTTAAATATTATGCTTTCTATACGTTTCTTTTTAAGTATGCATAATTATATACTATAAACCTCAATGTCAGTCGTCTGAAAACTCAAAATTACCAATATATTTTATTTTTTTAGAACTTGGGGGCTCCAAGAAAACGAAAGCCCAAAGTCATAGCTTTATTTCACTCCTTTTTAATTAGCCTTTTTAATAAATAGATTTAAGAAGAAAAGAGTAAGGGGCTGTTTGGTTAATTAAATGCTGAATCATTAAGAGGTCTGAATGGTTAAGAAGCTTTGAATGATTAAGTACTGAATTGTTCAGCTATGCACCAAATCTGAATAATTCAGCTCTTAACCATTCCATTCAGAGCCTTTTTTTAGGTTGAAACAAACAGTCTGAATGTTAAACCATTCAGAGCTGAATTGTTTAGAGCCTCATTAAGAGGCTACCAAACAGGCCCTAAACTAAAAACAGGAAGATATGAAACTTACGAAGGATGAGGAACAACAAAGGGAAGTTGGCAAGAATATGGAACAAACTGGCACCAAAGATACCCGGCCCGATAAGGCTGAAGAATTTATCCGACCCGTTTGATATATAACTTTGACCCAAAGACATCAAGTACTGATAAACCACGATCAAGAAAAGTTTTCCCCAAAGCCCACTTGTGCATGGCAAGAACCCATATTGAGGTTCACATGTCACTGTTGCACCTTCTGTGTTCCCACAAAAGCCCATCAAGATCGCCATGAACGTAATCATGCTTCCATTTTTCACGTATGTTTTCATCGGTCTTTGAGTTTTTGTTAGCTTGAATGGCTAGTAGTTGGGTTGGGTAATTGGGTCGGGTCGAATAGAATGAAAAAGAAGGTTACGATTGAAGGAAAGATGATGACGGAGACTCAAGGCTTGGAGAATCTTGGGGGATATTTGAATGGATTTGTTTGAACCAATGGTTTTACAAGACAAAGGTCGTTGCTTAAGTAGGAAGGTCGCAATCTTTGAGTTAAAATAACATCAACTTGTGTAAGTAGTTAGAAACAAATGTTTTAGTTATTAACTAATCACAAACAAACCGATTTTAATTGGTACTTATGTTTGTTAAATTTTTTAAAGGCGTATTCAATGGTGAAATCCTAGTCATAACAACCTCCGGGTCAAAAGTTCGAGTCGTCCAACATGCCGGACCCTTTCAACCTTTAATGGGTATGATTTTTCGATAGACAAGAATCGAACCTGTGACCAACCCTGGACGGGAACCCTCTGAAGAGGTAAACCCTTCAACCTCAAACCAGCTGGGCTGGAGATCATTGGCGTATGTTTGTTAATTAGTAATTAAAACTTTTATTTAAAAGTGTGAAAGGGCTATAAGAAAATTCACGGCAACCTATGGATATTTTGGCATTTTTTTAACCAATAGGATTAGGTATTACATAGCTTGCGGATTGCCTCTCAGCCTAGTGGAATTATGTGTTTTTCCGATCAAATTGGTGTAGGTTCAAGTCCCATAAAACCATATTAGTTCGTTCATTCAAAGAAAATGTAAATCCTTAAATTTATAGAAAATAATTTCATTCAGTCAATTCGATCTTTCAAAAATCTGATGTCACATATATTTTAACGAATAGTTATGTAGGTTTTGTTAACAATGAACACACTCCCCTAAGAATCCTAATAATTCCCACTTTTTGGACTCGAACCGTCACAAACTTCGTAGCGATAAAACCAAATGCGCTACGCCAACATACCATTGGCAAATAGTTGGCGGACTTACTAAGGGGTGACGAGGTTGGCCGCACCCCTCAACCAACCCACATTTAATTTTGGCATCGATCCTAATGATTATAAATTAATTCTAACCAAGTTAACTCTTTTAATTTTTGCCTATTTTTTAATTGTTTTAACATTTAACCTGAATTAAAAACAAAGCGCCAAATTGGAATTTATTTGGTAACCCAACTCGAGACAAACCAAGTTGAAAAAAGTTTAATTTTTAGTGATAATAAACGGATCCTAAAAAATTTTTAATACTATGAAAACACTCATGTTCCGCCACTACTACTTAGAGAATAAATTAAAATGGGAAAATCACGAAATTGGCCATTGACTTGGTCAATTTACCAAAATAGTCACCTCAGACGGCTCACAGGTCCCGAGACGTCTCCATGAGGCTTTAGTGGTGAACCAATAGCCAATTGCCACGTATCAAAAATATAAATAAAAAATCTTCACAAGTCCCGAGACGTCTCCATGAAGCTTTAGTCGTTGGGAGACGTCACAGAGATGCTTCCAACACGGTTTAGGAGACGTCACAGAGACGTTTTAGGTGTCGTGAGACGTCACAAAGACGTTTTAGGCGCCGTGAGACGTCACAGAGTCGCTTGGAGATTTTTTTTATTAGAGGAGAGAGAGAGAGAGACTTGGGACACGTGGCGTGTTTTGATTGGTCACCGTCTCACCCGTCTTCGAAGTCGGCTCAGATGCCTCGGGATGGGAGAACCGTCTCTCCCGAGACGGTTGGAGTGGCTATTTTGGTAAGTTGACCAAGTTAATGGCCAATTTGGTGATTTTCCCAATGTGACATCCGCCACTTTTTCCTTTTATATATATATATATATATATATATATATATATATATATATATTTTTAATAATAATAAAAAAAATAATAATAATAATAATGATAATAAGTTATAAGCTTAGTCTAAACTCATAACCAAACCATAGCCCAAACACCCTAACATGTTTACCCATACTCTCCATTTGTTAATTTGCAGCCCACTAACCCTGCAGGCCCAATCCACAACCTGTCTGGCCCAACTCCAGCCTCCATACCTGATTTAAAAAAAAAAAAAAAGGGGTGAGTTTTGCTTCACCCTGGTATCGAACCCGAATCAGACTCACCACACACCCACGCGTCCACCATTAGGCCAAGTTGTGCTTGTTGATTCTATTTGGACAATTAAAATCTTATACATAAATACTGAACCAGCTGGTCCCTCTTTCTTCCCTGCTGAGCGATCGCTGCACATCATCATAGGTTGACTTTTCTTTTCTTAAACATGGAAACAAAGCAACAGCCTTGACTCGCGAAATTTCGGTCTATTACTAGTCAAAAACGTGTATAATTATTATTAATTCACATCCATTTTTCCTTATTCATGCGAAATCCAATTAATACATAGTCAAAACTTTCCAACTACAATCCGAGCCTTTCACTATAAATTGAACGTACCCACACCATCCTTAATCGCCGAAAATCTCTTGTCCATCTCCAATTTCTGTAACCAACTTGTTTTTGAAGCCTTTTAATCGTTTTCCTTGCATCCTCTTTGTCGAACTCGCAGACCCGGCTACGGGATTGGTATGCTCCTTTTTTTTTGTGGGTTCTAGTGTTCGGGACCTTGTGATCATTAGCCCCAAAGATTCAGGGGCTAATGATCACCAATTGTAGTGATTTGAAAATTAGGGCTCATTTGATATTGAATTGGGGAAGAACACGTTTAATAACAAGTTTATATATTAAGCGATTTCGAAATAAAACAAATATGATCCACAGATCAGTTGGTTGGGTTGTTTTGTCCAAAACACTGAACCGGGTTTGTACCCAGGTTCAAACCCCACCACACACATTTCTTTTTTTGAAACTTTCCTTTCTTTATATATTATTGTTTTATCTTTCAAATTAATTTTAATATACTAAATCTATTTTATAAATTCTACAAAATTTATTTTATGATATTCCACTGATAAAGTTCATCATCCAATTTTTAGTTTTACAAAAATCATTTATTTAATATATATTATTAAAAATACAAGTTTATTCATTTATATTTATTAAATTCAATAAAAATATCTAAACGATTTTATTAAATCTCATAAAAATTATTCTAAACTTATATATTCTTAAACATTCCAGAAAATATTTTTATTTCAGAAAAACCATTTATTTTATATTTTTAATCAATTTTTGTTAGTTTTAATCATAAATAAATCATAATAAATTCACTTTTCAATATTTTTGTACCAAAATTTTACATAAATTATTTCTATTCATTTGGAACTGAAATACAATTTTTAATTCAGAAATTCTTTGATTTTAATATTTTTAGATATTAAAGTCATATTTTGACAATTTGAAATAATTAGATTAATTATTCTTTTTTCAAGAAAATAATTTTATAAAAATTATTTTCATACTCAAAACCTTATGTTATGATTATATTCAACTTAAGATTTTACAAGAGACTTTTATTTATTTATTTATTAAATTTCATATATTTAATAAACAATTCATTAATTAATCAAATAAACATTTATCCCCAATTCGAAGCCCTAGAAATACATGTATCCTAGAGTTATTTCCCTTACACATTATCAAATTCTTTAGGTTGATACTTTGAGATAGTTCCAACACATATTTCGTTGTCCAAGTCCAATTTCAAGTTATTACGTGAACTGTGAGTATTCCTACCCCCTTTTGCTTTTATACATTTTCGGGGTGTTACATGTACACTATTACAATTTCAAATACAAATTTACATTTTTACAATACAATTCTAGTACTATGTGCATTGCTTACAACGTGCTTTATGCTTAGACAATACATGTGGATTACATTTGTACTTAGTGAAATCATTAACATGGTACAAGCCGACCTTAACATTGGATAACGCTATTTGGATTGACAACCCGCCTAGATTGATTTTCCCCCTTTTTCATCGGAGAATCCGTGGCCATTGTTAAGTTATCATCCATTCATTGGTTGAGTACACTACAGTTCATACAGTACATTATACAGTCACAGGGTTGATTTCGCTCATTTGTTTGATACATGGTTTACATATTTGCACTGTAGCTTGCACTTGAATTGTATAACTTTTTAACCTACTATATATATCAAATCTAGGAATGCTCACCAACATTTCATATGTTGACCAAACCTATTTTTGTACATTTTTCAGGTGCAGTTTGATCTAGTGCTTTAGCAAGAGACAATTAATGCTTTATTTAAATTCAGTTATTTCAATATTTATATTTCATTTAGACAATGTATTTTCCATTTCCATGTAAGACAATTTTGATTATTCAATAATATTTACATTTTAGTACCATGAGCTTTTGAACAATCGTCACTACGTGGCACCTCGATGATTCCGCCATCGGTTGGGGTGTTACAGATTGGTATCAGAGCCATGGTTATAGGGAACTAGGTTACTAGATGAAATGGCCTAGACTATAACCGAACTTTCATGCATTATATTTCCTATATTACCTTACCCTCATTTCCCTCTACTTTCTTTCCCCTATCTTTCTCTTCTTCTCCATTTCTCCTCATCCTTCATCCTGGTGCATAGAGATGGTGTCCTACAAGGAGTGGAAAGCCTACATCATCATGGGACGGGAGCAGTACCTTTCATGAAGACACTCTTAGGCATAATGCCTACACTTACTTTTGTTCCTTCAAAGTTGTTGAACTTTAATGAGTGTGATAAGGACACGTGCAATCTGGAAGGGTGGACGCCTGTACACTGGGTTTTCTGGCATAGGCAAGCATAGCGCATAAATCCATTTACGGACCTGTTATGCTTACCTGGGGATTCCTGGAGTGAGTGTCCACTTATAGGCTAAAGCACGTCTTCTTTGATCACCATTGGGTTCAATTCCTTTGAAAAGTCAACGTTCTTGTTGGGCTTTACAGCTAGACAAGGGCACTCCAAGCATTTTATGCAAGCTTTTTCAATAATACTCTCTCGGTTCATATACAATATTTTGTATTTCACGATTTTCATATATTGCTTACAAGTTCATACTTTCATAACCATCTATGGATTTCACAATCACACTTCACCTTACCCTCTTAGCCACTTTTTAAATATTCAACACCCTACCCAAATCATATTATTTCTTTTCTCCACATGTTATTTATTTTAAAAACTATAACCTCATACTTTAGCACAAACTAAAGATTTCTAAAACTAGTTGTAATACCTAGTAACTTTACAAAGTACATATTTTCCTCGAACTTAAATCCAATTGATTGACGTAACAAACGATTTTCTATATAAAGTTTTAAACTATTACAAAGCCTACTTGGCTTGTACTATTTAACAACTTTTGCCTTATGTACAAAACCAAATTTTGAAAATATATATATTTTTTTTTGAAATAATATCTAGTCTCTAGATTCTCCATCAACACTCACTCATTTTCAACTTGTTCAAATTTTTACAATATTTGGCATACACCACAATCATGTTTTCTTATACACTTGATTATAACCTTTGATCCAAACCCCAAAATTTACACTGCTATACTATAAAATAAACTCTTTATCAACTATCTTCACATTCACCATCTCTCACAACCTTGATTCTGCTTCAAGATTTTTCATCATCCTCTCAAGAATTAAATTCATATCCTTCACCTTCTCACACGTGAGCCAGTTACCCATGATAATCAAACTACTAAAAACCTAATACTTGATTCTACATGATCTTATTTTTCTTTCAAAACATCATTGTTTATTCATTGGACATTTAATTATTCATGATACTCGTGTTTTCATTTTCTTGATCTTATTATCATTTTGTACCCAATTATGTCATACTCATAGGCATACAACATCTAGAAATTTCCTTGCATACTATCATGTATTAACACAGATTGGAAATTTATCATATTGATTACATTTATCATACAAGATTCTACCTTACATTTATTTGAAACGTTTTGGGCTTGATACTTGATCATACAGATGCTTTTCTAAGAAAACATCATTGGTTATTACATGAAACTAGATTTTTCCCTTAATTTAACTACGCATTGAACATCTAATTATTCATGATACTCGTAAACATTTAATTATTCATGATAACACTTACACTTAATGGTTGTAGTACTTACAAACTTGCTTGCATAAACATGCTATCAATTTGCAATCTATGTGAATAATAATTGCTGCACTTAATAGAGGTCATCATGCCTTTTTCAACAGTCGGGAGAGGCCCTACAACCTGCTCCACGACTGGTGGAGGCTATCGAACATACTCAACGATTGGTAGAGGTCACTATGCCTTTTCAAACAGTCGGGAGAGGCCCTACAACCTACTCCACGGCTGGTGGAGGCTATCGAACCTGCTCAACAATCAGTGGGATCATAGAAGGACATAAAACCCTAATGTAAGGTAAATTGATGATTCCGGTCCGGAACGTAATCATGAATTTACAGGTACATTAGAGTAGTGTGAAATTCTATTAGAGTTTTTGGAAAGGCGTCCAGTACGTTTTCAAGGTATCAAAGGTGTGGTGGGTTAGCTGCGGTACACCCTGTATACAAGCACTAATGATGCATTGAAAGTGAGACTGGAATTCGGACCAGGAACGAACTCTGTTTACTTGATAGTTCATTTAGTCTTTCTGTAGTCAATCAGCTCGTACATTCATCATAGGATTTCTAAACTTGAAACTTAGTGAATTACTAGATCTTTATCTCTTGCTATTCGAGACGAATCTAATCCAATCCTCAACTCACACCTATCAAACCTCATATCCAAATCATTCGAATTTTCCAAACCACAGTTATCTTAATTTTTACCCAAGCATCCATAACCCTATGTTTCTAATAACTTCGGGACGAAGTTTCTAAAAGTAGGGGATGCTGTGACATCTGTCACTTTTTCCTTTTATATATATATATATATATTTAATAATAATAAAAAATAATAATAATAATAATAATGATAATAAGTTATAAGCTTAGTCTAAACTCATAACCAAACCATAGCCCAAACACCCTAACATGTTTACCCATACTCTCCATTTGTTAATTTGCAGCCCACTAACCCTGCAGGCCCAATCCACAACCTGTCTGGCCCAACTCCAGCCTCCATACCTGATTTAAAAAAAAAAAAAGGGGGTGAGTTTTGCTTCACCCTGGTATCGAACCCGGATCAGACTCACCACACACCCACGCGTCCACCATTAGGCCAAGTTGTGCTTGTTGATTCTATTTGGACAATTAAAATCTTATACATAAATACTGAACCAGCTGGTCCCTCTTTCTTCCCTGCTGAGCGATCGCTGCACATCATCATAGGTTGACTTTTCTTTTCTTAAACATGGAAACAAAGCAACAGCCTTGACTCGCGAAATTTCGGTCTATTACTAGTCAAAAACGTGTATAATTATTATTAATTCACATCCATTTTTCCTTATTCATGCGAAATCCAATTAATACATAGTCAAAACTTTCCAACTACAATCCGAGCCTTTCACTATAAATTGAACGTACCCACACCATCCTTAATCGCCGAAAATCTCTTGTCCATCTCCAATTTCTGTAACCAACTTGTTTTTGAAGCCTTTTAATCGTTTTCCTTGCATCCTCTTTGTCGAACTCGCAGACCCGGCTACGGGATTGGTATGCTCCTTTTTTTTTGTGGGTTCTAGTGTTCGGGACCTTGTGATCATTAGCCCCAAAGATTCAGGGGCTAATGATCACCAATTGTAGTGATTTGAAAATTAGGGCTCATTTGATATTGAATTGGGGAAGAACACGTTTAATAACAAGTTTATATATTAAGCGATTTCGAAATAAAACAAATATGATCCACAGATCAGTTGGTTGGGTTGTTTTGTCCAAAACACTGAACCGGGTTTGTACCCAGGTTCAAACCCCACCACACACATTTCTTTTTTTGAAACTTTCCTTTCTTTATATATTATTGTTTTATCTTTCAAATTAATTTTAATATACTAAATCTATTTTATAAATTCTACAAAATTTATTTTATGATATTCCACTGATAAAGTTCATCATCCAATTTTTAGTTTTACAAAAATCATTTATTTAATATATATTATTAAAAATACAAGTTTATTCATTTATATTTATTAAATTCAATAAAAATATCTAAACGATTTTATTAAATCTCACAAAAATTATTCTAAACTTATATATTCTTAAACATTCCAGAAAATATTTTTATTTCAGAAAAACCATTTATTTTATATTTTTAATCAATTTTTATTAGTTTTAATCATAAATAAATCATAATAAATTCACTTTTCAATATTTTTGTACCAAAATTTTACATAAATTATTTCTATTCATTTGGAACTGAAATACAATTTTTAATTCAGAAATTCTTTGATTTTAATATTTTTAGATATTAAAGTCATATTTTGACAATTTGAAATAATTAGATTAATTATTCTTTTTTCAAGAAAATAATTTTATAAAAATTATTTTCATACTCAAAACCTTATGTTATGATTATATTCAACTTAAGATTTTACAAGAGACTTTTATTTATTTATTTATTAAATTTCATATATTTAATAAACAATTCATTAATTAATCAAATAAACATTTATCCCCAATTCGAAGCCCTAGAAATACATGTATCCTAGAGTTATTTCCCTTACACATTATCAAATTCTTTAGGTTGATACTTTGAGATAGTTCCAACACATATTTCGTTGTCCAAGTCCAATTTCAAGTTATTACGTGAACTGTGAGTATTCCTACCCCCTTTTGCTTTTATACATTTTCGGGGTGTTACATGTACACTATTACAATTTCAAATACAAATTTACATTTTTACAATACAATTCTAGTACTATGTGCATTGCTTACAACGTGCTTTATGCTTAGACAATACATGTGGATTACATTTGTACTTAGTGAAATCATTAACATGGTACAAGCCGACCTTAACATTGGATAACGCTATTTGGATTGACAACCCGCCTAGATTGATTTTCCCCCTTTTTCATCGGAGAATCCGTGGCCATTGTTAAGTTATCATCCATTCATTGGTTGAGTACACTACAGTTCATACAGTACATTATACAGTCACAGGGTTGATTTCGCTCATTTGTTTGATACATGGTTTACATATTTGCACTGTAGCTTGCACTTGAATTGTATAACTTTTTAACCTACTATATATATCAAATCTAGGAATGCTCACCAACATTTCATATGTTGACCAAACCTATTTTTGTACATTTTTCAGGTGCAGTTTGATCTAGTGCTTTAGCAAGAGACAATTAATGCTTTATTTAAATTCAGTTATTTCAATATTTATATTTCATTTAGACAATGTATTTTCCATTTCCATGTAAGACAATTTTGATTATTCAATAATATTTACATTTTAGTACCATGAGCTTTTGAACAATCGTCACTACGTGGCACCTCGATGATTCCGCCATCGGTTGGGGTGTTACACCCAATTAAAATCACATTTCATAATCAGAATAACATCAAAAGTTTGGGTTGAATAATATAACTTCAATTCAAAGTTGGTGTGAGCAGGTTGGATGGCAAGTGGCAACGTGATCAAATACGGCTGCTAGTAGTTGGTAATTGTCATTTCATATTCATCGTATTGTTATCATGGATGCAATGTTCCATTTATTTTAACTAGTGATAGCCTGCGCATTATTACGGGAAGAGTTGTTAATTTATCAATCATCCCATGATAACTTGTGTTGTATTTTTTTAGTAGTTTTATTCATATAATTTACTGTCATAATATATGAAACTAATAAAGTATTTATAAAGATACACCTTTTGAAAATTATCAAATTTTGTTTCTCTCACTTACTTCATATGTTTCTCAAAAAAACATATCATCAAATCAGGTACAACCATCTGTGTATGAAACTAAAACTAAATTTAAAAAGATAACATCATTATCTTTAGCCAGCCAGATCATGTACTGTAAATGTGTAAATTTTTGTCGTCTTCAATTATAACGTACCCTAATAACAAGTGTAGAATCATTTAAAAACGCCTTCATGGTGATCTCCACTTGTTACATGAACATTACCCATATCTTATTTTTGGACCAAAATGATGCGTTAAATCATGGTGATCTCCACGAAAAATGTGCCTCTTACCCTTAAGCCTTGACAAAATAAATAACGTAAACTATTTTATTTAAACGACGATTAAAGTATTACAATGAGTTAATGACATACCGTATTAAGCGAATAGGTAACTAAGGCAGAATGAAGCTTCCTTAACATTCTTTTTAGCCCAAAGCTTTTAAAGTAGGTTTGGGGGAAATTTTGTTTGCTTCTGTGTGTCGCAGGTTTCTTCTATTTTTTTTTTTTTTTGCTTTTTTTTTATTTAGTTAAATTAAATGAGTAATGGGCTTCTAAACTTATTATAGGTTACTAGTATTTGGATTATTTTATAATTTAAAAGATGTGTTTAATAGGCCCGATTTTAAATGTTTAAAGATGTGTTTAAAGAAACATATATATATATATATATATATACTAGTAATAAGGCCCGCGCGTTTTGCGGCACGGGTACATCGCAAACAACGAATGGATTAGTCTAAGCGATATGTAATGTGTCACCCACCTAAAAATGTGTGTTTTGATGTATGCGATATAATTAAATATAACATATATAAGCATTGCGGTTGGATTAAAAAGTAAAGTAAATCAATTTATGTCATATAAAATAAACGAAATCAAACCTGGGTTGATTCATTTAGTGGGGTTTGATCTAACCACAAGACTTGCACTATTAGAACGTACGATAACTCGTATGTGAGTACAAAATCATATTATTATTTGACCATGATAGTTTATTTATTACAAATATTTGTGGTCTTTAAAACATTTATACACATGATAATATAACTTACTAGTTTTTATCTCGGGAGCGTCCCGGGTTGAAATATCTAATATAACATAATAAAATATATTATTATTATTATTATTATTATTATTATTATTATTATTTTAAACAAATCTCTGCCATAAGTTATCATATTCAAATATAAAAAAAAAATGAATCTCTACGCCGGAGTATAAATCTAATGCCATTTCAAATGAATTCAGAAGTTGGTAATCGATCATTCTAAAAAGAACTAACATGAAATAAGAAAAAAAAAGTCAATTATTGAAATATCGAACGCATTAGTCTAAGGGTTATGTGATGCGTTAAAAAATTCATGGGTATATGATCGGGTATGTAGTTCGGGTATTTGGGTATGTTGTTTTGGGTAATCAGGTCGGGTATCACCTAATCCCAGACCCGACCCAAACCCACAATTTTTTTTAAACTAATCCTAAACCCGACACAATACCTGTCGGGTTACAAAAAATAGTCATTTTTTTCTCCGATTTTTATATAGCACTATGGTACTCGTTGGAAAGATAATAAAACGCTCGTTAATTTGGTGTAATTTTTTTCTTTAAAATATCTCGTATATAAAAGATATTAACGTTTAAAAGTTATGGGAGGAAACACGAGAGATAAAATAATAAAGGTTTAATATTTAGATTTAGTAGATTATGTATTTAATAGATTAGTTTAAAGATTATAATAGATTAGGTTAAATCATATTTATTTCTTTTTTTTAATTGGTTTAAAGTTGTCACACCACATCCTATGTGGCATCTCTCAAAGGAGAGATTACATAAGAGTATGACATGTAGGATTAATCCCTTTGCAATATTATATATATATATAGATTATATATATATGTAGAAAAAACCATTGAAAAAAAGGTACTGAAGAAACAAAGATAGTTATAGCCATATAGGTCTTATCATCGTCTTTTTCTTCTAATTTCATGTATTAAGAAATTGTGATGTTTATAAGGGTATGTGTACTGGTAGAGAGTTATGTGGAGGTTATAGGATTAAAATATTAAAAAGTAATAGAAAAGGGGTTATGTTGGGGTTATGGAAAAAGAGGGTGTAGTGGGAAGGGGGGTTATGTGGGGGTTATAAATGATTGTTAATGATTGAGTAATTATTGTTTTTTATTTAAATAAGAATATATTAAATACCTAATAATAATAAAAAAAATAATAATAATAATAAAAGAAATTTATTAAGTTAAAAAACAATAATAAAAAAATAAGATTTACTATTAAAAATAATATTAATTAAAATAAAAAATAATAACCCACCCCACCTACCCCTTCTCCATCTACTTCTTCTTCTCCATCATCTTCTTCTTCAATTCTTCACTTCTTCTTCTTCATTTCTTTACTTCTTCTTCTTCCTCCTCCTCTTCACTTCTTTCTCTTCCTCTTCACACACACAAACACAACAACAACAACAACAATAATAATAATAATAATAATAATAATAATAATAATAATAATAATAATAATAATAATAAAAAGAATGTCAGCTGAAAACGCCCGCTATCACCACCACTCTGCCACCCCTAAAACACCCCATAGCACCGGAGGGGGCGGTGTTCCCGGCGCTATGGTGGCATAAAACGCCATATAACGTGCCCACTACACATACTCTAATAAAAGGAGTTTACAAACTGTAGAGATGCATGACTACTTGCTAAGCTCGAGGCCGACTTTATGGTGCACAGGTATAAAAAAAATTAATGAGTTGGATAACATCTCTTTGGTGGCTTTATTTTCTAAACAGGAGATCAAAGATGCGGTTTTTGAGTGCGGTTCTAATAAAGCCCCCGGCCCGGACGGTTTCAATTTTCGCTTTGTCAAGCGATTTTGGAACTTATTTGAAGACGATTTTCTCAACATCTTGACGGAGTTCTATGATTCGGGATCTATTGGCGCGGGTTGTGGATCTTCTTTTATTACATTGATCCCTAAGGTTAATAATCCTTTGGGTCTCAAAGATTACAGGCCTATTACTCTCATAGGTATGATTAGTAAGGTCATTACTAAAATCCTTGCTAATCGCCTAAAAAGGGTCATGGGTTCTGTTATCTCGGAGAATCAATCGGCTTTCCTTTCAGATCGATATATTCTAGACGGACCACTAATGGTGAACGAGATTTTGGAGCGATTAAAGAAAACGAAAAAAAAAGGCGTTCATGTTGAAAATAGACTTTGAAAAGGCGTATGACAACGTTAATTGGAGCTTTTTGATTTCTATTTTAGCTCAAATGGGGTTCCCGCAAAAATGGTGCGATTGGGTGAAAGGTATTTGTGTTTCATCGAGAGCCGCGGTTCTTGTAAACGGATCTCCTACTTTCGATTTTAATTGCGAAAAAGGTCTTCGCCAAGGAGATCCTTTGTCTCCTTTTCTCTTTCTAATTGTCATGGAAGCTCTCTCTTGGCTTATCAATAAGGCTAAGGAGATAGGCGTCTTTAAGGGAGTTAGCTTATCCGATAATGGTATGGGTATTACTCACCTTTTTTATGCGGACGGTGCCCTTATTATGGGTGAATGGTCGGTTGACAACGTGAAATGTATTGCCCGGATCCTTCGTATTTTTTATCTGTGTTCGGGCCTTCGGATCAATTTACATAAATCTAATATTTATGGAATTGGTACGGAGGAGGTTGAGGTGGATTATATGATGGAATTTTTGGGTTGTAAAAGAGGTTTGATGCCTTTTAGCTATCTCGGCATTAAAGTCGGTGCCAAGATGACCAGAATTAGCCAATGGGAGCCGGTGCTTGAGGTCATTAGAAAACGCCTTGTCTCTTGGAAAGCCAAATATTTATCTATAGGCGGTCGTTTAGTTCTTACTAAATCGGTTCTTGAAAGCATTCCGGTTTATTATTTGTCACTTTACAAGGCTCCAAAAGCCGTCCTAGATTGTATGGAGACTATTATGCGACGCTTTTTGTGGGCGGGTTCGTGTGTGGATAAGAAGATAGCTTGGGTCGCGTGGGACGTTGTTACCTTGCCGAAAAAGAAAGGGGCTTGGGTGTTTCTAAGCTTCATCATGTCAATCAAGCTCTTTTGTTAAAATGGTTTTGGAGGTTTAAAAATGGAGGAAGTAACTTATGGAAACAAATTATTGTTGAGTGCCACGGTTCGAGCAAGCCTTGGACGCTTGTCCCCTGCAATAAGACGTATGCCAGCTGCTGGAAACACATTGCAACTATTGGAGAGTTGAAGTTATCAAATGGGCTTCCGGTGAAGTTATTGTTCGCCGCTGAAGTGGGTACAGGCTCGGATACTTTCTTTTGGGGAGATGTCTGGTTGAGAGAAGCTTCTCTTCGGGACATTTACCCGAATTTGTTCAGGCTAGATCGTTGCAAGTGGGCCAAAGTTTCAGATCGGATTTATTACAGCAATGGCTCAAAGTGTATCTGCTGGGAGTGGCGTACGGTTCCACAATCACAAGAGGAGATTGCCGAAATGTTTCAATTACTACAAGACTTATACAGCTTTAACTGCATCGAGGGGATGGATAAATGGAAATGGAAACATGCTAGTGATGGGATGTTCACAGTATCCTCGGCCAAAACGGCTCTCGCTCAAAACTCATCGGATAGCGGTTCGTTGATTAAGTGGAAGGGATGGGTCCCTATGAAGTGTAAAATTTTTGTTTGGCGTCTTGCTCGTAATAGAATCCCCACTATTGAGGAACTTGCTAAAAGAGGAGTTAGTATTCAAAACACGGGATGCTATATGTGTTACGACGATTTGGAGACCACTCTACACCTTTTCACGGGATGTTCTTTCTTTCAAGAGGTTTGGCAAAGAATAGAAAGCTGGTGTCGCATACCACATGATTTCGGTTTTGATGTCATGGATATCATTCGAGTCCCGGAGAATCAAATATACCCAAAAGACACTAGGCTTATTCTGCGGGGTATTGTTTATACTACACTTTGGGTTTTATGGAATGAACGCAACAACCGGATCTTCCAAAACAAGAATAGAAGGCCGATTGAGGTGGTGCAACAAGTAAAGTCTTCAGCGTATTTTTGGATACGCAATAGGTCTAGATGGAAAAATATCGATTGGAAAAATTGGTGTATTTACCCTTTGGGTTGACGTTTTGTTTTCGGTTGTTTCCCGCTCGTAGGTCCCCTTTTAGAGGACCTTCGTGTTTTTGTTTAATGAAATTTTCCTTTAAAAAAAAAAACAAATTACGGAACCCAAACCACTTGTATTTTGTTATATATTGATTTGTTCCCTTTGTTTTTGGGTATGGTCAATCATGAAGTCAGGTTAGTAGGTTACCGTGTGGCTAAACATAAATCAAAATATAGTAAAACCAGTTTGATATGCTTTTGGTAAATCTAATGTTTATTGACTATGTATTAAATTAAAGGAATACTGAAAATAAATAATCCCACCTACTGACTATTGGTCAATAATAGTCCCAACTACGAAAATTACCAATAGTGGTCCCAACTTTCGACATATTGGAATATAATGGACCCAAACTAACGGTGGTCTAACTCCGTTAGTGTGATGCTGACGTGCATCCTAGGTGGCAAAATGATCCTACGTGGCATCCTAGGTAGCAAAATGATCCTATGTGGCATCCTACATGGCATCCTACGTGACATGCCATGTCAGCACCACACTAACGTCGTTAGTTTGGGTCCATTATATTCCAATATGTCGAAAGTTGGGACCACTATTGGTAATTTTCGTAGTTGGGACTGTTATTGGCCAATAGTCAATAGCTGGGATTATTTATTTCCATTATTCCTAAATTAAATTGGATAAAAAGTTAAGTATATTAAAAGAAAGAGTTAATTGCAGTTTTCGTCCCTGTGGTTTGCCTAAACTAACAGGTTCAGCCAGGACTTAACACCCTGAGTACCTGTGCTTTCATTTTCTAACAGTTTAGATCCCTCGACCTAACGGCCGTTAGTTGTTCCGTTAGTTTTTTGGGTAAATTGACTAATATACCCCCATCTTCTCCAAACACCACCTGCAACACCGATCACCACCACCACCACCACCTGCAACACCACCACCACCACCACCACCCCCACCCTCCCTCTCCTCACCATCTCCTCTCTCCTCCACCAACCAGTCTCTTCTCCGGCCGAACTCCTCCTCCGGCGGCCACCAAACAACTGATCCATAATTAAAACCCACCACCACCACCAGTCCACCATCACCACCGTTCAACACGATCTCCCACCACCAGTCTACTACCACCACCAGTCCACCATCACCACCGATTAAGACGGGTCACGAACAACCCATTGCCCATGACCTTATTTGGTCGCCATTAATGGCGTCTGGTGGTCTCCATTAACCTCCATAATAATCTATTATATTCTTCACCTACTCAACTCACAAACATCTCACCGGAGCTTCCAATCTCCAGTTCTGGATCTTAATCCTGTTAATATTCATATTCAGATTGAAACATGAGACTCCATCAAGGTTACGGAGGCGTTGGTACAGTCGCTTCCAGTCCCTTTCTCTGTCCCTGCCCCTGACGATGGAGTGACCATAGTCCCTGGCGCATATTGACTTCCACAGAGGCTGGGAGGAGCGAGTGAGGGTTAGGGTCTTCTTGCAGCTCATCCCAAAACACACAATGGATTCAAGGGGCAACAGCACCAAAATCGACACCACCTGGTCCTCTGACATCTCCGTTATCGACCAACCATTATTATTATTATTGTTATTATTATTATTATTATTATTATTATTATTTCTATAAATTTATAGGGTTTGTTGGAGTGAAAGTGGTGTTGCAGGTGGTGGTGGTGGTGATTGGTGTTGCAGGTGGTGTTGTAGGTGGTGGTTGGAGAAGATGGGGGTATATTAGTCAATTTACCTAAAAACTAACGGAACAACTAACGGCCGTTAGGTCGAGGGATCTAAACTGTTAGAAAATGAAAGCACATGTACTCAGGGTGTTAAGTCATGGCTGAACCTGTTAGTTTAGGCAAACCACAGAGATGAAAACTGCAATTAACTCTAAAAGAAATGAAATAGGGAAAAAGAAAAATATAAAAATAAAAATAAAAATGTTTGCATAAAACTGTGTATTCTTTTTTTGAACGATCAACTAAAGTATTGCCGGGTACTCTGTACGCGGCCCCCAATGGCCGAAAGGGGCCCCAGACGGCCTCTAGTCCGTACGGACAGAGCCCTTCGGCCCACCCGTCTCCTGTTCCAGGGAAAACCCGGCCCACAAACCCGCCCGAAGGCACGACGGTAGTGAACCGGTAAAACCTGGAGGGATCAGGAGTCGAACCCATGACCACAAGGGTCAAGGGTCTCTCCATCACTTCCCAACCACCTACCCCACCACAAGGGTGGGGGTATCCATTACATGCCTCCCGTGGGAATCGAACCCGGCTCCCCCAAAAAGAGAACTGACCCTTTTACCACTAGGCCACATGATCAGGATTAAAACTGTGTATTCTAATAGTCCAATCTCTCTCCCTCTCTTCCTCCTCTCTCTCTCTCTCTCTCTCTCAAACGTACCAACCACTTTCCAGTGCTTTCCTGCATTTTACCTCTATTCTCCTCTGCATCTTTTCTTTTCTTTTCTTTTAATAGCTTGACCTCTTATCTTTATTAAAAAAGAAACTATCTTCATCTCTATGCTTTTCATCTGGCATTATGTTCCAAAAGCTTTTTTTCTTATGCAAATTCCAGTATTAATCTCTTCATATGCTACAGTTAAGCCCAAAATTTCTTGCTTTGCGTCAATATTGGTGGTGACGAACTGACGACAGATCATGCCAAAATTTGCCTATGTCATGACGCCGCCCCCGTTTCCTCATCCACGTAGCCGGAACCCTGTATGTTTTGCCAGAGCATGAGAGATCTCGAGTTTTGGACTTCACCACAGATACGAAAGAATAGAATAAGTATAACTGAATTTGGGTCTCCGATGAAGTCTGACTAAACCTCTGTTAGACAACCACCACAGCTGCTCATCTTTTTGTCGATCCTTACCCACCGACACCCGCATACACCATGAAAATAGTGAAAACAGTCGTTGCCGGGTGCGCCTGGTGATCGAGGTTAGGGGTTGTGATGGAGGTGGTGCTACTATCTCGAACGGTGGTGTCAGTGGTAGTGATTTTGGTGATTAGTATTGTAGAGTGAGAGAAGGTGAGGAGGATTATTTAGTATTGAGGGATTTTAAAGTCAAATGTAAAAACCATAAGGAAAATACAAAAACGTAAGAACATTAAAAAGGAAGGGACAAAAACGTAAGAACATTAAAAAGGAAGGGTTAGTGTTGTAAAGTTGTAACACCCCAAAATTCCTAATACAAATTTAGTACTAACACGAATGATGTGGTTGCATAATTAGCTATTGTGAAAGCAACATAAATGTGCTAGAGACCAAGTTATACATGTGTTGATGATCAATTAAGCCTATGGTAAAATCCATGTAATCGAGAAGGCTTAGAAAACTAATTGTAAAAATGTGCATATAAGGTGCTCGATGATATGCTTGAAAGAAAATTTATTCACTTAGAAACTTGTTTAAGTGATTAGAACTTGTGTGCTTGCAATTTATGCCTAATCTAATCATGTGTAGGATCCATGTGGTCCATAGGTCCTATTGATAACATTGGATAAATCACGCCTACCAAGTGTTTGATAAAACGTGTCAATGAAACTCGATTTCACTTGGGCATGGATAATTTGATGAAATTTGTATGTTGGCAAAACACAACCGAAATGTGTATAGATAAGTAAAGACTAGGTTCTAACAACCTAAGTGATCATTTTCCTCATAGGTGCGTATACAAGAGACTTGGGTAGCCAAAGAGTCTTGGAATGAGGTAAAGAGGAAGCGCGCATGAGGTAAGTCACTCGATGGCTTAAATCTCACTATATACCTTGTACGCTTATATGCTAAGTTATATCTTGGATGTATATTTTGAAACTAGTTGTAGGGGTGTCACAAAAGAAGCTCAACGAAGTTTCTTAATTGTAGAAAACTGTAACAACCGGCAAAATTAAGGTAATTCCGTACTAATTAATTAAACGCAATTAACGTAATTAAACGTAATTATGTGCTGATTATTTAACTGAGGCCTTAGAAAGATAGAAGTTCCCAAATAATGCATAGGAATGCATAAGTTTAATAGCAAAGCATGACAGGATCATGCGCAAGCAAATCTATCCGGTATGGACACTGGCGATTACCCGGTAAAAATTTAATAAGCGAAACGAACTCCGGACACCCGGAATATAAAATAAATAATATTTTCACAAAATATAATGAGTTTTGGGAACCCAAAGCCATACGTGAAAGCTTATTGTACAAATATCCCGGTAACGAATAAAGTGCGCGTACCGCACCCGATACGCGCGTAGCACGTAATTTCACCCGGCAAAAGCCGAAATAAATTATCAGTAATTTAACTGGGCAAAATTTAAGTAATATTAATGGTATTTTAATATTCGGGTGACACACGGTTAAAAACCCAAGAATACCCGGACGGTACCCGAAGGAGATTAACTTAAACATAACATGGGATAATATTTAGCAAAGTGGACCCCACCAACCACCCCATAGGGGCCGGCCTATGGCCCACTCAAGGGGAAAAATCTTCTAATCATCCCACTTTAACTCTTCCAATTCTCACTAATTCAAATGTAGTTAATATTAATCATTGGGTTTGCATGGATTAACATTGGGTGAAAAATTGACAAATCCCTCACTCTCTCTCTCTAATCTCACGGCCCAAACACCCCTAATATTATTGTGATCATCTCAAATCTTACATAATCTACATAATCTTCTATAATCTCTTCAACCAATCCAAGCAAGATACACATAATCTTTGGAAGATTGAGAAGGATATTATAAACACACTTGAAGAACACTTGAAGAAAATCACAAAAATTCTTCCTCTTCTTCTCTTGTTGGCCGTAAGTTTTCACCCCACATTAAACATTTCTCTTTCAATTTTTATACTTCCAAATCATCTCTAAATCATCATTCTTCAAAACCCCCTTTGTGTGTTCAAGAACTTGGAGCTTAACCCACTTGGAAGAACACATTAAACCTCACCCAAATCCAAGGTTTTTGTCTTCCCTAGCCTTGAGCTAGTAGTAAGTATTACATTGTTTTATTCCTTAAATGTTCATGTTTTGTGCTATGGAAAGCAAGTTGTACATTAATGGGTAATAAAATGGATTTTATTAAGTTTTGTTAGAATAAAAATGGATGAACAATAATATGGGTAAATCTTGGATTTAATATTATTAATATGATATTTGAAGAGAATGTAGAAATATGAACATACTCTTGAGTGAGATGATGATTGGAACATGATTTTTGAAAAAGACTTGGATATGATCAAGGATGATCTTAATCATCATAAGATGATATGTTAATGACAAAAATGAATTAAAATGGGTTAAATAAACATAGATGAAAAGTTTCCATATTCAAAGTCCACTCACTTGAATAAGTGAAAAATTGATGTTTTGGATAAAAGTATGGAACAATCATGTTAATGACATCTAGGATGGATTATAAGATCATTAAAAGTGAAATGAGGTAAAAACAACTAAGCATCAAGAAAATGGATCTTCAAAGTCCACTAATTTAGGTGAAAAGTGCTAACTTTGGAAGTTAGAGTAGAAAAATGCAACAATTGAAAGTTAAGGGACTAATGTTGTAACTTTGAAAGTTAGAGGACGAAAATGAATATTTTGGAAACTATTAGTCCAAAAATACATTAATGGAAAGTTTGGTGTCAAAAGTATAAGTAATAATTTTCCAAGGATGATTTGGTAAATACTAGTAACATACTTGGGTATTTTGTATAAAAAGAGTATTTTTATAAAAGTGGAAGTTATAAAAATATGGACTTGTATTAACATAAGGATTTTTATAAAAATAGAGATTTTTATAAAAATGATGGAACAAAGGTTAAGACTTGAAAAACTTGTACAAAAATGGATACTTTTATATAAATGGGAATATAAAAGTATCGGAAAACATTTTGGATTACAAGTTGAACAAGTTGGGCTAAAAATACAAAAGCATATTTTTCCAAGAAATATACGTTCGGAATTGGAAGTAGGAATAATATTTCCATAGAACGCATATTGGAAGAAAATGTGGAAAAAGCTAACTAACGGACTTAGTTACATGAACTAACGAAAACGGATAAACGGACATATGAGAAAAATGTCATTATGACAAGATAAAAATATACATATATATTTCAAGGAAATAAAATATATATAACAAGGATAAAACGTGTGAAACACTTTCCTAAGTGTAGAAAGAATATTCGTGGGAAAGGAAAACACAACGTAACGAGTTAAAAACGCTAAACGACACATGAACTTAACAAGTAGTATCCACGCGATGGTACATGTACATATGCTCGTTTTCGGCGAAATTCTAGTATATCTATTTGAATGGGAAAATAGATATGCGAGAAGGAAAACCGAGACAAGTAGGTGAAAGATACCTAGGAACGTGTGAATGACCGACAAGATCCTAGTACATTTATTTAAATGGGAAAATAAATGTACGGCATGGTGAGTCTAGTCGGGCATTAGAAATATGTTACCAAACGACAAGAACTTAGCATATTTATTTGAATGGGAAAATAAATATGTGGCAAAGTGAGTCGGGTCGGATAATAAGAAATCACATTATATCGAGCGAAACGATCCTAAGTATAATTATTTAAATGGGAAAATAATTACATGTTGGGTAGAGTCGCGTCGAGTATAATATTGTACAAGTCCCAAAGAATATTAATAAGAATAATATATGACTTGTAAGGAAAGGGTAATCCATCGCCATTGAACCTAGGATACGAAACTATTAAACGGGAATTGGGATAAAGACGTGGTCGGGAAGTTGGGTGTACAACTTGCCAAGGCACATACACCATAGGTGTAGTGACTTATACGCCTAGAACATTTGTAGGTGCGGGATCACAAACTTTACTATTTTCTTCTTTGAGCCGAGCACAGTTACAGGTGAGTCTCACGGCTCCATTTCTAAACTATTTAACGTTTTTACGGGGGAAAGATATGTTGGGATTGTATGACGGGTTGGATGCTTGAGTAAAGATCGCCACTCGGGGTTGAGACCTCCCCACTATAATCATTAATTCAGGAAAGAGAAACCAAAGGAATATTTGGATAGTACTATTGGTGCCTGACAAGGCCCACCCCTAATCGATAGCGTCGATTATGCATCGGCGTATGCCTGGGGTGCACGTATTCTGAAATCAAGTCGTAGGAATACCGAGTAACGACTTGGGGCGGGGGCAGTGTTAATTGTCTTGGTTTGGTTATAGGCTCAAGTAAATTGTAGGACCTTGCAACTCCTATAAATGTCATAACAAGGATATCCCCACTTAATAAAGTTTTATTAAATCAAAACCTGTGAACTCACCAATATTTATATATTGACGATTTTCAAACATATCTTTCAGGTAATTGATTGATGAAGGTTAACGTGGCAAGCAGGGTCGGGGGATCTCCAAGTCGGGCGTTGGAATGTCATGAAGGTGTCTCATCTCTTTATTCCTCGGACTTCGGGATAAAGGGAGGAGCCTCCTTATTAATTTCAAAAACAATTTATGATTATGTACGAATAATTTGACATGATTATCGGCGTTGAATAAATGCCCGTTGTTTAATTATTATTGTGGTTTGCATTAATCTTGGCTTAATACTTTTGAACCGTCGCGCCACGTGTTTCCGCCATAGGCGTGGTGTGACAAAAACGGCCTTAGATGAAGGTTGTCAATAGCCCAATTAGGCTAACGGGTCAATTGGGTAAAAACACTACTTAGACAAGGGCCTAAACCGTGGGTAAACATTATGCCGATGTTGATTGTTGTTATTTGCTTGAGTATATCCGTAGACTTTATTATGCTAATAATCTCAAGCTAGTCTAGAATCAAAAAGGGGCGTGAACTAAGGTAAGTCATAACTATGACTTTATAAACATATACATATATGTATAAGTAGGAGAGTGTAACATTGAGGATGTCATGTAATTGAGAAAATGTTGTGATTCCCAAGGGGCATGAAAAACATTGGATAAAAATCATTTTGCAAGTTATAAGGGCCGCGCGAACAAGACCAAGAGAAGTGGCACATGTGGCCATGGACACGAGGCATCGCTATCATGGCAAAAATGACTTGGGTGGAAAGTCACTTAGTCAAGTCGAGGCTTGACAAGTATGTATAAATTACAATTAGAACTAGGGAATCATAAAAACTCATGTTTTCAACTTGTGCAAACCTTAACGGGTCAAGTAGAAAAGGAATCAAATCACTATGGTAATAGTGTAAGAAACCAAATAAGGTATTGTACTCGAGATTTAATCACTTAGAGACTATGCATTGTGACCCATAAATGAGTTCTAAGAAGTCCCTAAAATGGTTTTGAAGTTGCATGAAAAGTGCAGCCTCGAGCAAGGAAAATGGGCAAAAATGCTAAGTAAAAACGTGCAGCCATTTCTGAGCAGAGTAGGGCTACGCCCACTCTGTTGTCAAGTTTCTGAAATCATTAAACTCTGCTGCCATACGCCCCAAATCATTAAATGTGCAGCCATTTCTGAGCAGAGTAGGGCTAATGTGACATCCGTCACCCTCGTCCTTCGTCAAATTGACAATAATAGCCCTTTAAATATTTCTCTTATAGTCCCTGAAAGTTTCGTCGTTTTCAATTTAATTTTAAAACGAATTTAAAACTTATCATTTATATATTTCTTATGTATCGGGTATAAGTTTTAATCAAACGCGTATGTTGAAACGTATTCGTAAAAGATTTAAAAAAAAATTAGTTTTATAAAGTTTTAAAAACATTTTTGGGTTAATCTAGTTAATTTGGTTAAGTTTTATAAAAGAAAAACTAACTAAATTAGAATATAAATAACCTAGTTTTAGTTGAGGGACCTAGGTTGCCAAGTTGTGAAAGTTAAAAAAAAAAAAACAAAATAACAAAGGAAACTCAATCCCTGTTGCCCGCTTATTTCTTTTTCCGACAGCCAAGTTCCGGCGACCGGAGATAATTCCGGCGAGTTCGTTTCGGACGATTCCGAGCATTTTAACTTGTTTTTAATGGCACCCGATCGTATCTCCAGCCTTGTAGGTCGTTACCAGGTCCAACAACCGTTTAATAACGTCTTTAAAACGAGCATTGAATCATTATTTTTTTGTAACCGTCGGACATTACTACAAGCGAGTCTATGCGTTTTTTAAACCGTGTTAATCTTATAAATTGATTATTCCAATACGTTTCTGCACCTCCACACAACCCAAACCCACTATAATATTGCTCGAATCGAGTTCTGAAAGCCCGGAAATCGGCCGCAAGGTTCCGGCCATACATGCTTCTCGTCCGACTCGTTTTCCAGTTTGTAAGTTCTAATCTTGTTGCCGTTTTAATCCTTTTTGATTTCCGACCAAAAACCCCTTATTATAGATCCGTGATTGTATCTGAATCGGGTTATTGGAATTAGGATGAGGGTTAGGGTTCTTGGTTAGTATTATGGGGAAGAAGATGGACTTGTAATATTGTTTAAATATAATTCTGTTACATTAATAAACAACAAATGCATGGGTGGTCTAGTGGTTAAGTCATATGCACTCTAAACTCAAGGTCAAGGGTTCGAAACCCATAGAACTCGTTTTTTTTCCTTTTTTTTCTGATTTTTTTTTCTTTTTATATTCTTTTTCCTAATTCTTCAATTTAATCAATTAAAATCCCTTTAAACGCAAAATATTCATAACAAATCCAATTTTTACCCAAAAATTATAAAAATTTAGGAGTAGCTTCTTGACACCTCATAGAACATTATCCCACTTTTAGTTCCTGGAAAATGTTTTATTTTTATATTTTTATTGAATTAAATTGTTTTAATCATATTTAATTGATTAAAAATTCGTTTTTAATGATTTTAATCTCAAAATTTTTGATAAATTATTTCTAATGATTATGAACTGAAATAAAAATATTTGGTTCAGAAAACATTTATTTTTATTATTTTTCCTATTTTTAATCATTTAAACATGATTTAATCTCATTAAATCAGTTTTAAATATAAATAAGTTTATAAGAATTATGAGAAAATTATTTTCACTAATTTACATCAGAAAGTATCCATTTTCTATAAAAATAGTATTTTTGGATCATGTCTTGTATCATTAGCATTATTTATGTTTAATTAGACATAATTAAACAATTATTTAATTACACTATTTAAACATCTATTTCATAAATACTTTTCTTATAAAATAGAAATGTTTTTATGTTTGAAAATCTTAATTTCCATTTGATAGATCATTGTGAATTACATAATTATTTATTTATGCATTTATGATTATCGTATTTATTTTAATCTAGTTAAAGTAATTAACTAAATTATTTTGTCTTAATTATTCAAACATATTTTTTTTCTAAATATTCAATAGGTAATAATTATATTACCTAAACCACATTTACAACAGTTCATATATTATTTGTGATATACAACTTTTACATTAACGCAACTTATCATAAAAACTCTAATTCCCCAAATCGACTTAGTAAACCCTAATGCCTTAGACCCTAGTTACCTTAGACTTTTTAGACACTTCCTTATTAGTATTCTTACACATTATAGGTTGAATTCCTCGGAATTCCCATTACTTAGCTCACGACCGCTTAAGTTGGATTTTGCTCGCTTTCGCAAACTGTGAGTATATCTTTCCCCTTTTTACTGTCTTACTATTTTGGGGTGACTCATGTACTTACTATCAAGTTTATAATTCCTTTTACTAAAATAGCAATTCTTATGTGTGTTTGCTTGTGTCATTTTGTGTATCTATGACCTGTCAAATCATTAACCGTTGCGGCCTGGCATTTCAATGAATAGGACTATGGTTTATACCCTTGTGACTCTGTTGAGAGTCCTCGTCATTGCTATGTATTACATTACTACTAGCGCATACTATATATATCTGCTTTCTTCTCTTAGGGTTGATTTGACCCGGATACCACTTATTACATAATTGCAAACAGTATACGACACATGAATTGCTAAACACTTTTCTACTATATTTATTTAAACAGGGTATGCTCACCAATACAATTTTTGTATTGACCAAAATATTTTGTACATGTTTCAGGTTGTTTTGAGACGCTTCTTTTAGGCTTTTGGATTTTATATTTTAGTCTTGTCTACATTGTATTTTAGCTAGACTTGTCACTTTAGAATTATTGTATCTTGTAATTTCATTTCAATGTAATAAATTATTTAATCAATGTATTCAAATTTGCACTTTAGTCCATGAGCTATTGAACAATCGTCACTACGTGACACCTCGATGTTTCCGCCATTGGTTGGGGTGTTACAGCTAATCATTTAAAACTTGGTTTTTGGAAGGCGTTTTGTTGTCGTATTCGACATTAACTAGACTATACATATGTTTTGAAATGTGATGCGTACATGTTAAAAACTTATGAAACACGTTTAATATGTAATTATTTATTCATAAACTTCCAAACTAAGTTTATTTCCTCGTAAATTATCGAATAATCACCCGTTTATCGGGTAGGGTCTTACAAAAATAGCACCGACATTACCTTTTAATATATAGATAATATAGGATTTTTTTAAATGTGCCCCCGATATTTTCGGGCCCTGGCCGGTTGGCCTCCCCGGCCCACCCAAGGGCCAGCCATGTTAATTACGTATGATAGAATCTTCTTAGATTAACAATACATGGATTAAAGACATAAATGAGTACATATGTCCACTCATAGCTGTTTAAATAAGAAACATGAAAATATTGAAAACCATAAAAACTTCAAAATCATGTATCAATTCACATGTGTTTAAATTGATTCATATGTAAATATTTTTGTGAAGATTTAAACAAGAATAAAAGACCATTTAGAAAGTTACCTAATTGACTAAACGGTCCAAGTTCAAATGACCATTTAGAAATTTAGCATACTCTGAATAAATAATGTGTGGAATCCATTTATTAACCTTCAAAAGGTTTATAATCTTAAATATCGGGTCATAAAAATTAATCTTCTATAGGTTGTAGGTGTGGGTTGACAAGTTAAAATCATAAATCTTTAAGAGGGTTGGCAACAACTAATAACATGGTTCATGCAAAGTAGTCAAACCATAAGTAACTTCAAAATAAGAAAATGTTGCAAAGAAAAACACAATAATAGAGGGGATTTGCACCATACCAAATGGTTATAAATTTTTTGACTACATGTTTCTGGATGGGTCCACTACAATTAATCTTGCATCAGCATCATCCTGCACATGTGTAAATAAGTAAAGAAAAAATATAAATTGAGCAAGAACACATATAGTTTATATAATTTAAAATTGCATATATTTAGTGCAAAGAATTTAAAAATGGAAGTTAAAGTCGACTGAGAATCCCATAACTTTAATTATATATTGATATAAACAAAACTGATGTAAGAAAATTGTTAGTGGTCCACAATATTCAGTTAACTTAAATTTAAAAATTTTGTGGTATTGCTTGTGATAAGTAGGGTTGTTCATGAGCCAAACCGAGCCGAGCCAAGTCAAGCTCGCGCTCGTCTTGGTTATAAACCGAGCTGGATTGGCTCAGATTTGAAACCAAGCTAAAAATCAAAGCTCGAGCTCGGCTTGGTTTTAATCCGAGCCAACTCGGCTCCGCTTGGTTTGGCTTGAATTTAAAAAGAAAAACGGCTTTCAAAATTCAATAATTTAAAATATTATTCAATAGTTAAAAATAACACATTTAAAATAAGTTCAACCTAATATATTACAAGCTAAAATCAAGTTCAAACAAATAAAAAATAAATCTCAAATTTCAATGGAATACAGTATAAGTTCATCAACATATGAATTAACCCCCTAAATATGCAATAGATGTCTGATTGAACTCTTAAATACTGACCTCTTTGAAAACAAAGCAGTATTGAGTTTGATAACTTGAGTACTTCGACAATTATTATTATTCTATGATTTATTTAAATAACTTGATTCACTATAACTTCAATCCCAATCACATAATCTTCCTGTTACTATTACCAAATATTAAATATGTAATATGTTCCCCGTCTTTTTTAACATTTTTATAGTATATTATATATATATATATATATATATATTAAAAATTAGAATTATCCGAGCCAAACCGAGCCGTGCTTGTCTCACTTTCTAACCAATCCGATCCGATCCGGCTCGGCTCAGTTTCAAACCGAGCCATATCGAGCGAGCTTTTTTCGAGTTAAATTCGAACAAGCTTCGAGCGAGCTTTGAGCCACGAACTTTTTAGACAGCCTTAGTGATAAGTTGGTTTTCCAGTACTATCTGTATCTACAATTACCCCCAATTACCAAACTTTTAATTGGAGGCTAAAAAAAACCACTGAACGCATTTATACACTAAATAAAATCCTTACAACGTCTTTAATGATTTGCTAGAACAACTTAACGAATGGAATATGCACAAACTTATTTACATGGACATAACAAATTAAAATAAGCAATTTGAAAACCACAGGTGCATTTAACATTCACGATAATTACTTCTAGACTGTATCCATGTGCTAATTTAAGAAAAGAAGAACAAATTTGTGTAATCAAACCATCGAATCAGATCCATATCCAAATCAAGAAGTAGGTCTATACCGTCATTAATGTTGTTTAATGGAAGAAGACGCTCTGAAGCGAAAGAGACTCACTAAGCATGTTTGAAGGCTTCGATGTCTCTATGGATGTTGATGAGAGGAATGGGAAACCTTAAAATGGGAAGCGTATTCTATTTCTTTATGGCTAAAAGTGAAGTTTGGAACTCGGGTGTTTCTCAATATAGAAATAGATGTGGTCAAGCAGTTAAGAAGGAGGTACAATGTCAATTTTTATGTATTTATATTTATATTTGATAATTTTTCTTTCTTAGGTTTTCCTAAAAATCCCCTTTTCATCAAAAACAAAGATTTGGAGGTCGATTATTACCTGGAATCCAATCCAAACGTTGCATTGACGAGTGTTAATCAATTACTAACTCGATCCAACCTTTAATCCTTCAATTTCTAAGCCTTGAATCCCTATTTCTTCACTTTCTCTCTCTGAAGTTGGTGAAGAAGATGCAAAATTAAGGCTAGGGTTTCCATCTTTTCTTTTATGCTCCATAATCATGGGCTTTCCACCACTAACTCTATCTTGGGTTCAAATTCATTTTGTATCAAATAAACCCTACTTTGTTAATCAAGCCCAAATTCCTCACAAGCCACTTTGGATAACTAGTGGGATACCCGCGCGTTGTGGCGGGGTGACATATATTGGAGCACATAATGTCGGAAACCGTAACAATGCATCGGTGACGATAATGTAGTACCCTATACTCGTTTTGTGCTAGTTTACAATCCTCTCATGTATATTGTATTGTATTGTATTTATGTTGGTAATCTAAATCAGGAGGTGTGTACATTAAAAAAAATACTTTGATATTGACGAACCGGTTATCAAACCCATTTACACGAAACAGTATATACATGAAGTAAACTTTTTCCTTTAAGTGGTTCTACACGAAACCAATGCATCCAAAACAACAATGAGAACCTGATCCACTAAATCATAAACAACATTTTAAGCTAGTTGCACCAACTCACAATAATAATACCCCTTTTGGCAAATTTTGTGTCTATGAATCTTTAACTTCCTAAAGAAAGTAAAACCCACTTTTTGTAAACTCTATGCAATTTTCTCCATCTCTAGTTGGGTTAGTAACACCATGCTTCCAAAAGATATGTAAACAACTGAGTTTGAATACTTGGTTTCAAACCATTTGGTTCAGCCATCATCAAACGGCCTCCAT
The DNA here is from genome assembly GCA_030844895.1 of Ambrosia x helenae. Lineage (NCBI taxonomy): Eukaryota > Viridiplantae > Streptophyta > Magnoliopsida > Asterales > Asteraceae > Ambrosia > Ambrosia x helenae. The sequence goes on along the minus strand of CM061224.1, from coordinate 6,045,906 downwards.
TGACTTGCACCACAACCTTTGTGATCCGCTTTCCTTAGGCTACATCAATGTAAACATCATTACCACTTGAAATGGGTTGTTTGTAGAATGATTTGAAAACGGGCCAGGTCACACTTTCATGTCCTTTTTATACACATGTAGTGCATGAAATATGATTACAAAAGGTATTTGTTACAACAACAATCTTTTATTTGTTTTTTTAACTAAGAGGCTATAGGTATTAGAGATACACTTTGGACAACTTTCAACTCATTTAACATTTTTAATCCTTTTTAGGTAAATATTTATGTACGCACCAGGTGATCATTTAAGGATAAACCATAACTTAAATCAACTTACTCAAATTTATATTGTTAAAAAAACAATACTTTTTTCTTAGTTTAAATATTCATTCTTTTCACAAAACTTCCAATTTGGGGTATTTAGAAAATCTCGGGGCAAAGACTATTACAACTTTACTGAAGTGTAATAAGTAAAAACAACAGAAATTTTCATTTGACTTGATTCATAAGGTTTTCGAAATCACATATGAGCAAAAAATAATTAAAATTCATAGCTTCTTAGGGTTCACAAAGTAGTCGTACAACCTATTTTCTTCTCATAAAACTGCCTTGTTCCTGGTATTTAAAGTTACTTTTGTTGGAGTTGAAGAAGAAGAGTATGCCATTGTTGTTTTGCTGAATAAAAGATGTCAAGTTTGGATCTCTATTTATAAACTTGGTTGATTAATCGTTGAGTTGGGAATATGAAAAGCAATCGTTTCAATATTGATGTTGAAATTAATGGGATTTAATTGCTGATATCTTTTGGAATCCTTGTGTAGTAAAGTGATATGTATTATGTAAACTTGGTTGTTTAATCGTTGAGTTGAGTTGGGAATATGAAAAGCAATCGTTTCAATATTGATGTTGAAAGTAATGGGACTTAATTGCTGATATCTTTTGGAATTCTTGTGTAGTAAGTGATATGTATTATGTAGTTGTGCATTCAATTTAAAATTTCATATCCCTTCCCTTGAGTATTAGGTAGTTTACAAATCATGCATAAAGTTTTGGTTTGAATTAAAACAATTTAATAGCAATGTGAAAATACCATTATGCCCTCATACTAACTTTATTAGGTTGTTGTACCCTAAGCCTTAAATGTTGTAATTACTTAATTTTGTTGGGAATCCCTTTTACATGCTTTATAATATAGTATAGATTAGTTTCTTAGGGTGTTACAATTGATTTGAAAAAAAAAACTAAAAGAATGATCAACTTCATGATTTAGGTCTAGCAAAATAACAATAAACATAGTTTCACTTAGTGAAAGTCACTAAAATTGACGTTGTACGTGATTAGAATTAAGTGATGGTTATGAAATTGTATTTAGTATGCTCTATTCACACAATCACCAGTCTGATTTAGCAAAATACAACTCAAAATCAAATTGCTAATGATGTTAATAAACCATAATAAAATTACATTAAACCGATGTTTTGTGTAATAAAGCTTCTTGGTCTCATTTCATTCACTCACCAAGGCAGCTTCTACATATTGTTCCACTATTGCTTCTATAGAGAAGATGAGACGCTCAAAATGAAAGGTTTGTCCATTGGGATTGGGCATGGACGACTGGGCTAGCATTGATGAAAAATGACAAAGGACTTGTTCTTATGGAGATTCCCCTTGGTTTAATCCCACGCCTTGTTACGACTTCACTCCAGTCACTAGCCCTGCCTTCCTTCAACTCATCGAAGAAAAATTTTGATTTCAATTCTATTTGCTCTTGACGCCAACAATTTCTCTAAAAAAGCAAGGATATGGGTTTGTGTGAGTAGGCAGGAAGGTTTCAGAGACAGAGGATCAAAGCAAGGGAACGAGGCGATGAATAACACCCGCTGGAACACCTATGGATTTTGTTTTTGAGGGACCCAACCAAGGGGGCTGTGCCTCCCTATTTCATACAATATTTGTCCGTTTTCAGTCAATCATGGAACTTTTTGGCAGTGGGATAGGGAAACTATGAGATACGATGCGGGGCTTATTTGCTGACCGTAACGAACCCCTAAAAAGAGCGGGGTCAAACCAAAATACCCAACAAGCATTAGCTCTCCCTGAAAAGGAGGTGGTCCAGCCGCACCTTCCAGTACGGCTATTTTAAATGCGGTCCTTTTTGGCTATACATACATTTTCACAAAGAAACTGGCCAACCTCTTTCAGATCCTATAATCTACCAAAAGAACAACTTCCTAAGTTTCAATATGAATAAAATTTTCAGCACAATCAAATTGTGTAAGTAAATCTAACCACAATTTGAATTTAATATTAGCTTAAAGTGTTCACAAATTTAATCCCAAAAGCCTAGATGAAAACTGGAATCAAAAGTTACTCGTATAAACCCTACACCAGGAGAAGATCACGAGTCAATTAGCCTCGCATCATTGTTTGTTTTTCCTCGTCGCCTTTGTGCCTTGTTTTCGTTCAACAACCAAGAGGCTGCTCTTCGCAGAACCGTGTCCCCAACTAATTAATTTGCGAACTCACTTTTTTACTACAAAATATGCCGAGACCTTGTGACGTGTGTTGTAATAGAACTATTCAGCCCAAGAGAAACCAGATAATTATTCCACCACTGTTTTTATTATTTCTTTGTTTTCTACTGTTGTCTTGGTCCACATAAGCCCACAAAATCAGTTCGCTAAACCTTCATTGCAGCCCACTTAGTTGTCCATGGTCCAAATTGTTTTTTTTTCTTTCCATGTTTCCTTTTTCTACTCGTTAGTTTGAGCTCCAAATAATGGCTGCGGAAATGAACTATTGGATCAGGACAATATATATGTCAAGTTTATTTCAATTAATATAAATTTATTCACTTTTGATAGTTTCTTCATTTAGGTTGTTGTTTAGCATATTATATCACTTTTAGCCCATTATCAAAAAAACTTAAGAGGGTGTTTGGGATTGTTTATTTAACTTTATAGACTTATGAATTTTTTAAAAGAAGTTTTTAAAAAAGTGTTTGATTAACTTTTGTGATAGGAAAACTCAATAAGTCAATAAGTTATTTTTTAGAAAGTGTTTGGCTTAGCTTATTGTGAAGATTGATTGTATGAGTGGTAGATTTTATAAGTTTTATTTTAAAAATCAAAAGCCAGGATTTGTGACTTATTGAAAACAGCTTTTCAACCCTTATCAAAAAGCCAAAACAGAAAGTGTTTTTGGTTTACGCAAACAGCTGATTAACTTATTGGCTTTTTGAAAAAGCCAAAAGTCAATAAGTTGTTTTTCAACTCAATCCCCAAACACCCTCTAAAAAGGAGTGGGGGAGCCACAACTCGGCAATGGTGTCACCAAACACTATTGGAATTTGCGTATTATAAGTATCGTGTAATAGGAAAATACGAGCCACACCATTATTTTTTTCGAAGGACACTATTATTTTTTTACGAACGACTTCCTTGTTTATTTATGAGTGACATCATTGTTTTTTTCTCTCAACGTATCATATGATAAAGAAATTTATTGTTTACAAATTAAGCCCAATTATTTATTTTTTAAATATTAACTTTAAGTACCCAGTTAGTTAATTCAATTTGAAAAACATAAATTAAACAAAAAAAATGTTCGCTTGAATCCCTAACCGAATTAAACGTATCAGTTAGCTTCAATAGCCCTCGCTAGAACAATGACAGGCTGGAGAAAAACAGCTAAGGTTGTTAAGACTGTGCTTAGCTTGAAACATAACAAAGTCCAACCAAGAGAGAGTCGGGAACAAACGAACGAGTGGTCTCAATGGTAGGCCTACTTTTTTTTTAACGGCAAAAAACGCTTTATATATATAAAGAGCCAGCAAGCGGCTGGGAAAACAAACGGAACAAGGAAACACATAAAGGAAACAATTCCGAAACACCCGACCCCAACATCAGGCCGGAGCCCAGCCCCTACACCAAAGCTGAAATGTCAAAAGCCAACCAATTATCCCAATCCTGCAGCGGGACTTTCGATCGGTATTTAAGCCAGACATAGGCATCTTCTTTAATACTCTCCACTGTCTTCCTTGGGGGGACCGTCTTGTCTTCGAACATCTTGACGTTCCTTGCTAACCAAATCCTCCAAATAGTGACATACGCAATGGTAGGCCTACTTAACTTGAAATTCCCATGAGAAAAATGGATCATATTAATGAGGATTTAATATGGATCATCATCCCATACCTCATATGTTTATGTACGCGTATTCTTCTAGGATATGTTGGAAAAATGGTAGTGAAAAATGATTTTTCACTAATTTTGGACTTAAATAAATGTATTTATATATGTGTTATATAAATAATTATTTCCGGGTTTGTGTACTATATTGTGAGAGCATCATAACGAACCAAACCATGTCCAAAATGGAGCTATGATGAATGAGATATCGAAGCTTGAAAGTTGTAGGTTGGAACAACCAAAGATGAGAAAATGGATTAAGTTTTGTCCCACATTCGTGGGATGACAAAACATGAAGTGGTTTATAAGGAGGAACACTCCTTGTATATTGTTTAGCTTGAGCCAAACACTAGTGGGACGCATCACCGCGAGCCGCTTGAGAGCCGCCTTAGTATTTTTGAACTCAGGTTCGAGGTTCAGTACGTAGGCTGTGATGAACAAGTGGCGGGTGAGATGTGTGGCGCGCAAGGAACCGCGGAAGACCAGGGGGCGTCCTGGTCTGCGCGAAGGATTCCAGGTGAGCGCGCAGGTGGCTTCAGCGCGACGTAGAACGGACTGACATGCTCCGCGCACGCGCATGATCAGGTGCATCCTGGTCCACGTCCTGTAGCGCACGTAAGACTAGAACAGTTAGTTGACCGGGTCAAAGGTTGTTTCAACTCAGTCATAATGATGAGCTTTGACCAGTCAAATAATCTTCCCACTAATCTTGCTGTTTCAACTCATCATAAGTAAAATGAGAGTTACAGTCAACCACTTTAATTCCATTTAATGCAATTTATAGTCAAATTAATGACAATAATTAAATTGCTTTTATGTTTCAATTTTTTTTGAGACTATATATATGAACGTAAGTTCATATTTGTGTAATAGAAGATAGAAGAAAAACTCTTCACAAAAACTTCTCTAGACATCTATGTTCCAAACGAGAGGAGTACTCTCAAATCCAACAACTTCTTTTTCCACATTTCACAAACACCAAATAACCCTGTGTTATCTCTGGCCGAGAGTCATCTCCGGCAGTACACTACTGTTCCGGTTGTTGTACCCTGGGAGACAGACCGTCTGAGAGGAGGCGTGGAATCTGTTTTAAGGGCCTCGTGTCAAACACGATCCTCAACCAAAACCATGAACGACAATTTTGTTTATTCTTGCAGCGGACACAAGATGGTTCGGTTGAAGTTTCTAAAGTAATCGACATGAAGCAAGATTCGGTACATGTATTTGTATTTATTTTATTTACATTTATTTTGTAATCGGTATTGTACTATTATATTTCCTACGGATAACGAGAGCCTCGTTATTAATTTTATTTTATTATTATTTTAATAAAATTGAGAACCCTATTTCCTACAATCTTAAAACAGACTTTCGTGTAGATTATCGGTATAATCTAAAAACCTTCTTATTGAGGATTTTTTGGGTTCACAAAAGTGTAAATTATTAATCGGGATTTTTGTTAAAATCTTACAAATTTTTATGGAAATATATATTTAGTACATTGAGTCGGATTAATTTTATGATTGGAGTACAATCTTTAATCCGAAATACCGTATCTACAAAACGAACATTTGATTCTTGCTTTTTGTGTTCATGGGTTTGTCATATTCATGGGTATTTTCGTTAAACCGATTTTATACAAATATATAATGTACTTTAAAATGTTTTAGAATACACTTTTTTAATGAACGTATTAGAAAAATAATTGTGTAAACCCATGTAAAATATTTGCTAGAGGTTATTTCTAATGAGCGTGTTAGAGATTAATCTTAGTAAAATATTTTCTAATGAGCGTATTAGAAAATATATTGGCAACCCGTATAGAAACATTTGGTTTACGTTTTCAATCTAACGAGCGTGTTAGAGATCATTATTTGGAGAAATAGTGATTGCTATCGAATGTATTGAAACACGTTTATTTCTAACGAGCGTGTTAGAAATGATTATTATTATTGTAAAATAATAAGTTTCAAAACATTTATATTTTCTAACGACCGTGTTAGATATTACTATTATTCTAAAATAATAAGTTTTATAACCTTTATATTTCCTAACGAGCGACTTGAAAAATATTATTTTTGTAAATAATAAGGTTTAAAACTTTCGTATTTTCTAACGAGCGTGTTAGAAAGTAATTATTTTAGTAAAATATAATTAGTTTCAAAATATTAAGAACATTTAGATTTCTAATGGGCGCATTAGAAATTAGTTATGTAAACTAACAAGTTTTGAAACATGTATCTAACGAGCGTATTAGAATTGACGACATTGAAAGAATAATGTGTCATCAAGCATTTCTAATGAGCGTATTAGAAATGAGTATTTACAAATCACAAGTAAGATTTCTAACGAGCGTGTTAGAAATTGATGCTTTTGTAAATATGAACAAGCTAGACGTTTAAGTTTCTAACGAGCGTGTTACAACGGCTTATTATATTTATATATGAGCCAATAAAGGTTTAAACGGTCTTGTAATTGTTTATTTCTAACGGGCGTGTTAGAAATGGTTGTATATATATAAACCAATAAGTTTTTGAAACGATTTTGGTAATCGTTTATTTCTAACGAGCGTGTTAGAAACGGTTTATTTATATAACCAAAACACCATATAACGATGAGCGTAATCGTTTGTATTCTAACAAGTATGTTAGAAATAGTTAGTTATTGAAACCGAATATTTTTTATTTGGTACACGTATAGTTTCTAATGAGCGAATTAGAAAAGATTTATCATAAAATCCATATACTTTAACGATTTATAATCGTTTATTTTCTAACGAGCGGGTTAGAATCGGGTTCACTATGATAAACTAACTAAGATGATTTGTAATCATTTTATTTCTAACGAGCGAGTTAGATACTGTTTTAAATAATAAACTATTTTCGAGTTGTGGTCTTGATTTGTAATCAAAGCATAAACATATATAGTTTAATTTTTAAAACATTTGCAAAAAGAATGTTTGAACGAATAAAACATGTCTTTGCAATGGTTCGATACTTGTACGAGAAGTATCATGGATTGAACCATATAATAGTCATGGTGAGACTATTAGGTGGAAAACAACTCGATGTTGTTTGCTCAACTACTTGCGAGTAGTATATTGTAAACAAAATTAGTGTTTTGGACAATTGTCTTATTGAGGGAGTGTCACACCACGTCTAAGGCGGAAACACGTGGCGCGACGGTTCAAAAGTATTAAGCCAAGTTTAATGCAAAGCACAATATTAATTAGAAAACGGGCATTTATTCAATGCTAATAATCATGTCAAATTGTTAATACATAATCATAAATTGTTTTCGAAAATGATAAAGAGGCTTCTCCCTTTATCCCTAAATCCATGGAATAAAGAGATAAGACCCTGTCACGACATTTCCAATGCCCAATTTGGAGACATCCCGACCCTGCTCGCCATGCTAACTTCCATCAATCAATTACCTGAAAGATATGTTTGAAAATCGTCAATATATAAATATTGGTGAGTTCACAGGTTTTAATTTAATAAATCTTTATAAAGTGGGAATATCCTTGCTATGACATTTATAGGAGTTGCAAAGTCCTACAATTTACTTGAGCCTATAACCAAACCAAGACAATTAATAATGCCCCCGCCCAAAGTCGTTACTCGGTATTCCTACGACTTTATTTCAGAATAAGTGCACCCCAGGCATACGCCGATGCATAATCGACGCTATCGATTAGGGGTGGGCCTTGTCAGGCACCAATAGTACTATCCAAATATCCCTTTGGTTTCTCATTCCTGAATAAATGATTATAGTGGGGAGGTCTCAACCCCGAGTGGCGATCTTTACTCAAGTATCCAACCCGTCATACAATCCCAACATATTTCGGTTTCTGTCGGGTGAATTTACGTGTTACGCGCGTATCGGGTGCGGTACGCGCTCTTTATTCGTTACCGGGAGATTCGTGCTTTAAGCTTTTACGTATGGCTTTGGGTTTCCAAAACTCATAATATTTTGTGAAAATATTATTTATTTTATATTCCGGGTGTCCGGTGTTCGTTTCGCTTATTTCAGTTTTACCGGGTAATCGCCAGTGTCCATACCGGATAGTTTTGTCTGCGCACGATCCTATCATGCTTTGCTATTAAACTCATGCATTCCTATGCATTATTTGGGAATTCCTATCTTTCTAAGGCCTCAATTAAATATTCAGCACATAATTACGGTTAATTACGTTAATCGCGTTTAATTAATTAGTACGGAATTACCTTAATTTTGCCGGTTGTTACATTCTCCCCCCGTTAAGAGAATTCCGTCCCGGAATTCACTTTGAGCTCTCCGGTATAGGGGTCTTCTTAAATAGGGCGGGATACTTTTGCTTCATCTGGTCCAGCCTTTCCCACGTGAACTCCGGTCCACGCTTGGCATTCCAACGCACTTTGACCAATCTGATCTTACTGCGTCTTAGTTTTTGGACCTTCCAATCGGTTACTTCGACTGGCTCTTTGACGAAGTGTAACTTGTCGTCAATGTGGATTTCGTCTGCGGGGATGATGAGGGTTTCGTCGGATAAGCACTTTTTCAAGTTCGACACGTGGAACGTGTCGTGTACACCGTTAAGTTCTTGTGGTAACTTGAGCTTGTATGCTACGGGGCCTACCCTGGACAGGATTTCAAATGGTCCAACATATCGTGGGTTTAGTTTTCCGCGCTTCCCGAAACGCGCGACACCTTTCCAAGGTGACACCTTTAGTAGGACCCTGTCTCCGACTTGGAATTCCAAAGGCTTCCTCCTCATGTCTGCGTAGCTTTTCTGTCGGTCACGTGCCGCTTTGAGACGTTCTCTTATCAGAAAGACCTTATCCGTCGTTTCTTGAACAATTTCGGGCCCGGTAAGTTGCTTTTCGCCAACTTCGGCCCAACATAGAGGCGATCTGCACTTGCGTCCATATAGAGCTTCAAAAGGTGCAGCTTGAATGCTCGTGTGGTAGCTGTTGTTATACGAAAACTCTACCAGTGGCAAGTGAGTATCCCAATTTCCGCTGAAATCGATTGCGCATGCCCGTAGCATATCCTCCAGGGTCTGGATGGTTCGTTCACTCTGACCATCGGTTTGTGGATGATATGCGGTACTCATATCAAGGCGAGTACCTAGGGCTTTATTCAGACTTTCCCAAAATCTTGAGGTGAAACGACTATCTCGATCGGAGATGATAGAAATAGGTACACCGTGCTTTGACACAACTTCCTTAATGTACAAACGGGTTAGTTTCTCCAACTTATCCGTTTCGCGAATGGGGAGGAAGTGTGCGGATTTTGTCAATCGATCAACGATTACCCAGATCATGTCATGGCCGTTTGTTGTCTTGGGCAATTTGGTAATGAAGTCCATAGTGATCCTTTCCCATTTCCATTCTGGTATTTCCGGTTGCTGGAGCAATCCGGACGGTCTCTGGTGCTCGGCCTTGACCTTTGCGCAGGTTAAACATCGCGCAACATATGCCGCTATATCTCTCTTGAAATTCGGCCACCAGTAAAATTCCTTTAGATCATGGAACATCTTGTCTGCTCCCGGGTGAACTGAATATCGCGAACTGTGGGCTTCGGCTAATACCAGTTCACGCAATCCACCGTACACTGGTACCCAAATTCTATTCATGAAATACAGAGCTTGATCCGCTTTTGACTCCAGTGACTCAACCATCTTCCGCAATCTTTCTCCTTTGACATTCTCGGGTTTAAGAGCGTTAGTTTGAGCTTCACGAATCCGGTCGGTCAGGTTCGTGTGGATGGTTAGACCCAAAGCTCGGACACGCAGTGGCTTAACCCGTTCCCTGCGACTCAAGGCATCGGCTACAACGTTTGCCTTCCCGGGATGGTACTTTATCTCACAATCGTAATCGTTCAATAATTCGACCCATCGCCGTTGTCGCATGTTCAATTCCTTCTGGTCAAAGATGTGTTGCAAGCTTTTATGATCAGTGAAGATCGTACACTTGGTTCCGTACAGATAGTGTCTCCATATCTTGAGTGCGAATACCACGGCTCCTAGTTCCAGATCATGTGTGGTGTAATTCTTCTCGTGAAGTTTTAGCTGTCTGGAAGCATAGGCTATGACCTTCTCTCGCTGCATCAATACACAACCCAATCCCTGATGAGAGGCGTCACAGTAAACTACGAAGTCTTCTGTACCATCGGGGAGTGCTAGTATTGGTGCACCACATAACTTATCCTTCAGCAACTGAAAGGCTGCTTCCTGCTTTTCCGTCCATTCAAACTTCTTATCCTTTTGGGTTAGCATGGTTAAGGACTGTGCTATTTTAGAAAAGTTCTCGATGAACCTTCTGTAGTAACCCGCAAGACCAAGAAATTGTCGTACTTCAGTAGGCGTTCTAGGGGCGTCCCAATTCTTGATTGCTTCGATCTTGGCGGGATCGACATGTATACCCCTTTCATTCACCACGTGGCCTAAAAAGTGAACCTCTCGAATCCAAAAATCACATTTTGAAAACTTAGCATAGAGCTTCTCTTTGCGAAGTACCTCGAGGATTAATCGGAGATGTTCCTCGTGTTCCTCCTTAGTGCGTGAGTAGATCAAGATGTCATCAATGAAGACAATAACAAATTTGTCCAAGTATGGTTTGCACACTCGGTTCATCAAGTCCATGAAAACAGCTGGTGCGTTGGTTAAACCGAACGGCATAACCAGGAACTCATAGTGCCCATAACGAGTCCTGAAGGCTGTTTTTGGCACGTCTTCTTCTTGAATACGTAACTGATGATAACCGGACCTTAAGTCGATCTTGGAGTAGAAACTGGATCCTTGAAGTTGATCAAACAAATCGTCGATCCTGGGAAGAGGATAGCGATTTTTAATAGTCAGCTTGTTCAGTTCCCGATAGTCAATGCACATTCGGAAAGTGCCATCCTTCTTCTTCACGAATAAGACGGGAGCTCCCCAGGGTGAGAAGCTTGGTCTTATGAAACCTTTGTCCAACAACTCTTGCAGTTGTTCAGACAATTCCTGCATCTCAGAAGGAGCTAGGCGATATGGCGATCGCGCTACAGGTGCTGCTCCTGGAACAAGGTCGATACGAAACTCGACTTGTCGGGGTGGTGGCAATCCTGGCAAGTCTTCTGGGAACACATCTGGAAAGTCTCTGGCTACCGGAATGTCTTCTAGCTTTCGCTCGTCAGCCTTCTTGTCTACCACGTGCGCCAAGAATGCGACGAGACCTTTCCTTAGGCACTTCCTGGCTTTCATGCTGGTAATAATTCTCAGTGGCGTTCCACGCCTTTCCCCTTGGATCGATAGGGTTTCACCGCTTGCGAGGGGAACTTGAATTACCTTGTCATTGCACACGACGATGGCGCGGTGTGCGGATAGCCAATCCATGCCAACGACTATGTCAAAGCTACCCAGTACGACTGGCAATAGCTCAATGTCAAACTCATGACCACAGAGATCCAACTTACAACCCTTCGCTACCTCTCGAGTTTCTATAGTCTTACCGTTAGCTAGTTCAATGGAATATGGTGTGTCTAGCTTACTAGTCTTTAAACCAAGTAATCTTTTAAATTCGACAGATACGAAGCTAAAATCAGCGCCAGTATCAAACAATACTGAAGCATAATGACCATTTAGAGGGAACGTACCAGTGACCACATTAGGGTCTTGTCGTGCGTCACCGGCACCAATCACGAACGCTCGCCCACGGGCTTGGTTGTTAAGTTTGGGGCAGTCCCTCTTCCAATGATCGAGCGATCCACATGAGAAACAGGGCCTCGCTCCACTGTTCTTCGGCGCTCCTGATCTGCAGTCTTCAGTCTTGTGCCCCGAACGACGGCACTTACCGCAGATTACTTCGTTCTTGCCCTGATAACCTTGCTTCCCATTATTTCCACGTCCAGTGGCTACATACCCTTTTCCCTTCTTCCCTGAACCTGATGATCCATCCTTCTTCCTCTCGTCGCGCTTACGCTTTCCAAACCTTGGCCTATTTCCCTGTTCACTTGACCCAACGGTTGAACTTGTACCCAGATTCTTACCCTCAACACTGCTGGACTCAGTAAGCTTCAACCCTGACACTTTCCGGATTAGAGTGCCCATTCGGATGGCGTCTTCAGTGAGGCTCAAAGCGAGGTCGATAGCTTCGCGCATGGTTGTAGGCTTGGAAGCAGTGACCATGCCGCGTATCTGTGGTGCCAGTCCGAAGAGGTATCTTTCCACCTTCTTGCTTTCCGGGGTGACCAGGCGAGGCACTAACCGGGAGAGGTCATGGAATCTGGACGTGTATCCAGCTACGTCCGGTCCAACCATGGTGAGGTTCCAGAACTCAGTCTCTAGCTTCTGCACTTCACTTGCCGGACAGTACTCGGCGATCATTAGTTCTTTCAACTCCAACCATGATAAGGAGTAAGCAGCATCATCTCCCAGTGTCTGCACTTGGTTGTTCCACCAGGTCAGAACTTGGTCCAGAAACAGGTTGGTGGCATACATGACAGCCTGTCGTGGGGTACAGCTGCTAATGCGGATCACAGCTTCGGTTTTCTCGAACCATTTGACTAGTCCGACAGAACCTTCAGTACCGCTGAAATTCAGTGGTTTGCAGTCCAGGAAAGCTTTAAACGTGCAGCCACGTTCTCGTGAGGCTGTTTCTGCAATAGTAAAGCAATGTTAAATATAAGGTAGGAGTTTCACGAAGACTCCTGTCGCATATACCCGACGTCTTCTTACCAGTAGGGGAGGTTTCGCGTCTGTCGCTCCCGGTTCGGTCTCGTGACCTTTCGGTGCGCGTGGCATTGTGTTCTGCGAGAGCTTGAGCGATACGCCCCGAAACTAGGGTTTCAAGCTCCTCGGGTGTCGTGGGCAGTCTTTCGTTTCCACTGTTGCTTCTTGTGGCTGGTGCCATGTTTCTTCAATAACCAATATCAAAGGTTAATTTCCAACAATCATTCATACAATATCATCACATATATAGTATAAACAACCACACAACATATGAACACAATAATCACCATAATAACAACACGCAATCACAACATAAACAGAATAAGTAATAATAATCGTAGATAATCACAACACATATTTTACCATAACAAAACTTTCATTAATTTCAATACCAAGTACAATGATTTGTTCATAATAACAAAAACCGAGGATACCTTCCTCTTACATTGCTCTTTGAAATACACTAGAAATATAATGTCATATGCCGGCACAATCCCGCTCGGCTAGGCAAAAAAATGCAGATGGGTGCTATAACCCATGCTGTGCTATCATATTACTACTACTATGTCCGTGAATGATCTCCCAAGCGTCTTTGATGTGATGCTACTGTGGCGGTGGCGGCGGCGGGTGCTGGTACTGGTACTGAGGTGCGCACATGCTGATGGTCATACTGATCGCCATAATGCGATCGTACAAGAATTGGCGATGCGCGAAGTGTGCGTCGCCCGTAAGGCCACAATGAGCATCCATGCTCAGCAGCTCCTCAGCATAATGTGCCAGTGCATCCCTGGCATCAATGATCCTGGCCCACATGAGCTGGGCCTGCTGCTCCATCTGACTCACGGTGCGCTGCACCGTGTCGGTGAGGGTCTGGAAATCTCTCTCCAGTGAGATCACCGTGGACCATGCGGGTCCTGACAGTGGGGCCATCCCGTGGGGCTGCGACGGCCCGGGGATGTCGGTGTATGTCGGCTGAGATGGGCCGACGATATCGGGTATGGGTAGTGGTGTGAAGGGTGGGGCAAAGCCCGGTAATCCAGTGAAGCAGTAGGGTGGTATCTGGTATGGGTCTCCTGCACCTAGAGTATACGGTGCAATTGGGGGTGTCACAAATGGGGCTCCTGCATCCATAGTGAATGGTGCAGGTGGTGGTGTAGGGAGCATCTCGGGTGGGGGTGGTAATGTGGGAAAAGTGGTGATGGGTAGTGTCATGGATAAGGGTGTGGGGACTATAAGCTCGGCGAGTGGAACCATGAGTGGCTGGGTGACAGTGACCCACTCTAGAGTAGACATCACAGTGGTAGGGGTAGGAGGGCTAGCAGTGGCATGAGCTGCCAGTCCTGCTCGGTGCAACTCAGAGCTGCGGGCTGAGCTGCCCTCAAGGATGTGCCCAGTAGAAGCTGGCCCATCCTGTGGTATGGGCTCGGGCATGGTAGGTAAGGTGGCTGGGGTAGTGGTAGCATGCCCTGTCATCGGAGCAACGTGCTCCTCCTGGCCTGCTGGTGGGATAGGCACAGCAATGTGCTCCACCGACGCAGTTGACTCATCGTCAGAGTCATCGGAGATCCATCCGTTGTGTCCCCGGCAGACAGGAACGAGTCTCATGCCGGAGGGAACGGGGATAGGTGGGGTGGGTAAAGGCTCACGGTCGACGGGTGCGTGTCGGTCGTATGGAGACTCGACAGTCTCCGACTGTGTAGGGATAGGTCTCGAAGGACCTGCGCAACCTACAGGGAAGTCCCTGATGGCGCGGATAGGTAGTGCTGGCAGTGGTGCGGCCTGGAATGGCACCAGAGGCAAGTCGGCCTCGGCCATCGGTAGGTCGGCCACGGCGGCCATGTCGTCTCCAGCGGGGGCCCACGCTGGGTCCTCGCTCGGGTCCGTCTCGTCGGAGCTATCTCCGTCGGCGCCCTCCATGGCGACATCAACATCCATCTCGTCATCCTCGGGATCGAGTATCACCACCTCGATCGGCTCCGCTGGCGGTGCTGGGATGATCTGGAGGCTACTGTCGTAGCTCGGTGCTACGCTCCCTGCGTTCGACATCCTGGCAAAAGAACCGTACTAATATTTAAGTATTATTCGTTAGGTAGTTAAGGCACATATCTAAGGTACTCTTCCTAACCTTCTAACAAAAATAATACGTATACTTACCATGGCTAGCTTGGTCGGAATCTCCATATACCCAAATGGTCGTTGGAAAAATTTATTTTATTGCGTTTCGCATTTACTTTGAAAGATTTTGAACCAAATCCGGTTATAGTTTAGATTTTTAAAATGCTAATTCGCTATAACCTTGGCTCTGATACCACTTTCTGTCACACCACGTCTAAGGCGGAAACACGTGGCGCGACGGTTCAAAAGTATTAAGCCAAGTTTAATGCAAAGCACAATATTAATTAGAAAACGGGCATTTATTCAATGCTAATAATCATGTCAAATTGTTAATACATAATCATAAATTGTTTTCGAAAATGATAAAGAGGCTTCTCCCTTTATCCCTAAATCCATGGAATAAAGAGATAAGACCCCGTCACGACATTTCCAACGCCCAATTTGGAGACATCCCCGACCCTGCTCGCCATGCTAACTTCCATCAATCAATTACCTGAAAGATATGTTTGAAAATCGTCAATATATAAATATTGGTGAGTTCACAGGTTTTAATTTAATAAATCTTTATAAAGTGGGAATATCCTTGCTATGACATTTATAGGAGTTGCAAAGTCCTACAATTTACTTGAGCCTATAACCAAACCAAGACAATTAATAATGCCCCCGCCCAAAGTCGTTACTCGGTATTCCTACGACTTTATTTCAGAATAAGTGCACCCCAGGCATACGCCGATGCATAATCGACGCTATCGATTAGGGGTGGGCCTTGTCAGGCACCAATAGTACTATCCAAATATCCCTTTGGTTTCTCATTCCTGAATAAATGATTATAGTGGGGAGGTCTCAACCCCGAGTGGCGATCTTTACTCAAGTATCCAACCCGTCATACAATCCCAACATATCTTTCCCCCGTAAAAACGTTAAATAGTTAGAAATGGGGCCGTGAGACTCACCTGTAACTGTGCTTGGCTCAAAGAAAATAGTAAAGTTTGTGATCCCGTACCTACAAAGGTTCTAGGCGTATAAGTCACTTACACCTATGGTGTATGTGCCTTGGCAAATTGTACACCCAACTTCCCGACCACGTCTTTATCCCAATTCCCGTTTAATAGTTTCGTATCCTAGGTTCAATGGCGATGGATTACCCTTTCCTTACAAGTCATATATTATTCTTATAATTATTCTTTATGACTTGTACAACATTTTACTTGACACGACTCCACCCAACGTATAATTATTTTCCCATTCAAATAATTATACTTAGGATCTTTTCGCTCAATATAAAGTGTTTTCTTATTAACCGACCCGACTTACTTTGCCACATATTTATTTTCCCATTTAAATAAATATGCTAAGTCTTTGTCGTTTGGTAACATAATCTTAACGCCCGACTAGACTTATCATACCGTACATTTATTTTCCCATTCAAATAAATGTACTAGAATCTTGTCGGTATTCACGCGTTCGTAGATATATCTCATCCACTCGTCTCGGTTTTCCTTCTCGCACATCTATTTTCCCATTTAAATAGATGTACTAGAATTCCGTCGGAAACGAGTATATGTACATATACCATCGCGTGGATACTACTTGTTAAGTTCATGTGTCGTTTAGCGTTTTTAGTTTGTTACGTTATGTTTCTCTTTTCCCACGAATATTGTTACCACACTTAGGAAAGTGTTACGCACGTTTCACCCTTGTTATATATATTTTATTTCCGTAAAATATATATGTATATTTTTATCTCGACGTAATAAGTCCGTTTACGTTGGTTCGTGCAACTAAGTTTGTTAGTTAACGTTTTAGTCCGACTCGTCCAACTTGTTACCAAAAACGTTCCCGATACTTTTATATTCCCATTTATATAAAAGCACCTTATTTCTGTACAAGTCTCACAAGTACTTATTTTATAAAGTCTTACTTTATGAAATAGTCGCGGGACTCCATTTATTTTTATAAAACGTCCATTTTATAAAAATATACTTTTTACTTAAAATGCCCAAGTAGGCTATTATTATTTACCAACTCAACCTTGTAAACCATTACTTACACTTTTTGACACCAATATTTCCATCATTGTGTTTTTGGTCCAATAACTTCTAAAATATTTATTTTAGTCCATTGTTTTCCAAGTTTGTCATATTAATCCTTTAATTTACACTTGTAGCATTTTTCCCTAAATCTTTCATGGTTATTATTTTTCTTCCACTTTAGTGGACTTTGAAGAATCCTTTTCACCATGATTAATTGTTTTTACCTCTTTTTACTTCTAATGCTCTTTTAATCCATTCTAGATATCACTAACATGTTTATTTCATATTTTTATCCAAAGCATCAAACTTTCACTCATCTAAGTGAGTGGACTTTGAAGAACTAATTTTTCCACCTATGGCTTTCTAATCCATTTTAATATTTTTATGACTTTATTATATCATCCTAAGATGATTAAAATCACTTTTCATCATATTCAAGTCACTTTTCAAAATATTGCTTTTCTCATCTTCAATCATCCAAACATGTTCTTATTATTATACTTTCATCAAAATATTACTTTTATTAAAAATAACTAAGTTTTCATCATAATATTATTCTCTCATCTTCATTTTTAATAAAAACCCATTACTTCTTTAGAACTCATTTTTATTACCCACATTGTACAACTTGCATCATAGCACAAAAACAAAATATTTAAATTAATAAAACAATGCAAGACTTACAACTAGCTCAAGGCTAGGGAAGACAAAATCTTGGATTTTGGGTGTGGTTTAGTGTGTTCTTCCAAGTGGGTTATGCTCCAAGCTCTTAACACACAAGAAGGGGTTTGAATGAGGATGAACTAGAGGTAATTTGGAGTAGTAAAAATTGAAAGAGAGGTGGTGGTGGGGTGGTGAAATGCTACGGCCAAGAGAAGAACAAGAGAGGATTTTTGTGTTTTTGCTTAAGTGTGATCTTGATGTATCCTTATAATCTTCTACCCAATCTCCAAAGATCACCAATATCTTGCAAGGATTGGTTAGGGAGATTATGGAAGATTTATGAAAAGATTTTGAAAATCTTGGGGGATTAAGGGGGGTGTTTGGGCCGTGAGTTTTAAGAGAGAGAGAGTGAGGATGATTTGGTTAATCTCATTGCCCAATCCTTGTACATGCAAGCTCATGATTAACAATAATATGGAAGGATTAAGAAGCTATCTCACACAATCTTCCACCCAAGTGGGCCCATGGCCGGCCCCTATGGGGTACTTGGTGGGGTCCACTTTGCTAATTAACTCCCATATTATGTTTAAGCTAGTTCCTTCCGGGTACCGCCCGGGTATTTCTCAAATTTTCGTCGCGTTTATCCTCAATATTAAAATACCGTTAATATTTATAAAATTATGTCCAGTTACATTACTGATAATTTATTTCGGTTTCTGTCGGGTGAATTTACGTGTTACGCGCGTATCGGGTGCGGTACGCGCTCTTTATTCGTTACCGGGAGATTCGTGCTTTAAGCTTTTACGTATGGCTTTGGGTTTCCAAAACTCATAATATTTTGTGAAAATATTATTTATTTTATATTCCGGGTGTCCGGTGTTCGTTTCGCTTATTTCAGTTTTACCGGGTAATCGCCAGTGTCCATACCGGATAGTTTTGTCTGCGCACGATCCTATCATGCTTTGCTATTAAACTCATGCATTCCTATGCATTATTTGGGAATTCCTATCTTTCTAAGGCCTCAATTAAATATTCAGCACATAATTACGGTTAATTACGTTAATCGCGTTTAATTAATTAGTACGGAATTACCTTAATTTTGCCGGTTGTTACAGGGAGTACCTCGAAACATGCCACAAGACGATATAATTGCGATTATTTCGTTGAACAATAAAGTGTTGAAGAGAATAACACTTTGAGATTTGATGTTTATATATCCTTATATGAATCTGTTTAAAATATATTTTGAAATATATATTATATATAATTTTGGGTTTATCGTTTTTATAATAATCAAGTGATTAAAATATAATAAACGATAAATAAAAAAAAGGGGAAGGGTAAACGATTGTAGCTTGTAGCTTCTTTCTTCGACGACTTACCTTCGACGAATTTAATAAGGATATTTATTTAACGGGTTATGCAAGTAGTGTCTTGCAAGAACACAATGAGCGGGTTGTGATCATGACTTATGCAATAAGTCACATACCAAACATCAAACGTACAACATGACTAGCGAATCATGACTAACGTGGCAAGTGACGTGGCAAGTGTATTGAGATTAAATACACGAAAAACGAGGTATGTCATCTAATGTTGAGAGCATCAACATGGAAATACACACTTGTGAATTTTTCGATGACTTTAACATATGAAAGAAATATATGTTAAGATTGTAAATTCTTTAATAAATTTTCTAAATTTATTGTAAGACATTTACAATAGTGATGGATGTGTAGATGTTTCTACAACCATCAATGTTGTTTGACCTATGTGGAGGAGTTGTCCTTAGTTTTGGGAGACTTTCCCAATACATGGTTTTAACAAAACAACATGGAAATGTATATATCACTTTAGGCATATGTGAATGCTATGTCATTGAGTGTCAATCTAATTGACTTTATCTCAAGACTTTAGTGATTTTATACTACTTTTGTTCATCGTGTTGATGATGAATAAATTCATCAAAGTGACTTATATTAAGACTTATGTTTAAGTTCTTAAGAGTCAATGGTGAAGCCTTGGAAATTAAAGGCAAATGAGTTTGATCCTAATGGATAAAATTGACTATGTCTTTTAAGACATTTCTAAAACAGAGGTTTTGGAATGGTAAAATAAAATCGCATTATTGTGTCTAACTAAGACGTGAATGTTTGAAAGAGATAGTGCGTTATTTCTTAAGGCTGTGAAGAATCAGAATGATGCATCTTCTGTTCACATGCTAGAGTATTGAAGTCTAAAGCATGCAAGACTAATACTTGTTAATTTAGATGCTCGATGGAGATTAAATTAACATCTAAACATTCAAAACATGTGACGACACGAGAATGGATTTTATATAAACAAAACTATAAATATAATTTCATTAATAAGGATAACTCGAAAGGACCGATTATATAGTTCATTGGTTATGATTCTATTCGGTTTCATATGAGGAGTACTCATATTGCTCAGAAGCTCCTGTGAGCTATTGAAATCTGAGTAGAGCAATACACATAAATGACTTACGTAACACAGAGATATAGATATTTTCTATCTTATCATGGGGGTGTTAGTGTCATAATGAGTGGTATTACTCAAACTTCCTCAAAGTGCAAGCAATGTGGGGGAAGAGTCATTTAAGAAACACCCTTAAGGGGGGTAGAAAATGGTATTTGAGAAGTTTTCTCAAACTTCATACGAAAGGGAGAACCTTTCATCACCCCCATTGGATGTTATCCAATAACACTTAAATGTGGGGGTGGCTTGCATTTGAAAATGGAGTGAGTTAATCGAGTTGATTGGACTCAAATGCCAATTGGTAAGAATCGAAGTCTAGCTAACTTTGAATCACATCACCAAAGGCATGGAAACGTGTTTAGCCATGAATTGAGTTTCATGTCATTCTAAAGACGAAAAGGAAGGTTCAAAGGGTAACACCTACCTATCCTGCTACCATAACCAGATCTATGTTTAGATCACATGTTATAAGTCTTACGAATGGACAAAATGGCAAAATTGACCAGCAGGTCAAGACACACGTTTGGACAACTTATCTCAATTTTAAATTATCGTTATTGACTTAGCATAGTCAAAGATAATTGTGGATCCAACAACCCGGCGGTTGATACGAGATCAAGTTGTGGAATGAGACTAAAGCCCATGGAAAAAGGGACATGAGGGAAACCTAACCTAGTTGACTGGAGATCCCAAGATCTAGGTTCAATAGGCAAACTTAATCATGAACCGAATGGTGGTCACTGTGGGGGCATAGCTAAGATATATGTATATATATATATAAGCTAGTATATATGGTTATATACATATCCCCTAAACTCTAAAAGGGTGTTTAAATACGTCCTAGTCCATTCCTATAATATTCAGTGATATTGTTGTGAGGCTAAGCATAATATGTGGTTAAATGATTTCTGTAAATCATAGTAAACCATAATGCTTTTAATGATTTAAAGGAAAATCGCCTATGTTGAAGAGAAGTGTGGTCGCTTCAAATGAAATTGTGGGCACAATTTCTAGAGCTCCCGCAGAACCAGGAGAGTGTTCCATGACCATTATTGGACACGATAATGAGGGGATGGCCCGGCTAGGGAAAGTATTGTGTGAAGTGTATTATCGTTTACACAAATGGGGGTATGTTCAAAGACATCAAGTTCTACATACCGCTAGTAGGCTAAGTATGCTTCACAAAGGAAGGTTCAAAGGCTACACCTACCTATCCTGCAATACTCGACTGCTGAGGTTTCATCGGGGAATTTTTGTGTTTTAATCGATCTCCATTCATGTGGGGGATTGTTGGAAAAATGGTAGTGAAAAATGATTTTTCACTAATTTTGGACTTAAATAAATGTATTTATATATGTGTTATATAAATAATTATTTCCGGGTTTGTGTACTATATTGTGAGAGCATCATAACGAACCAAACCATGTCCAAAAT
This sequence comes from Ambrosia x helenae, assembly GCA_030844895.1. NCBI lineage: Eukaryota > Viridiplantae > Streptophyta > Magnoliopsida > Asterales > Asteraceae > Ambrosia > Ambrosia x helenae. The sequence continues at coordinate 6,024,278 of CM061224.1, read as the reverse complement.
GGAGCTATGATGAATGAGATATCGAAGCTTGAAAGTTGTAGGTTGGAACAACCAAAGATGAGAAAATGGATTAAGTTTTGTCCCACATTCGTGGGATGACAAAACATGAAGTGGTTTATAAGGAGGAATACTCCTTGTATATTGTTTAGCTTGAGCCAAACACTAGTGGGACCCTAAAGGGTGCGAGGCACCCTTTACTCCCACACACGCATCACCGCGAGCCGCTTGAGAGCCGCCTTAGTATTTTTGAACTCAGGTTCGAGGTTCAGTACGTAGGCTGTGATGAACAAGTGGCGGGTGAGATGTGTGGCGCGCAAGGAACCACGGAAGACCAGGGGCGTCCTGGTCTGCGCGAAGGATTCCAGGTGAGCGCGCAGGTGGCTTCAGCGCGACGTAGAACGGACTGACATGCTCCGCGCACGCGCATGATCAGGTGCATCCTGGTCCGCGTCCTGTAGCGCACGTAAGACTAGAACAGTTAGTTGACCGGGTCAAAGGTTGTTTCAACTCAGTCATAATGATGAGCTTTGACCAGTCAAATAATGTTCCCACTAATCTTGCTGTTTCAACTCGTCATAAGTAAAATGAGAGTTACAGTCAACCACTTTAATTCCATTTAATGCAATTTATAGTCAGATTAATGACAATAATTAAATTGCTTTTATGTTTCAATTTTCTTTGAGACTATATATATGAACGTAAGTTCATATTTGTGTAATAGAAGATAGAAGAAAAACTCTTCACAAAAACTTCTCTAGACATCTATGTTCCAAACGAGAGGAGTACTCTCAAATCAACAACTTCTTTTTTCACATTTCACAAACACCAAATAACCCTGTGTTATCTCTGGCCGAGAGCCATCTCCGGCAGTACACTACTGTTCCGGTTGTTGTACCCTGGGAGACAGACCGTCTGAGAGGAGGCGCGGAATCTGTTTTAAGGGCCCCGTATCAAACACGATCCTCAACCAAAACCATGAACGACAATTTTGTTTATTCTTGCAGCGGAGCACCACACAAGATGGTTCGGTTGAAGTTTCTAAAGTAATCGACATGAAGCAAGATTCGGTACATGTATTTGTATTTATTTTATTTACATTTATTTTGTAATCGGTATTGTACTATTATATTTCCTACGGATAACGAGAGCCTCGTTATTAATTTTATTTTATTTTTATTTTAATAAAATTGTGAACCTTATTTCCTACAGGATAATACCTTTGTAATTTGTTTCGACCCCACGACCATATGGTCACGGGTTAGACTCATAAGAAACTTGGTTTGGGGATGCTGGTGCTTGAGGCTGATCAGGTTGGCAGCAACGACAAAAAAGACTGGTTGGCGGGGGCACTTTGGTTGTTCGTTTGTTGCTGTAGTTCAAGTTGCATTATGTCTCGAGCAAGGTCCCATGTAGGCGATTTTTAATTGATAATTTTTGCAATTGTGTTATACTCTGATAGTAGTCCCCAAACGAGTTGTAGAACCAAACGAGGTTCACTTATTAGTGGTCAGTTGAACTTTATCCCTTTATCGCATAAATTGAATTTTATGCGAATACGAATCGAATATGAATTCAAGTAAAAATATTAGAAATTCGATTCAAATAATTAAAAAATTTGTTATTCGATTCATTGAACACCCCTACAATTATACCATGAAACACTATTCATTGGCATAAGATTTAAATGGTAGAGTATAAGGCCAATAGGGGTGCTTGTAGAATTCAATTTTTCCTTCACTGATTTTAACCAATCCTGCTTTGTCACATCACTTCACTGATTCTTTTATTTATTTTCATTTAAATACCCAAACTTTTTATTTTTTACATTTTTACATGGTTTTTAACATTTAATTCTACTATTTCAATTGCCCTACCAAACGGTCAGCCAAATTTAATTGTTTATCTTGGAAACCGTCGAGTAAATTGAATTGACTCAACTAAACGGTCAGCGAATTAAATTTAACAGTGCCACAGTCGTTGTATATAAAGTGATCAAACCGTGGGGTTAAAAGCCACAATTTACCACGGTTTAAAAAACCAAACAAAAAAAAAATGAATCCGTGGACCGAAGAGGAAGAAATGGCCCTTGTGGTTTGCCACAAGGACGCCACAAACGACCCCAAAATTCAAGAACTACCTAGGGACGAAGGTGAAGACTACCCCCGGATGTGTTTTGGGCTCACGTGTTTAGCGACTTCATCCAACACGTGGGCACCAACACCATCAATACCATCCGAGACATCCAGGTCAAGAGGGAGGATCTCAATATCAAGTGTGCGAGGTGGATCACCCTCTACGAGCAAACGATGAGGGACGATCCGGACCTCGATGACAAGTTGGCTATCGGCTTCACAAACTATGAGTATGAGACTCGATACGGCCAAGAATTCGACAATGTCGAGGCCTGGCGCTTGTTGCGCCAACCTTAAGTTTATTTTTCTTAGTTTTATGTATTTTTAATATTTATGTTTTAATGAAATGTTTTTTATTTATGTTTTTTATTTATGTTTTTTATTTACTTAAACGGTAAACGGTTAACATATGAAACAAATTTAACGGTAAAAATAAAAAAACACTAAAACACATGGGGGTAAATTTAAAATTTTGCATTTTATAAAACCCAACAAAACCACCGGTATCAGCACGGTAAACATAACCAGCAAAACGGTCCACGGGACCACTATCAGCGTGGGTGGCGGCGGTGTTACCGTGCTTGTAGTTGTACCCGTGGACAATTCGGTAGGCGCTCCGTCCCCGCTAATATAATATAATTTGTTTTGATATTGTGGTATCTATATCTTAAATCATTAATTGTGAACGTCTCTTACAAATGAACCATACAAAATTAATTATGGGCGTGTCCTTTGAACATAACTTGAGAAAAGTAGGACAAATTTGTATATAGAACCTTCTGTTCAAGTTTTACAAATAACTGCGCTGCTTAAAAGAAGTCTTATGAATTGCGTAGGGAAGTAGACTACAATTATCTGATATTGATTGCTTCGTTGCATGCATATTTTTTTTTTATCGGCGAACAACTGTGTGGCAACCATCCTTGCGGGGCGCCGTGTCCAAGAATCGACTACTCGACCTCCAGCAGCCCCCGCCTTCTCCCGATGCGCGGAAACCCGAGCCCCACCCGCCCGAAGGCACGACAGTGTTATAGAACTCGGTAAAACCTCGCCGCCCGTCAAATTCGAACCGGCGCCACCCGTATTCGATCTTCACCCGGATACCAAACCATAAATGTTGGAAGTGGGAATTGAACCCATGATCACCTAAGTGAACATAAGGCCTCTCCACCACTCCACCACTATGGATGGATCTTCGTTGCATGCATATAGTCTCCAACATTGGCCAAGTCGTGTTTACTTAGTCTTTCACGTCAATCTACCTTGCTATATAAATTAAACCATCATCACAAAATATTCAAAAAATTTGTCGTCCCAAATATGCCTTCTTATGCACCTTCGAAGCTAATCTTAATATTCTTCTTAATAGCATCCATTTTATTAAACAGTTCGACCTCGGTAGCCTTGAATCAAACCACGAACATAGGTGTAATCATCGACGAAGGATCAAGAGCAGGGAAAGAACAAAAAACCGCATTGAAATCGCGGTTCAAAAGCTCAATTTGGGTCCAAGCAACCACAAGTTGGCTATTCATTTCAAGAACTCTAAAGGAGACCCTCTTGAAGCTGCTTCTTCAGGTTCTAAATTATCATAATAATATTTGAACTGCATGAATATGATTCTTTGTTTAATCTATATGGTGTTACATAGAGACAACAAGCTAGTTTAACTTGTGTTTCAATTCGTTGACGTATTCATGTGCATAACCAAATCAATTTTCGGCTACAAGTTGTAAATTATCTTGAACACGTGCATGTAACTTATAAATTTTTTATAGGGTAGCTAAACGTACCCCACTGTTAGGGAAAATCTTAACCATTAATACAAAACGTACATATGTTGTAAGTTCTTATAGTTATGTAAATATTAGTATTATTGCATGTGTAACATAAGTTAACATCGGTTGTGTAGTCACACCGATTCATAAGTTAGTTAATTGGCGGTTATAGATTAAGAACCGTTAGATCAAGTTAGTTATAAATGAACGGTGGTGATAACATTGTTCACACCGGTTCGTAATGTATATATAGGGATGTAATTTTCATTTGTAAATATATGAAAAGTTTGTGTTTGTTTATCCACTTTTCAAAAACTCCCTCTAAATTACCTTTCCCTCCAAATATTTATTCGAACCAAAGTGTGCAGACTAAGCCGATTTCAAACACGTACCCACCACCTGAATTCCGAAAACATCAAATCGAGGTATTTTTATCTTTTAATTTAAAAAATAATGATTTGACAAGTTGAAAGCAAGGGTGCAACAAGTAAAAAAGAAAGGGGTGGGGTACGCTTATTAGCAAAACCTAGTTGTTACAATTAAACTCATGATGGATTTATTTTTAAATTTGCACAACTGAAGCTTAATAAATTCAATGCTGGAGCGAGCGATTTGATTGACAAACAAAATGTACAAGTACTAGTTGGGACAGATACATGGGAGGAAACCACAATAGTAGCGAAAATAGGACAACGAGCTAAAGTTCCTGTTATTTCTTTGACTGCTGATACTTTACAACCTTTATTGCGTCTTCAATGGCCTTTCTTGGTCCAAATGACTAATCTAGACATGCACGATGAAATAAACTGCATCGCGTCAATTGTGCAATCGTATAACTGGAAACGAGTGATCGTGGTTTATGAAGACAATATGTATGGAGGCAAATACCGGGCTGTTTCATTGTTATCCGAGGCACTTCAAAAGATTGGCTCTTATATTGAACATAGCCTGGTCATTCCTCATTTCACTTCATCGTTTGATCCGAAGGAGACCATTCGCGAAAACTTAGTGGAAGACGTTACCACAAAGCAATCAAGGGTTTTTATCGTGTTGAAATCGTCTTTACAGGCTGCAACTCGGGTGTTTGAAGAAGCTAATAAACTAGGACTAATGGGACCGGACTCTGTTTGGATTCTAGGAGATGATTTTTCTAGTTTTCTTGATTCTTTAGACGCGTCGGTTTTTCAGCACATCCAAGGTGCTCTAGGCGTGAAGACGTACTATTCCGACAAAAGCACGCAGCTCCTAGACTTTAAGTCTAAATTCCAGACAGTTTTTAGATCAAACTATCCGGAGGAAAATAAATTTGAGCCTGGAATCTATGCCATACGCGCATATGATAGCATAGAAACCATCTCGCTAGCTTTAGATAATTTAGGAAATTTAAATGATATCGTCGATACTGAGAAGTTACTGGATAAAATTCTATCCAGCAACTTTTCTAGTTTGACTGGTACGATAGATTTTCAAGATGAAAAGCTATCAGATTTGTTTCAACTCGTGAATATCATTGGAAAAAGTTATAAAGATCTCGGGTTTTGGTCACCCGGGTCTGGTTTTTCAGATAGTTTTAGAGTCGGAGGTCAACATAGCATACGACAATTAGCCATAAACTGGCCATGAGATCTAATACGTCGAATTCCAAAAGGATGGGCAATGCCTAGCAATGCTAAGAAAATGAGGATCGGGGTTCCTGATGCAACGTTGTTTGATAGGTTCGTGAAAGTGGAATGGATTGAAAGTACAAACGAGACCAAATATTCGGGTTTTTGCATCGAGGTTTTTGAGTCCATAGTTGAGGTTTTGGAGGAGAAATACGGTTACACATTACCATACGAGTTCATAAATCATACAGGCTCCTATGATGATATGGTGGATAAAGTCTATTATAAGGTACTAGAAGGAATGCCCGCGCGTTGCGGCGGGTGTCTCGATTTATATTATATTCAATTATGATGTTGATTACGAACCACAACCCGGGTTTACGACATTTTACTTTATTCAACAAAATATTGTATAAAAAATATTAGCACAACAAACCAAATAAAACTTTGTAGATAATTATAGTGCCAAAAATATTAGTATCATCTAGAGATTGATTTCCACTGCTTGGTGCCATAGTTCCTTTTTTTTGTCATCTTAGATTCAGATAGCCAATAAAAATCACTAAATAATAAAAGCGAAAATAGGAAATATGATTACTGTAGTTATGCTTAAGACACCACATGAAAGTGAGATTGTGAGAGTTCATTAACTTTATAGAAACTACAAATATATGCACACCGGGTTGACGAATCAAAAAATAGAAATTAATAGCATCACTTAGCACAAGACAATCATCAACTACTATAAAAGGTATAAAAAATCGAACAACAAACGAATAATCAAATAATTCACGTTGATATTAGCAAGTAAATCTAGGTATCAAACCTGTTGGTTGCAAGAGAATTCCTTTGCCAATCTTATGCGCATACTTCATGAAAATTTGCTTTTATAATCATCATCCGCTTGTAACGCATCCTAGAGGGCCCAATCGCCGCAATACTCGTAAATTAATAATCGTTGACCATGCTCAGAACAAGTAACCCATGAGTTCAACACCATTCGCATGCCAAATTTTATCAAATCATTAATAAGATCAATAAACTCTTCCACCTTTTGTCGACTGATTACCTTTTTGTCCCAACTTCTTCACAACAAGCAACTAAATAAAAACACGAAATACAAAAGTTTTGCAGCTTTAGATATGAGATCAAATGTGTAAAAGAAAAAAAGAAGTCAACAAATTAGAAATCAGGTCAAAGAGTACCTCATACATGTTTTTTTTTGTAACCATCTTGAAATTCTGCACCCATCTTGAAATTCTGATTTATGTAAATCCGTTAATACTGATTTTAAAGGTACATCATACATGTTTTTTGTAACCATCTTGAAATTCTGCACCCAAATTAGCAAAAAAAAAAAAAAAAAAAACTCCAAATTAAATATAGATATACATAATATAGATATGGCTTTTTTTAGGAGCAAAGAATTAAGACGGAGATAGGAAGGGGCTGTAAATTGGGCTAGGGGCCTATAAAAACAAAAAAAAAATCCACTAAAGGTTGAATTATTCATTCACCAATATTATATTAAATCAATTAATTATTTATATAGTTAAGCTAATAAGCTTTCCTCTCTGTTGTTGTTATTTATGTAGTTGAGGGACGATCTTCAAGAATATGTGTGTATATTTTTCAAGAATATGTGTAGTAGGTGCTAGTGGATTAGGCTGTGAACTTCTCAAAGACCTTGCCCTCTCCGGTTTACCAATTCCTTTTCAGGTATATCCTTCCTTTCATTGTCATTCCCCCAATTGAATCAACTTCTTCTTCTTAAACCAACCAAGCCAAGCCATTTAAAAAATCTAGGCATAATTTATGATGTTCATAGACTCTTCACATTCTTACATTTAAGAAATTTATTACATTAATGGTTTTTTGATCAATCATATACCATGGGGGTAAGGTTGGAATAAGTTTTTAAGTTGTGAGTATGAGGTTATGATAAAATTACAATTTTAACCTTCTAAGTGTCTTAATTGTCACAATTATGCCCAAAATACCCTTAAATTTCTTGCTTAAGTATGTTATACATATTGCTTCTTAAGTTGTACGGAAATGTAAATGACAATCTTGGCCATCACTCCTCCTTAATAAGATAATATAGATAGTATAGAAGATAAAGATTCGGGTTCATTCATTAGTGTGAGCGTGAATTTATGGCGTTTTGATTTCTTATTTCTTAACACAAATAACATAAGTAACTAACACATAGTTAAGTTTTTGTTTTCTTTTTATGCTAGTGTTTAATTTATTTTATTAATTAGAATTAGAACTCAAACAATATACAATTGCCGAAAGCAAAATAATATTGTGAACCACACTTCATACAACGTTTAACAAGAACAATAAATAGATAAACAAATACCTTAAAAGTCTTAGAACAAATATAGTTTACGTATAAAGTTATATTTGAGCATGCATATATAGATTTATAAAGTTAACTATTTCATAGCGTTCAAGGAGACCATGTTGATTGAAATTGAGGAATGTCTCCATACCCTTCTCCAACCATCCTCTCCATCATCTGTCCTTCATGTCCATTTGTTCCCTGCAACATTAGGTTTCATCCCATGCAGTAAGTGGAAGTAATATTTATAATATATTATAAACGTATTAGCAAATCTGGAATGTTATATTTATAATTTTGTCCGTTGTATTTAGTTAACAATATATATGATTCAAGATAAACAACTTCTTAACAAGGATAGTTAAGAAAGCCACCTGTCACCTTCATAGGAGCCATATCATCCAATTCAGTAGAGTTGAGGTCAATAGGTCATAGAACATCCTGGCTTCTGAAAGCTTCATGAAGAGAAACTAAAAATGCACAAAGAAGAGAAAATCTGTACTAATTAATTTTGAAAAATATTTTCTCATCAATAATTTTGAATATTGTTTATTTATTGTTTTAATTGTTAGCTTCACAATTAAATTACCTCAATTTGATTCTGCAACGATCCAACATAGTTGATTATTACATCCAACATAACTGGCATTCCCATTGTATATAGCAAATAACTAAATTTAAATGGAGCAAAAATGATATATTACGAAGATAAATTTTTGTAATTGTCAAAGAAAATATGAACAAGTAGAAAAAAAATGTATATACGTATATAAAGATTAACTCATATCTTTATACCTTGTAGCATCCGGGAACCATATCTTGCAAGCGTCTTAACTTCTCATTGATTTTTTTCTCTTCTCATCTAATGAAGACATGATTTTTTTGGACAAAACAATGTTTCAAAGCATGAAATTAGCTCTAAGATTTTGTTTTGGGTTATGAAAAGACTAATAGCATTCAAGAAATTGATTATAATGAAGTATATATAATAATATAGATGGGGGGTTGAAAGGTCTCACATTTAAGATGCATCATAAGTTAAGTTGTATTTTGTGTTTTAAAAGTTGGACATAAGGGCATAATTGGGATAAGATTTTAGGATGTGAGGTATTGGATTATGTTAAATTTACTAATCTACCCTCCTAAGTGTCTTAATTGTCACAACTATGCCAATAATACCCTTAATTTTTTTGCTTAAATATGTTGTACATGTTGCTTCTTAAGTTGTACGGAGGTGAAAATGACTATGTTGTACATCACTTCTCCTTTATAATGTAATAGTGGAAATGCCCGCGCGTTGCCGCGGGTACATATGTTTTATTGTCGTACGTTGCGCAACGAGGTTTGCGTAATTTACTTATAAAACCAATTTCTTTTTGGTTGTTAGACCGAGTGTTAGTACAGTACCAATATCGTAATGAACCGAATCAAAATTGGAACCGAATATGAAAAACTCACATCAATCCAAACACTTTTTTGTCTGAAATAATTGATCTTCAAATAAATGAAGAATGAAAAGGGAATGGTTGGTAAGTTTAGCACCTATGCATGTACGTATACCATTGTGGTTCATAACCTTCCTCTCCCATAGTCATAACCACCTGCAATTAATTTGAAGCATCAAACTAAAGAAAACTAAGTTGAGCTATTTCTATCAAACAAATATTAGAAACAAACAAAATGCAGATAACACTGATTTTATCTACAACTCCCGCTAAGATGTTTGTTCATGAGGAGTTCTAACCATTTGACTAACGTCAAAGAGCATCATTGAACTATGTGGCAGGTTAAAGGTTGCAATTATTTGAGAAGGAAGGAATACATGTATATAAATAAAAGGTATCGAAATTTCAATATAAAATGGAAGAAAAAAAACTGAAAATATAATCTGTTTTAGGTAATATAAATATACAATACCTCTAGGAATCCAACTGTTTTCTTTCACTTTCTTGTCCCTCTAACAACTCATGAGTCTGCAAAAATATAGCTATTAAGCGTCAAAAAAAATGTGAAAAATGTAGTAAAAGTAGTAGTCTATGTATTTAAGAAGTGCTCAGTTTTGTTCTTTCAGTTCAACTTACCTGAAAAAGAAAGACCGGACGCATGTTATGCACCTTTCTATACCTTGTAAAACAAGCAGGTCGGGTCGCGCAGGGTAACATGTTATAATCGATTCCGAATGGCTTCCAAAAAAAATGTAATTTTGGTTGGGTTGTTTTGTAAGTTGTTCAAAGGAAAATGGAAAAAATTATATGGTCTTCCAATTTATCATTAATCGATCATTAATCGATCATGCTGTCCATATCAATATTGTTGTTGTTCCGTCTTAAATGATGTTATGCAGCTTAACATCGGTGCTGATGATCATTTAGTGCTTCGAAATATTATCACAACATTATGAAATTAATACAAGTATAAAATTTTTAGCAGTACCTGTACACCAAATCAACCAAGATTTAAACTATCACTTGTCTCCACCACTGCTTTTTAAATAGACGATCAACTCTGCAAAACATATAAACTACTTTAAATTATTTTTCTTTTTCAATGGAAATTGTTAACATATACAAAACCAAAAGCAAATTAACTTGCCAAATGAATAGATCACACAAAGGAAAATGAAGTAAACATTCGAAAATAGTTGACATGCCTAGGGACACACGAAGGCACACCACAACATCCAACAACAAACTGGTTTGACTCAAGAGGAAATAGACAATGTTAAGATGCCCGCAAGTATAAGGCAAATACAGGGCACTCTGGTTCTCAAGGTTAAGCCTGTTTGCTACCCATTGGTTCTTTGCCATAAGTAATCTGACCACCTTCTCATGCACCATGCAACACTCTTCATGAATTGGCATCTCCGAGTTACCGTTCTTGGCAGCCACCATATCAAGACTCAATTCCAGAATAAGGGTATCATTTCAGAATTGCCGATTTTCGAAGCCAGGTGCAACACTATCGTGTTTCTTATTCTTCATTGGAGCACTTGGTCATCCTGTTACAAAGTTAATCTCAACCTTAATCAGGCACCCTTCATCGATAACGCTATCGATGATATCAACATCAAGCGTATTTCAAGGAGGCAAGCATATATCGATGTTGGGTGTAAACGGGAGTCGCATGATCATAGAAGCTGCATGAAACATTCAAGAACATACGAGGTTGATAGAGTGCAAGAAACACCAATAGCGTCGCCAAAAAAGTTACTAAATTAAGTGAAATAAGGCAGTCGCGTTTTGGTAATTCCTAAATTGGCATTATAAAAGTCCTCAACTGTACCAATATCTTCCTATGTACATAAAGATAACACTTCACGTGTAGTTTTTTTTTCTTTTTTCAATAATTACTTTATATTTTGATCACCAAGATTTGAAATAAAACGAAACAAAACAAAGAAGCATGTATGCAAGCAAGTAAAGTCTAACTGAAAACATACATATGTGTGGACTTTTTTGGTGGAACCCACTTCAAGCTCAACTACATATCACAAAAGAGTACAAACATTAATATTTGGGTTAGTTGATCTGAAACACATTTAGTATTCATTTAGTTGAAAATCTATGACTAATTATAATTTGTATGAGTTGGTTAATGAATCAAATTTGGGTCAGATCGGTTGGTTGACCTGAAACATTTTTGTATCCTCTTTCTATTTCTAATCTTTTGGGTTAAAAAAAAAAAAGAAAAACAAACATTTTGGGGTATGATTCAATTATGCAATACAGGTGTAGGAAAAAGTGCACTCATACATGTATACTTTTAGTAAAAAGAAAAAACAAATAAAGATAAAACAGGTGATAAAATAACCTGCAAAAATTGTGTTGTTTCAAATTTTATGTTTTCTTGCATCTTCAAAAGCAAGCACTTTAACGAAAAGAAAATAAAAGATGAATGTTATATGATATAATTAGTAATGAGTTGAAACTATAAAAGAAATGAATTTTGTGTTTGTTTTTCCGTTGGAAATTTTATTTTTCCTGTACTTCAACTCAGATAAGAAGATCTTTACAACACAAAGTTTGGTGTGTTTACAAGCCGCAAAAGAATGGCATTTGCAAATAGCTTATCCTCAGTCCTCACCAGCGACTAAGCCAAATGTGCCATATTCAGGCATAGAAAGCTGAATATGTTTACTGCGGGATTGATTAACAGGTTGTGTTTACTATAGTTAAAAGTTAAAACAAAAAATGGTTGTTTTACCCACAGTTAAGTTTTGCTTGTCCCTAAGCAAAGTCTCATGCAAAGCATCCAACAAAGAACTCAAACACGAAAACGATCCCCTCAGGCAAGGTCAACTAATGGTTACAAAAAAGAGCTTTGGATGATGTAAAGAAAACTGCAATGATTACTGCAGTAAACGGATCGTCTTAAACTAAATAGAATCTGCAATGAACGGTCTATAACCTGAGTGAACCGCCTGACGCCTGTTCCGCAGTGCGGTGTCTGTTGTCCTTACAGCCCCTGTACAGCCATAAACGGTTGAGAAACCGTCGGGATTCCAAAATTAGAGATAAATCAAGGAAGGTATGACATGAATACGAAATTGAAATGGTTGAATCTTACCTCTTCGCCAGAGAACTGACTTGTGGTTGTTGAGTAGGAAATCAGACAACTTCAGAATCACCATTGGAATAAACTGAGTAGCGGCTATTTCAAAATTGGTTCAAAGAGAGACCTGGAATGATTTGTATTCATGATGTGTAGTTAATATGCTGAAACGGTTAAAAAAAACAATGGGTTTCTTTACAAACCAAACCTGGATTATTATCGCGAGTAGTGGCGGCAGCGGAGGGTGTATCGTATCCAAAAGAAAAGAACCAGTTTTAGCAAGTACAAAGTCAAGATCCCACAAAGCCAACCCCTTATTGAACTGATAGGCTCACTGAGGCAAATGATCGAACACTTGGTGGGTAGATGAAAAATAGACCATGTTAGCTTAATACCCAAATCATATTCTAAACCATCATTGCAAATAAAGATCTACACTAAACCAAATGCATAGATAATCAGTTAGTTGTATCTATAGTAGCTTTCAACCTACTAAATCAACACCAACAAATATTAACCAAAACCAGTACACTCTATATCGAAATATAAAATCCAACAAGTTGAGAACTAAACTAAAATCAGAATCAAAGGTAGATAGAAATGTGGAGAAGAAAGGAATTAGAACCTGATAGGACTGATATGCGGCTGCGTTGGCAAGCACCACCACTATCATCGCCGGAGAGGTAGCTCCGAAGCGATTCGTAGAAGGCCCCAGGAACAACCCCATCTCTCTCTTCTTCTCTCTGCGTATCCATCAGTATAAAAAGGCATAACACTGAAATATAAATGAGAGTAAGTATTCATTTTGCATTGAATTCATAATTCATGCTGATGTTTCATTGCACCTTCAGTCAGTGGCGGATCTAGAAATATTTTTCAGTAGCAACGTTCAAAAAAAAATTTTTACGCCATAGTTTCATACAATGTAAAGGAAATAAAAATAACAACATGATAATAGATAATTTTAGACACATATCTAATAGATTTCGCCCCTTCGGTTCTTGAAAGCTTGAAATCGAGCCATTACATCATCTTCTTTGACTTTATCAAAAGTGTCTCTTTCAACCGCGCAAATCAAAGCATTGTTCAAATAGTCCTCACCCATTCTATTGCGTAAATCCGTCTTGATAAGCTTCATCTTAGAAAAACACCTTTCAACGGTTGCGGTTGCAACGGCAAAACTAATGCTAACTTCAACGCCCGATAAACCAAAGGAAAAGTTTTATGTTTTTCGGTTTCCACCATTACACGAGCAAGATCACACATTCCATTTAGTTTTGCAAATTTTTCATCTTCCTTTAATGTGTGATAAAATACCGAAAGATCACCCGAAAGGCATCCTCTTTCCTCTTCACTAAAATCATTCGGATACATCTCACAAAATGCTAGGATCTTAGGTATGTCAAACTTAGAAAACAAATCACAAGGATTTAAACCCGACATATTATCTATCAAAGTTGTTGATACCTCACTGAACCGACTTTCAAGTTCTTGAATTTGCAAATCCAAAACCGTGTTAAAAACTTCAACTTCAAAATGATGCCGGTTAGTAACGACATTCTTACGGTTTCTTTGATTACCATAACTTTCCGACATTTCTACCATCTAAATCTTATTTTTTTAACAAAAAGATGTCACCTTTGCCAACATTCCATCAAACCCGTGTTGTCTTAAATTATTCAATGCTCGCTTCGTTCCATTTATCAATTTAGCCGCTTCTAACAAATCTTGGCTCTTTTTTTGAAGATGTTTTGATAGAGCATTTGTGAGGCCTAGAATATCATCTAACAAGTGCATATAAAACACAAAATCAAGCTTCTTGAAATATGATAAAATACCTCTTGCATTAGATCGTTGTTGAATAAGCTCTCCTTCTTCTTTAATAAAAGCAAGTACTTCAACAACTTCCGGAAATAATTTAATCAAACTTGAAAGTGAAAATCAGATTCTTGCTGCTGTCTGTCGAGCTGCTGCTGCTGTATGTGTTTTTTTTTTTTTTTTTCACAAATCAACTAACCAAAAGGGTGGGCATTGGTCTTTGGACTTGGGTTAGGGAAAAGGGTGGGCTTTGGTCTTTGGACTATTGGCCTATTGGGTTAAGAATACTTAAGATTACATGTATATTATTGGGTTAGTAACTTAGTATTGTAGGATAGGTATTAGATTAGTTAAATTTTTCGAGTTCGGTAAATATTTTTTCGAGTAACGTAATGTGGTAACGTATAATTTCATTTAGTAGTAACGTATATTAAATTTTAGTAGCAACGTAAATTCTATTTTAGTAGTAACGTTTTTAAAAAATCGTAAAAAAAAAATTTTTTTTCCACTACGCGGGCGTTTTTCAGGAGCAACGGGCGCAGCCCCTAGTAAACTACTAGGTCCGCCCCTGCCTTCAGTTGGTAGTTCGGTTATAGGAAGGAGAAGATGAAAGGGGAGGAGAGGGCAAGATGGGAACACAATTTTGATATTGCAAAGGATGAGGTGGGTAAAATGACTATAATGCCCTTCTAAGTGTCTTAATTGTTCCCATTATCCCCATTATACCCTTAAATTTCTTGCTTAAATATGTTGTACATGTTGCTTCTTAAGTTGTACGGAAATTAAAATGACTATGTTGTACATCACTCCTCCTTTATAATGTATTATAGATTATAGATATATTATCATACATCATTAATTAACCTTTGATTTCTACCCATTCAGAAAGGTGTGGTGGCGCTGCTTGTTGCCCGTCTGTCTGTTTTGATGTAATTTGACAGTCATGAAATGAAAAATAGAATTTTGCTTTTAAAAAAAATAAACCTTCGATTTCTTTTCTTTTCTTTTCTTTAAAAAAAAAGTTTTATTTGTAAATTTCTAGAAATGAAAATAAAGTTTTAGGTAATCACGACAGATAATTTTTATGGTACACATGTAACTATTTGTAATTTTCACATTACTAAGTGTCATTAATTTAGTTGTTTATGTATTTTTATAGCGTGAAAAAAATTAGGACTAAAAATTGGTTACAAATATAGAGACCAAATTAAAATCAGTTGTTTTCGAATAATTTTCAATCAAATCGATCTGTTTAAAAATAAAAATCATACCAAGTGTCACTAATTTGTTACTGTTTTTAACCCATAGTCAAACGATTTCGGTCCTAGAAAATCATTTCGTGTGCACAAATTACCCAGAAGAATAACCTTTTGTGATTAAAAACTTTTAATCAGTCGCAAATAACCTTTAGCAACAGATTTACGACCATTGTGATGATTGTAATTGTAATTAAAATAAATTAATAAATGTAATTGTAAATATTGTTTTATAGTAGTAGAAAAACAAACAAACATATCCAGTAAAATATCGCTATATGGTACTAATGTGGTTTTCTTTCTTTTCTTTTTTTTGGTGAAAAGAAATACGATGCCGTTGTTGGTGATGCTACGATAATGTATAATCGTTCTCGCTATGTGGAGTTCACGCAGCCGTTTATCGAGTCGGGGTTGTCGATGGTGGTGCCGGTGAAGTCGGATACACAACATGCATGGAAGTTTATGAAACCATTCACGGTTGAGATGTGGCTAGCCACATTGAGCATATTGTTGTACACAATGTTTGTAGTGTGGTTCATAGAGCATCAAGTGAACCGAGAGTTTAGAGGTCCATGGAAGGATCAACTTGGAACTGCATTATGGTTCACCTTCTCTTCCCTTTTCCTCTCACATAGTAAGTAACCGGTTCCCTTTTACAAAACTTGTATAGGGTCGAGCCTAGCTCGAGCGAAGTTGTTTAACATCTTAGTGCTCGAGTTTGACTCATTTCTTGTAGCAGTGTTCATTGAGTCAGTTTTTAGGTTATTCAGATTCAAGTTGATTCGAATAACCTAAATAATGAGAAAAATGTTATATATATATATATATATATATATATATATATGGTATTAATATATTAGTGTATAAAAATAAATATTCAATTATTTGAAATAAATATATGGTATTAATAGGGGATGGTTCAATAGAAAACTCATTTTATTGAGAGAACTCGAGAACTTTATATAACATATGTGCAATATATCATATATTGCATATGTGTAGTATATATTGCACATGTGTAATATATCATATGTTACACATGTGCAATATATATTACACATATGCAATGTATCATATGTTGCACATATGTAATATATATTGCACATGTGTAACATATGGTATATTACATATGTGCAATATATGATATATTGAGTATATTGTATATGTGTACTATATATTACACATGTGTAACATATGTACATTACACATATGTAATAGTTATATATTACACATGTGTAATATACAACATATGATATATTACATATGTGTAATATAGAGTTCTCGAGTTCTCTCCCTAACTATGAGTTCTTAATTGAACTTTCCCCGGTATTAATATATCTATTTATGAAAACAATGAAAGTTATAAAATTAATCGACTCCGTTTGAAATCACAAATTTGAACTGAGTTAAGAATTCGATTCACGTGAGGACCCAAATTCAATTATTCGAATTGTCATTGGTTTGAATTTCGAGGTTTTTCTAGTCCAGATCAAATAATGAATACTTCTACTTTGAATTTTATATTCAAAGCTTAAACTCGGCTTATAAGAAAGTTTTCAAGCTCAGCTTGAATCAACTCACTTATTATTTATATAAAGATATAATAAATTTTTTGAAAGTTTTAACTATAATTTATCGTATATAACATAATATATAATTTAATATTTGATAAAAAAAAATACATGTATGTATACAATGGGCTCATCTAGACGATGCTCATGCTCACTTCAAATTAGGTTCGATTCGAGCTTTTAGCAAGCCCTAGTTAACAAGCGGCTCGGTTCATTTACACTCCTGGTCTAAACTGATGAATTGTTGACATGGAATTATGAATGCAGGAGAGAAGATACAGAGCAACCATAGTAAAGTTGTGGTGATGATATGGCTCTTTGTTGTATTCATCTTAACCTCGAGCTACACGGCTGGCCTCACCTCAATGCTCACGGTTCGTATGCTTGAACCGAAGGTAAGAGATATAGAGTGGCTAAGGAAAACAAACGCACCCGTGGGATGCGATCCTGATTCGTTTGTGGGCAACTACTTAACTAATGTTCTAAAACTGACAAATATCAAGAACGTATCGTGCCATGACGAATATCTAGAAAACTTTAAGAATGGAAATATAAGCGCGGCTTTTCTCGAGCTTCCTTATGAGAAATACTTCCTCAAAGAGAATTGTAACGAGTACATGGCCGTCGGCCCTTCGTACAAACTCGGAGGCTTAGGCTTTGTAAGTATAACATATTACCATGTCTCGTTGTTCTTGTAGTACTACGTGTTGTAATACATACCTAAAACAGGTGCTGAATGTTTTTTGGAAAAATGGAAATAAATAATCCCAACTATTCACTATTGGCCAATAACAGTCCCAACTATGAAAATCACCAATATTGGTCCCAACTTTCAACATATTGGAAACCAACGGACCCAAACTAACGGTGGCTAACTCCGTTAGTGTGATGCTGACGTGGCATGCCTAGGTGGCAAGATGATCCTACGTGGCATCCTACGTGGCATGCCACGTGGCAAAATAATCCTATGTGGCATCCTACGTGGCATGCCACGTCAGCATCACACTAACGGAGTTAGCCTCCGTTAGTTTGGGTCCGTTGGTTTCCAATATGTCGAAAGTTGGGACCAATATTGGTGATTTTTGTAGTTGGGACTGTTATTGGCCAATAGTGAATAGTTGGGATTATTTATTTCCATTATTCCATGTTTTTTTTGATGAATCTTAATTTGTAGGTTTTCCCTAAACATTCTCCGATAGCCGATGATGTCTCAGGAGCCATCTTATCCCTCTTAGAAGACGGCAAGATTCGCGACATAGAAAACAAATGGTTTGGCGACCCCCAAACCTGCTCGAGTTCCAACCCCGAGTTGGAAACAGAAAGACTTACCTTGATAGCTTTTGGGGAATATTCCTCATCTCGGGGCTTGCTTCAACGCTAAGCTTACTAATTTTTCTGTATCGGTTACTCCACAACCAAATTGAGCAACAGATTATTAGCTTACACGGCCCTCGTTGGAAATATGAGAGTCGTTGGAAAAAAGCAGTCAAAATTGTTCAGATCGTGCTTAGCTTAAAACGTAACCAAGTCCAACCAAGAGAAAGTGCGGAATCGACGAACGAATGGACTCAACGGACCCTACCAAGATGGGAATCGGTAAGTCCGACTGAGATCCCAGAGCATTTGGAAAATGGCAGGCCTACTCAACTTGAAATCCCCATGAGAAAAATGGATCAGAATTAGTTTTGTAAAAATACCCTTGTAGTTTGTATATAGAATTAATATACTTTTATAAAGTTTTATATATGATCGTAAACTAGACAATTGATGACTACAAAAGTCGGTTCCAAAACAAAGGCACAAAACCATACATATCAGGTATCTTTGACAATAAGCTTGTAAGAGTTTTTAGGAGGTTTAAGCTTTAAGTTTTTAAGAAAAAACTCTTACTTAACAAAAAGTCTTGTTTGGTTGAAAGAGCTTGAAGCTTTTAGGTTAAGAGAAAAAACTCTATATTGAAAAGCTAGTAGTACCAGCGTTTAAGAAAAAACTCCTACTAGCTACAAGTTTTTAATGAGTAAATGACACAAATACCTATTCTATTATAAAAATAAAATAAAAACCTTTCTTACAAGCTTTTAATTATGGCCATTTTGGTTATTTTATACATTTTATTTTAGGAATAATGGAAAATAAATAATCCCAACTATTGACTATTAGCCAATAACAGTCCCAACTACGAAAACTACCAATAGTGGTCCCAACTTTCGACATATTGGAATATAATGGACCCAAAGAACTCCGTTAGTGTGATGCTGATGTGGCATCCTAGGTGGCAAAATGATCCTACGTGGCATCCTATGTGGCATCCCACGTGGCATCCCACGTGGCATGCCACGTCAGCACCACACTAACGGAGTTAGACCTCCGTTAGTTTGGGTCCATTATATTCCAATATGTCGAAAGTTGGGACCACTATTAGTAATTTTCGTAGTTGGGACTGTTATTGGCTAATAGTTAATAGTTGGGATTATTTATTTACATTATTACTTTATTTTATTAAAAACTTCAGCTACTATGCCAAACACCAAAATATATTTAAAAAGCTACAGCTACCAGCCACCATCTAATTTTGCCAAACATACCCATCAACTACCAAGCTCAGACCATAGATCCATTGACAATCTTTTTGCTCTCAGGAATTAAAAAACATGCACATTTTCGTTAAAGAAAATGAGGCTCATTTGAAACGATTTTCTACTAAGGTGCTGTTTGTTTTTTCTGCAGGAAAAGGTCTGCAGTCTGCGGACCACATCTGCAGACATCTGCAGAAGAAGAGGTGGACCAAAGGTCTGCAGTCTGCAAGAAGAAGACTGTTTGTTTGTTAATGTCTGCAGGCTGCTGAAATAAACTGAAATTTAAATAAACTGATTTTTTACAGCATTCTGGTGGTAGACGGTGGTGGTGGTGGTGGACGGTGGTGGTGGAGGTGGACGGTGGTGGGTGGTGGTGGTGGACGGTGGTGGTGGTGGACGATGGTATATGATGGTGGACGGTGGTAGTGGTGGACCGTGGTTGGTGGTGGTGGTGGTGGTGGACCGTGGTGGTGGTAGACGGTGGTGGTGGACGGTGGTGGTGGACGGTGGTGGTGGACAGTGGTGGGTGGTGGTGGTGGACCGTGGTGGTGGTGGACGGTGGTAGTGGTGGGTGGTGGTGGACCGTGGTGGTGGTGGACGGTGGTAGGTGGTGGACGGTGGTTGGTGGTGGTGGTGGACCGTGGTGTTGGTGGTGGTGATGGTGGACGGTGGTAGTGGTAGGTGGTGGTGGACGGTGGTAGGTGGTGGTGGACCGTGGTAGGTGGTGGTGGACCGTGGTAGTGGTGGGTGGTGGTGGTGGTGGTGGTGGGTACAGAGAAAAGAAGTGGAGAAGACCTTTGAAGACCTTAGAAGACTTTGAAACAAGTCTGCATCAAGAAGAGGTCAGGAAGACCTTTTTGAGTGAAAGGTCTTCCAAAAAACAAACAATCTGCAGACTCCAAACGTCTGCGCGCGTCTGTGTGACGCAGACAAAAGAGGTCAGAAGTGCTTCTGAGCAAAAAACAAACAGCACCTAAGAAGACATAAGTACGCATCTTCACCCTTATGTAGTATTGTATCTAGAAGTCAAACTTTACCCGGTTAATTAAAAATGGGCCAATTTGAATTATGTTTGATCTCTAAAGATCAAATGGGTATAACGAAAACTTTAGTCAAATGAGACATTGCCACCTTAATTGCCAAATTATCTCTTTATTGCCATGTCACCCAAATAAGACATGTTACCTGCTGACCTCTCTATTTTTAGAACGGCAAACTCACACCCACTATATCTACTCCTAGATATGTACATTAATATCCATCACGACACTAGAACTAGAGGTGAGCAAAAAAACCGGTTCAGAAACCGAAACCGGTAAAACCGACCTGAACCGAAACCGGTCAAAACCGGTTTTACGTGAAACCGGTACTAAAAAAATCTCAAACCGAACCGAAAACCGGCCTAAAAACCGACGAAAAAACCGGTCAAAAAAAACCGAAACCGGTACACAAACCGGAACCGAACCGAAACGAAACCGGTATCGCTAAAAACCGGCCGAAACCGGTAAAAAAACCGAAACCGGTTTAAGAAAAAATACATTTTTTTGGCCATAAACACAAATAAAACATTGTTTTTTTGTATTAATATTCAATTTCCTTCTTTAAAAAACCCTAAAAGTTATTAAAAGTTAAATTTTATGTAATTTATACGATTTTAAAAGGTACGCGAAAAAACCGATTAAGAACCGAAACCGAAACTGAAACCGAACCGAAACGGTCTCCAAAACCGGTCTTACGAATCGACAAAACCGGTCCAAAACCGAAACCGATTCGGCCAGAAACCGGTACTGTAGCGAACCGATTTGGAACCGAAACCGGTTCGGCAAAAAAAAAAAACGATTTGCTCACCTCTAACTAGAACCCACACCACTTGGGATGGGAGGCAACACCTTACTACGCCAAGCGGACCTACTAGGCTACTTAGGTAACAATTTATCTTCTTACATCTTTGGTTTATCTAGACTTTATTGGCACGGGCTGAATTTATTTGCAAATTGTTTAGTTGGGCCGATTTAAAGGCTTTGTGGGTTTTGGAAATTAAACCGAAAAAAAAATGTATTTGGAAGTTGTTGTGTAGTAAATCCAATGCCTAATTTTAATATGAAATGGATTTGATAAAGGTTTGAGTTGACATCCAAAGTTGGTACAACAAAGAAGAATCAAACAATTTTATTCGAAGTTGATTGGTCCAATTTGGATTGTGAAGCTTGCTAATTAGTTGAGCTGGGTTTATCAAATTCAAACTTTTGGTGGACATATTAAATAGGCTTCTAGATAGTGGGATTACAAAATTTGGTTATTAATTTTTGTGGACATGTTGGAAGTTATAATTCTCTTTGGGATAAAATAGTTCAACTTAGGTTATCTTTTGGAGTATTGTTCAAATAGGTTCAGGTTACGATTTTTAAGAATTTTGTTGGCCATGAAGCTTGTTTGAGAAAGTGTGATCCCTAGTGACTTTGATTGAAAATAATCCGATGTTGTTTGTGTTGGTGAATTCCTGGTTACTATGGCTTGATACATGGGTGATTAGGAGGCTAAAACTTGGAGTGCAAGCTAAGTTATTATTTGGTTAATTAATTTATGGATATTCATCTAGTTTCCTATGTGTAATATGGTAGGTAGATGATTATATGAAATTGATTAACAGAATCCTAGATATAGTTTAACATGTTGGTTGGCTATATATCGTTATGTGTAAGGATTCTAATGAAGCTTTGATACGTTTCTTCATAAAAAAAATTGGGTGTTTGCCAATATCGTTATGTGTTTTTGTTACAAGTCTGGTATCAATTCTTTAATTGGTATCAGAGTTGTGTTAAAGATCTGAACCTGTGTCTCTTGCTGCTGCTGTGAAGGAACTGGTTACCAACTAGTTTTGGGTGCCGCAAACTAAAAACACCAGCAGCTGTTTGGGGATGTTGATAAGAACCCGAAGACCAGCCACTGCTGGTTATACTTTGTTCTATCCAATTGTGTCTAAGGGTCGGGTAGGAACTACTTTTTAGTCGTGAAGTGGGGCTGGAAGACCAAAATCCAAAGTCATCTCAGGCTTACTCGCGTAGGAGAAAGACGAACCAGATGATGGGTGACGAAAATACACGTGTTACATCAGTCAAAGAAACGAATCCAATGTCGTTTCAATGTCCGATGTTAACTTCAACAAATTACACTATATGGTCTATGAGAATGGAAGTTATCATTGGTATTCATGGAGTGTGGGATGTGATCGATCCAGGCTCTAGTGATGCAAAGAAGAACAATGTGGTGAAAGCACTTTTGTTCCAGTCAATACCGGAGGATTTGATACTTCAAATAGGTACTTTAAAATCAGCTTAGGAGATGTGGGATGCCATAAAAGCAAGAAATCTTGGGGATGAACCAGTCAGAGAAGCAAGGCTTCAAACTTTGATTACCGAATTCGAGGGTTTAAAGATGAAGGGTAACGGGACGATAGATGAGTTTGCTTCGAAACTATCCGGAATTTCTTCTAAGTCAGTTACACTCGGAGAAACAATTGAAGAACGAAAATTGGTGAAAAAGTTTCTCACAAGTCTTCCCATGCGTTTCATACACATCGTGGCCTCGATAGAACAAGTATTGGACCTCAAGACGATTGGTATTGAAGATATAGTCGGAAGATTGAAAGCCTTCGAAGAGAGAACCAAAGATGTTCAAATAGTTGATAATCAAGGTAACCTAATGTTTTCAAAATCTGAATCATCCAACCATATTCGTGATAGCTACAGGGGTAGAGGACGCGGTTCGAGTACTTCGACGGGACGTGGTCGCGGTCGCGGTCGCGATCGAGATAACACCTAGGACTGTGGACAGCGGGATACTTCGAAAAAACAAGATGATCAAGGTCAGAAAGGAAAGGAAAGAAAAGAGATCTATCAAAAATCAAGTGTTACAGATGTGATGAGTTTGGACACTTTGTTTCAAGATGTCCTAGCCGACTTCGTGATAACGAGGCGAATCTAAACCAAACCGAGGAGGAGACGAATCATGTAGAAGAAACTTTTTTCCAGCAAAGTTCAAATCCGGCGCAAGTGAAAAAGATGTCTGGTACTTAGATAATGGAGCGAGTAATCACATGACGGGGAAACAAGAATTTTTTGCTGAATTAAATGAGTGAATAGTCAGACGGGTGAGATTTGGAGATGGGTCATGTATTGCACTTAAAGGTAAAGGCTCGATTTTGTTCATAGGAAGAACAGCGAACAAAAACTATTAACCGATGTTTATTTTATTCCGGACCTTCGAAGTAATGTTATAAGCCTTGGTCAAGCTACCGAGTTAGGATGTGAAGTTCGATTGAAGAATGATTACTTAATCATGCAAGATAGTGGTGGGAGGTTACTGATGAAGGTCACAAGAAATTGCAATTGGCTTTATAAAACTAAACTCAAAATTGGGAGTCCAATTTGTTTGCAGGCGAAGATTGATGAAGAATCTTGGTTGTAGCATGCTTGTCTTGGCCACATAAGCGTTGGATCAATTAATATGATGCACGAATTAGCTGAAGGTGTTCCTGCAATCAAGCAACAAAACCAAGTATGCGAGTCATGCGTGGTCGGTAAGCAAACAACGCATTCTTTCCCGAAGAAAGCAAACTTTCGAGCTTCAAGGAAACTTGATCAAGTTCATGGAGATCTATGCGGACCAATATCTCCACCCACTCCGGCAGGTAATTTGTACATTTTGGTTTTTATCGATGATTACTCACGCTATACGTGGTCTTTCCTACTCAAGAATAAAAGTGACGCATTCGAGGTCATCAAAGGATTCAAAAGGAAAACTAAAAAGCAAGTCGGGACAACGATTAAAGCTCTCCATACGGATAGAGGTGGTGAATTTACTTCACATGAATTTAATCATTTCTATGAAAAAGGAAAGCATGACTCGAATGTTAACAGCTTCGTATGCTCCTCAACAAAACGATATAGTGGAGAGGAGAAACCGAACATTGTTAGAAATGGTGCGGAGTATTATGAAGGCCAGAGCAGTCCCAAATTACCTTTGGGGTGAAACGGCTCGTCATGCAACCTACATAATTAACCGAACCCCTACGCGAGCATTGGTTGGTGTTACCCCGTACGAAAGATTTAGAGGCACAAAGCCGAACCTCGAAGACCTCAAAGTATTTGGTTTCATAGCATATGAACGGATTGTTTCAAGGCATTTTCAAAAGCTTGATGATAGATCTAAGCCCCTTGTTCACCTTGGTAAGGACCGAGTTCGGGTGGATACCGGCTGCTTGAGCCACGTAAAAATAACATTATTATAAGTGTAACAACCGACCCTTCTCACCACCAATATTGTCCGCTTTGCCCCGATGGGTTGCCCATCCAAAGCTCACGGATTTGTTTTTGGTCGCCCCGGTGGAGACTTCCCAGGAGGTCACCCATCTTGATACTACTCCCACCTGAGCACGCTTAACTGTGGAGTTCTCCTCTCATCCACTAGCATTAAGCCCAAAACGCGTTGGTGATTTAAGAGGCTTTGGATTACTTATGAACCAAGGATCTCTCCTGGCCACGGCCGATGTGGGATTTGCCTAGGGTATCATACAAAGGTCCATGTTAGTTTTCTCAGAAATCAGTACTGTTACAATCACCCCCCCCCCCTTAGGGACTCATCATCCTCGATGAGGTTTGCCCCACCATCCCGAACGGCACAGGAGTGGCTCTGATACCATTCGTAACATTCGGCCCCTCTCACCACCAATATTGTCCGCTTTGCCCCGATGGGTTGCCCATCCAGAGCTCACGGATTTGTTTTTGGTCGCCCCGGTGGAGACTTCCCAGGAGGTCACCCATCCTGATACTACTCCCACCTGAGCATGCTTAACTGTGGAGTTCTCCTCTCATCCACTAGCATTAAGCCCAAAACGCGTTGGTGATTTAAGAGGCTTTGGATTACTTATGAACCAAGGATCTCTCCTGGCCACGGCCGATGTGGGATTTGCCTAGGATGTCATACAAAGGTCCATGTTAGTCTTCTCAGAAATTAGTACTGTTACAATAAGTGTTCATGTCGATTTCGATAAAAAAGGGGGATGGAATTGGAGTCATGAGACAAAAGATGACAGAGAACCAGGTATGTTTACTATGATATGGGGTAATACTATAGACATTGGTTTTGGGCCAATAGGGGGTGTGTCAAGTGAGTCTAGCTCAAGTACTGCATCTAGCAGCCTGGGAGAAAAACAATTCTACCAGCAGCGACAGCTCAGGTCCGAGCCATAACAACAACAATGAAAGCCCAGTTCAGAGCCCAGAACCGAGTAAAAAAAAGCCTCGTCGTCTAGCGGTGGGAGCTCAGCCCATTCCAATTCAGCAGCCCAAACTGAGCAAATTACCCAGCTGAATAATGTGAGACGATCCACACGAGTTTCAGTTTTAGCAGCAAAGTTAAAAGACTTTCAGTTAAATGTTGGTGAGACATGTGAAGAACTATGGCTAACTTTTGATGAGGAACCCAGAAACTTTAAGAAATCGAAACTAGAATGGCTAAGAGCCATGAAGGCTGAGTTGAATCAATTGAAAAACAATAACACATGGCAATTGAGTTCTCTATCAAAAGGCATAAAACCCATTGGGTTGAAGTGGGTATTTAAGATTAACAGGAACGTGGATGGTTCGATTAATAAACATAAGGCGCGTTCGGTAGCAAAAGGATATGTATAACAACCCGGTATTGATTTTGATGAAGTGTTCGCGCTAGTTGCCGGACTCGAGACAATACGACTCTTGATTGCTCTCATAACTGGGGAAGGGATGGAAGATTCATCATTTAGATATTAAAACGACATTTCTTCATGGTGAGTTAAAGGAAGAGGTGTACGTATGTCAGCCAGAAGGATTTGAGAAACCGGGTGAAAATCAGGAAGTGTACAAATTGGCGAAAGCTTTATATGGTCTCAAGCAAGCCCTGAGAGCATGGAATATAAAGCTTGATGGTATTTTGAAGAACATGGGTTTTCATCGATGCTTGCACAAAAGGGCAGTTTATCGAAAGGTGGTTGATATTAAGTATTTGATTGTTGTGGTTTATGTTGATGATTTGTTCGTGACAGGAACAAGTTTGGCTTTCATAAACGAGTTAAAGAAATTGATAGCGTTACAGTTTGAGATGTTAGATCTTGGTGAGCTAACTTGTTACTTAGGTATCGAAGTTTCTCAAGAAAAAAGATTGTGTTAAAGTCAAGCAAGAAAGCTACACCTTGAAAATCTTGAGAGAAGCTGGAATGAAAGATTGCAATCCAACCTTGTGTCCAATGGAAATAAGGCTCAAGTTATCAAAAGCTGAAGACGAACCAGAAGTGCAAGTGACTGATTATTGGAAAATTGTGGGTTGTCTTCGTTATCTTTTACATACACGTCCAGATTTGTCTTTTTTAGTCGGGTTAGTTAGTCGATATATGCAATGCCCGAGAGAGTCACGTGCAATTGCTATTAAACAAATTTTGCGTTATCTTCGAGGAATGATTTCCTTTGGGATAAAGTATGAGCGAAGTGAAAGTCTGAAGCTGGTCGGTTACAACGATAGCAGTTACAATGTTGACAAGGATGATGGACGTAGTACTACTGGTCATGTATTCTTTCTTGGATCTTCACCAATCACGTGGTGTTCACAAAAGCAAGCCACCGTGGCCCTATTTTCGTGTGAAGCTGAATTTAAGACATCAATTGCAGCTGCATGTCAGGAAATTTGGCTTCGAGAGTTGCTCGCAGAATTGACGGGAAAAACAGAAAGTGGTGATTCGTATTGATAACAAGTCGACAATTAAGTTATCAAAGAATCCGTTTTTCTTATGTAAAAGCAAGCATATCCATACTCGTTATCACTTCATACGTGAACTTGTGGAAAATGAACAACTAATGGTTGAGTTCATTTCTGGAGATAAGCAGAAAGCGAATCCATTAATGAAGGCCTTCACGTGAACCCGGTTCAAGGATATGAGATAGCTACTTTTTTGTACAAGAACGACCCTGGGTGACTTAGAAATTCAGGGGGTGATTGTTGGCTAATTCCTGGTCACTATGGCTTGATGCGTAGGTGACTGGGAGGCTGAAACTTGGAGTGCAAGCTAAGCTATTATTTGGTTAATTAATTTATGGATATTCATCTAGTGTCCTATGTGTAATATGGTAGGTAAATGATTATATGGAATTGATTAACAGAATCCTAGTATAGTTTAACATGTTGGTTGGCTATATATATCATGTATTGGGTAGGGATTCTAATGAAGTTTTGAGTAAGTTTCTTTATAATAAAATTGGGTGTTTGCCAATATCGTTCTGTGTTTTGGTTACAAGTCTGGTATCAATTCTTTAATTTGTTCGAACGAGATTCAGTGTGTCATCGATTTGGTGATAAAGTTCAAGTTGGAATTTGTAAAAGACAAGGTTAGAGTCAATGGATTGGAAGGAAGAGAAAATGTTGTCGTCGAGAGCTAAATTTGTAAATTTTGAATGCAGGACAAACGAAAGAGTTGATAGATTTGTCAAAATATTTGCTCAACATATTGCTGAAATGAGAAACGTTGGTTTTCATTTTAATTAGACATTGGATAACGATATTGAGCATTGAAGTATTTGATAAGTTGAAAGGTATTAACCAAATATGAGGAAGCATAACCGGTAAAGTCTAACTCTTGGTCTAAAACTTTATACATTAATTGTGCTGAAAAAGTTAACAAGTAAAAAGACCATAACTCAAACTAATTAATGATTTGGACAAGCCTGGTCTGGAAAATAACAAATTCAATGAAACTGAGATATCATACAAAGAAAGAACTGAAGCTTTGACAAAAAGTTGTTTCTAAGTTAAAACCAAACTTTTAAACAAACAAAATACTATTGATAGTTATATTGTTGAAATTGATGTTTCTCAAGAGGAATTTGCATATTCGCATAGTGAAATTTTAAATCTTAAGAGAAGATTTGAAAGTGATATGTCGATTCTAAAAGGAAAACCTGAAAATTTTCAAACATCATCGTTTGTTTTGGAGATCACAGATTCTCAAATTTCTCAAGGTAATCGGATAGGTTGTTGTACCTCCACCATTTAACCACAAACGTAAATGTTTGATGGATATAAGACTACTTAGTACGTTTCTCAAACGGTGAGAGTGGTCGATCATGTAACTGATAACGGTTCTGATACTACGAGTTTGTAGTGAGTGAAGATAATGTTTCAAGTTACACTGATAGTGATGTTAATGATATGGGGGTGATGATGTGAAATAGGTTTGTAAAAAGAAAAAGCAAAATAAAACAAAAAAATTTAAAAGTGGAAGTGTTCCAAATCAGTATTTTAAATGTGAACATTCTAAAAAGAATAATTTTCAACAAAAAGAAAATCAAATTAAAACAAAAGCAAAAACAAAAAAGGAAAGTTAAAAAGTTTCAAGAAATTGAAAAACAAACGTGTGGTTATTGCATCATACTCATTATTATCACTAACATCAAATCACAATTTCTCACAAGCTATCAAAAAAGAATGATACTGGTGTAGAGATCACATTTGTGTGAAAGACGAATTTGATGAGAAAAGAAGATATCTTGACAACAAAAACTGTTTTAACTGTGGAAATTTTGGACACACAATGAAAGTAGTTGATCAACGAGTTTGTTTAATTGTTTTCACTATGGCATCAAAGGACACATATATCAATTACGTCCCTACAAGTAAAAGGAAAAATCTACTAATTTATTTAGGGAGTTTTGCAACATTTGAAAGCAACAAAGGCAAAAGTTAAATTGTCACAAGGTTAAAAAGATAAATCGAGAAACAAAACGGAAGAAAGAAAGATTAATATTGAAAGAATTTTATCTTATGGCTCAGTTTCTCCAAATTCATTCGACTATTCACAAAGTTTTAATAAAGCAAGTTATCAGAGTTTTTCGGATAACAAAAAGAAATCGTTGAAAACATAAACTTTTCATAAAATGAATGCGAAACCAAACAAGATTTGGAAAGAAAGGGATTTTGAAAATGGGTTCGTGTTCAATCAGAAAATTCATTAGTATTTAATGATAAAGGAGATTATCATATTGGATTTAAGTTACTTATATTGATTAATTTGATCGATCCAAGTCCATGATGGACTGGATTCTAGTAACTAACTACATTGTTGAGTGAGTGCAGAACAATCCAGGAGGACTATTGATACCGATCAACAGTGATTATACGTGAGAAACGTTGAGGATGATAAAAACACGTTTGGTATGGTAAAAATGCTTCACGTCCAAGCACTTTTTTTCTTGAGTTCACATTCAAAACTTTTTGTTAGTTAAATGGAAAGACTGTTATTTTTATGAAATTTATGTTTTTGAGCATTAACTCTTTAAAAAAAATAAGGGGTGAAAATTTCACCAAGTGAAAAAAAATTGTATCTTTGCATGAGTTTAAGAGGAGTAAAAGAAAATTTTAAAAAATGAGACACTGATCCGACCATTAGGAAATGATGGCACATTGGTAAACATGTTCGGTGCATAGATAAAGTTGTTCGGATAGTCGTAGTCTCATTGTTTGATCTGTCTGAAAAGCTCAACATTTAAATATGAAACTTGCTAAATGTGATATTCACCTAAATGCATCCCGAATCTAGTGAATTTTCAATCTAGTTGCATATTGATGAAAACCTTTATCCTATCTGATTATTTACCTGCTCCCTGATTGCTATCTATAGATAAAATTGCATATAATACAAAAAATAGCAATGTTTGATGCTTTATTTTGCAAAGATTTCAACTTATTTTTAATTTTTGTATCTATCTATCTCAAATCTTGGACTTTCTCTGTGAATACCAACTTATTGACCTGATTGTTAAAACTTGAGGGTTCAACTTGATTTCTTTGGTTTTTTGTTCAAATCTTGGACTTTATCTACGTATCGATCTTATCGTTAAGGTCTGGACACTTTCAATTTTTTTATTTATGTATTTTGCTCAAACTTGGGACTCTATCTGCGTATCGAAAAATCGAGCTTAGAGTTAAGGGTTGAGTGGACGTGTCAGAGAAGCAAGGCTTCAAACTTTGATTACCGAATTCGAGGGTTTAAAGATGAAGGGTAACAGGAAGATAGATGAGTTTGCTTCGAAACTATCCGGAATTGCTTCTAAGTTAACCACACTCGGAGAAAAAATTGAAGAACGAAAATTGGTGAAAAAGTTTCTCACAAGTCTTCCCAGGCGTTTCATATTCATCGTGGCCTCGATAGAACAAGTATTGGACCTCAAGACGATTGGTTTTGAAGATATAGTTAAAAGATTCAAAGCCTTCGAATATAGAACCAAAGAAGATGTTCAAACAGCTGATAATCAAGGTAACCTAATGTTTTCAAAATCTGAATCATCCAACCGTAGTCGTGATAGTTACAGGGTAGAGGATGCGGTTCGAGTACTTCGAGGGGACGAAGTCGTGGTCGCGGTCGGGATAACACCCAGGACCGTGGACAGCATGATACTTCAACAAAAACGAGATGATCAAGGTCAAAAAGGAAAGAAAAAAGATCTATCAAAAATCAGGTGTTACAGATGTGATGAGTTCGGACACTTTGTTTCAAGATGTCCTAGCCAACTTCGTGATAACGAGGCAAATCTAAACCAAACCAAGGATGAGACGAATAATGTAGAAGGAACTTTTTTCACGATGAGTCATGTACAAGAAACCGTTTACTTAGAGTTAAGGATTGAGTGTTCTTATTTGTTTTTGCATGACCACAGTGGAAATCGGAAAATTTAATTAATTAAAAAAGCCTTTGTGTGAGATTTGTGTATTTTATGATGCAGGAATCTGACTGATAGTGTGGGGTCCATAGGGTTGTATATTAAATCTACTTAGATTTGTATTATTGTGCAATGTGTGTACGAATAAGTCTGAGTTTAAATGGATTCATATACAGACAATTAACTTTAACTTGCATGCTAGGTGTTCAAAATTGTAAGGGATACTTCAACACCTCAACTCAGAAGATATCGAGCTAGCATGTGCCTCCTACATCTTCTAAAGCACTCGAAATTGAAAGACAAGATTTTGGAAGCATCAACCTATGGGGAATCTGTTGAAGCACTTGGAGGCTGACATTCCAAAATTTTGAAGTGATAGATAACAAATCATGAATGATATGAAAGCTCTACATCTATTTTCAAGGGGAAATATGTTAGTATATAAATGGTGTCAACAACTTGGAGATCTCATTTAGTTTTAATATCGGTCTATGTTGTCATGATAGATTAGAGTTTGGTTATAGAATTGTTAGAATGTGTTTGATGCCAAACGCACGTGTTTATGCGTTTGAAGGGTATATAGGTATGTGAAATGCATGTGTCATATAAGTTTGTAGGAATCAAACGTATATAGAATCCTATATATACCCTTATCAAACACTTATGAGTTAGAGCTTCATTTACACATCCTTTGCATTGTAATCAAACTCTTGCGAATTATAAACAGAATTCAGTTAACTTACATCTTTGTTGAATCATTTAATTGACCAATTATAGATTCCGTCTAAAATCAATGGATGTGATTGAAGATCTATGTTCTTCAAGTATTTGAAGACCATGATCTTAAACCAGGAATTACAGAAGTGTAGTTGATGCAATATTTCTTGCTAGTTATACACACCTAAATATATCATTAATTTATTTGAATTTACTAATAAGATATGGTTTGTTTACAGTGAGGAGACTTAAATGAGTAAAAAAACAAAATATTTTGATACCCTCAAGATATAAAAGATATGAGTTTATACTTTTACTAACCTATAAAAAAAGTTTTGTTAGTTTTGTTAATGCAAAGAACATAATACAACGGTATCGATAATCTTGTGGTACGTATGTACGAGATGAGGCACTAGAAGTATAACATGAAGATCATACATCATTGCTTAGCTTATAAAATTACATATCAAGAGACCAGTCGACAAATCATTGACCATAATTGATATATTCACATATGTATAAATGAAAAAAAAATAAAAAAAAAATTCTTGCATAAAAATGTGCGATTAAAGCATATATATATTGCCTTTATATGAAATGTGTGGTCCAGAATGTTCTCTTAATTCTCAAATAAGGGTTGGTTCTCTTAGAATCCATACCCTATATATATATATATATATATATATATATATATATATATATATATATATATATATATATAGAGAGAGAGAGAGAGGAGGATAGATTGAAAATCCCCTTCAGTTAAGAAAACTAAGAAAACCCTTGTAAAACCATCTAATTTTTTTATTTTTGAAAAAAAAAAACACAAGGTAACATACATGTATTAAATCGTTTTGGGCCAAAAAAAATAAAAAAAAGCGCCGATTGGATATTTAAAAAAAAACAAAATTTGCGTTGTTACATATGTAAAAGCACAAACTTTGTTTATTTTTTTTAAAAAAATATCATATTGGCGTTTTTTTTTATTTTTTTTGGCCCAAAACCCTTTAATACATGTATGTTACCTTGTGTATTTTTTTTCAAAAAAAAATAAAAAAAAATAGATGGTTTTTATAAGGGTTTTCTTAGTTTTCTTAACTCAAGAGGGTTTTCAGTTTATACTTTCCCTATATATATATATATATATATATATGGAAAGGGTAAAATGAAAACCACCATTTCATGTAAGAACCATAAGAACTCACTTTTTAACCACAAACATATTTTAAAAGAAAAAGAATTCTTTGTTGAGAATTAAAGGAGGATAAAATATAAAAGGGAATATTCCCTTTTCGAATAAGACAAAACATTGTGGGCCTAGAGATCTTTACATCGTTGTAAATCCATCGTAATTTTTTTTTTTTTTTTACGTTGGGGTTACCCATTTTTACACCGGTGGGGAAAAAAATTTTAAATTCACATTT
This sequence comes from Ambrosia x helenae, assembly GCA_030844895.1. NCBI lineage: Eukaryota > Viridiplantae > Streptophyta > Magnoliopsida > Asterales > Asteraceae > Ambrosia > Ambrosia x helenae. The sequence continues at coordinate 5,990,763 of CM061224.1, read as the reverse complement.
TACGTTCGGGTTCTTATGGTTCTTTCACGAAAGGGTGGTTTTCATTTGAACCTAATCCTGTATATATATATATATATATATAGAGAGAGAGAGAGAGAGAGAGAAAGGGTAAAATGAGAACCGTCCTTTCGTGAAAGAACACCGAGAACTCACTTTTTAACCACAAACTTGTTTTAATCAAAAAAGAATTTGTGGTTGAAAATTAAAGGTGAATAAAGTATTAAAGAGAATATTCCCTTTTGAAATAAGACAAAACTTGTTGGGCCCAGATCTTTACACCGCGTAGACCCATCGTAAATTTTTTTTTTACGGTGGGGTTACCCATTTTTACACCGATGGGTAAAAAAAAATTTAAAATTCACATTTTACGTCGGGGTTCTTACGGTTCTTTCACGAAAGGTGGGTTTTCATGTGAACCAAATCCTATATATATTTTTCTTTAACTTAATTTTAAGTTTTACCTTTTCTTATTTATTGTTGTGAAACAACGGTACTAACAAACAAAGTATAATAACTAAGAAAAAGTATTAAAGAGAATATTCCCTTTTGGAATAAGACAAAACTTGTTGGGCCCATATCTTTACACCGCGTAGACCCATCGTAAATTTTTTTTTTACGGTGGGGTTACCCATTTTTACACCGATGGGTAAAAAAAAATTTAAAATTCACATTTTACGTCGGGGTTCTTACGGTTCTTTCACGAAAGGTGGGTTTTCATGTGAACCAAATCCTATATATATAAGAATAATACATTCTCTATAAATTAATATATTTTTTTCTTAGTTATTATACTTTGTTTGTTAGTACCGTTGTTTCACAACAATAAATAAGAAAAGGTAAAACTTAAAATTAAGTTAAAGAAAAATAACAAAAGACCTTCTTTTTTTTTTTTTCGAAACTTCAATGTGATTTAAAAATTTTAATTGATGTCTCTATACGGAAAAGGTGGGTATCATGAGGACATAGTTTTAGTCGTCGATGTAGGTCCATGGTCATGTTGGAGTATATAACAAAAACCAGTGGCGGTACACTTGAGATTAATATCTATACATATAATAAACCAAAGCCATTTTGATGACATGTCATAATATTATGCAATCTCTCTTTTGAGAGATGCCACATAGGATGTGATGTGGCAACTCTAGACCAATTAAAAAAATAAATAAATATGGTCTAAATATTATTTAACATAATCTATTAAATACCTAATCTACTAAATTTAAATATTAAAAATCTATTATTTTCTCTCTCATGTTTTCTCTCATAACTTTAAACTTTAATATCTTTCATATACGAGATTTTTTAAAGAAAAAAAGTACACCATATTAACGAGCGTTTTATTATCTTTCCAACGAGTACCATAGTGCTATATAAAAAACGGAGAAAAAAACGACTATTTTTTGTAACCCGACAGGTATTGCGTCAGGTTTGGAATTAGTTTTAAAAAAATTGTGGGTTTGGGTCGGACCTGAGATTATGTGATACCCGACCCAATTACCTTTTTTTTATATTAGAATATGATAATTTATGGCAGAGATTTGTTTAAAATAATAATAATAATAATAATATTCATTAATCATATATTGGCAAGTCATTAATTATGTTGTCATATTAGATATTTTATTATGTCATATTAGATATTTCAACCCGGGACGCTCTTCAACAGGTAATTGCTATATAGATGTCATTTTTATAGTTTAGATACTTCTAATTTTATTCACTTTACTTAGATTTATCAACCCGGGACGCTCCCGGGGTATAAGCTAGTATAGTATATATAACTAGTATTTTTGATTTGCGGGCGTTGCCCCGCGGACACGTATCTCACTCGGTAACAATAAATATGCCTGGGAAAAAAGAAAACTCATATGTGGGACTCGAACTCACGACCACGTGGTTAAAAGCTAGGCACTCTACCAGCTGAGCTAGAACGATTTTCAAGCAAAAACATTTAAGAAAAACGGGCCGACACATGATTGTCACACAATGCATAAAAAAGTTGGTGCGAAGATTCATACCTAAGATCTTAGATATACAAAAAGATTCACCTACGACAAAGAATTTGTAGTTACGATTCAACTTGAAAATGCGCATATAAAGAAAAAACGAAACATCTTGAGGGAGTGGAAGCCAAGACCTGGAGTTATAGAAACACACGTTAACCAGCAAGGAACAAAGAACACATGTCAAATGAAGAGAGGAAACATGCAAAAAAAAAAAAAAAAAAAAAAAAAAAAAAAAAAAAAAAAAAAAAACAAGATAGTGCCCTTGTCGTGCGTTGCGGCGACAGCCTGACGCTTGCAAAGTTTCAATAATAAGGTCGGTTATAAAAGCATAATAGAATTTTTAAAAAGTTAAGTCAAGCGTGTGAATTGTATACAATATAAATGGGAAAAAAGATAATTGTAGTGTTACCTTATTGGTTTTTAGTATAATAAATATCAACTATAACTAAGTTTAAGTAATTAGGATTATTTGTACAAAGGGATGGAGAGATAGATAGTGATGTAGCCCACCGCATTCAGGTTGGATGGTGTAAGTGGAAAGCAGCTACTGAGGTTTTGTGCGACAAAAGATTTCCAACTAACTTAAAGGGGAAGTTTTATAGGGTAGCTATTAGACCGGCTATGTTATATGGCTCTGACTGTTGGGCAATCAAGAAAATGCAAGTACAGAAGATGGAGGTAGCTGAGATGAGGATGTTGAGGTGGATGTGCGGACACATACGGTTAGACAGGATAAGAAATGAGGTTTTAAGGGATAGATTGGGGGTAGCTAGTATCTCGGATAAGATAAAAGAGGGGAGATTGAGATGGTTTGGGCATGTGAAGAGGAGACAGACGACTAAGCCAGTTAGAGTGGTAGAAGGTCTCACTGTGGAAGGAAAGAGGAGTAGAGGTAGACCAAAATTGACGTGGGATGAGCGGGTTAGACAAGATTTACTGGGTTGCACCTCTCCAAGGACATGGTCCATGATAGGGGTTTATGGAGGCGAAGGATAAAGGCTAAGGACTATTAGGATATGGGAAAATGTATTTTTAGGTGTTTCGTAGGGTCTTACGTTTTGTTTTCACGTTATGCGGATTTTATATGTTTGTGCATAGGTTGTTTTATATTGGTATAGTGCCTATTCTTTCGATGCATTATTTTCAATGTCTATGATGTTATCAGTAGTTGTGTGTGTGTATATCTTTTTTTTTTTTTTTTCGTTGTGTATTTGAGCAAAAGGTCTCTCTGAAAGCGGTCTCTCTATCCTTAGGGGTAGAGGTAAGGCTTGCCTACATCCCACCCTCCCCAAATCCTACTGATAGCTTTGCTATTTGTGGGATTTACTGAGCTTGGTTGTTTGTTTATGTTAGTTATTTCTTAACCCAAAACTTTTATATTTAATTTTCAGTACTTTTAAAATAGAAAAAATTACGCCGTTAGTCCCTGTGGTTTCCCTCCAGTTGCAATGTAAGGTATTAAGGTTTTATTGTTTCACTTTGGGGTATTAAAGTTCTAATTTGTTTCAATGCCAGGTATTAAGCTTTTAATTTGTTTCAATGTCAGGTATTAGGAACTAACCTAGTTAAAACTTAACTAAGTTTGAGGGGTATTATGGTCCATTCACCTGTTTATTTCTTTTAACCAATTAATACATATATTATAGATTTTGAGGGACTAAACCTGTCAAGTTTTCAAAGTTTTATGTATAGGGGCCAAACACCCCCTTTACCTATTCTTGCACATGTTGCCAAACACCCTCATTTAGTCCCACCTATATAAACCTCCCCCTCCCCCTTCTTGTTTGTGCAGACACAAACAAACACACACACTTACTGTGTGTCGACAACAACCCTCAAGAAGTCTTCTCCTCCGGTGATCATGACCGGAGTTCGGTGCCGGTGCTTTCCTCTCTGGCGACTACCTCCTCCCTTCTTCTTAAACGTAACCATCGAGCCCTCCTCCTCCTTCTCTTCTGATCCGGTGACCATCGCTGCTGCACATTTTTCCTCCGAAATACAATAAACACCCGCTCCATCTTCCTCACGTTGATAATCTATTACCCACCTCCCTCCTCATCACTGCTCCTTGAAAATCCATCGAGAGAGTAACCCAACCCACTTCCTTGTTCTTAACCTAAGAGCGTTAACCAACGCCGAACCTGTAACCTATAGTTGAGTGAGAGATTTAGAACGATAATGATGAGAACCAAAGCTCCAATTTGATCTCTGGTAGAACTTCTGGTCAATCTCCGGTGAGAGTCCGGTTAGATTTTGATAAGGTGACGACGGTGATGTGGTATAATTGGAGCAATGGTGGTGTTCACCAGAGAGACAATGCTGTGGTTAACGAAATAGTGATGCTCGGTTTGGTTGTATGTATTTTGGTAGAGATTAACCTGAGAGGTAGCGTGTGGCGATTCTTGATCAAGGTTTGAGGGTTAGGGTTTGGTTTGGGTTGAATTGCGGAAGATGACCTGCATCGATTTCATTTATAAAGAATCTGATCGGAATAATAACCATCTGATAGCTTAGATCAGCTGGTTTGCCTGTTCTTTTAATAAGCCAAGGTCCCAGGTTCGAGTCTTGTACAAGTGGGTTTTGGCTTTTATTTTGTTTTTCTTTATAAATAGGTGAATGGACCATAATACCCCTCAAACTTAGTTAAGTTTTAACTAGGTTAGTCCCTAATACCCTACATTGAAACAAATTAAAAGCCTAATACCCTACATTGAAACAAATTAAAAGTCTAATACCCTAATAAGAAACAATAAAACCTTAATACCTTACATTGCAACTGGAGGGAAACCACAGGGACTAACGGCGTAATTTTTTCTTTAAAATATTAACTTTATCTACATGTATTTAATAAATAAATACTGAAAGGTATATATTTTATAATTATACAATATAACAATTATTTTAAGACTCGTAGCTTCGTATTTAGTATTGATTGATTTTGCTATTTAAAAATGGGGTTACGACTCAGATTATCCATTTATACTTGCCACTTGTTTATAATCGATTGTTTTGTCATATATTTATGATGATATATCTATCTTAGGTTTAAAAAAGTTTTTATTAAAATATTAATAATAATAATAATAATAAATTATAGTTTATTATTTTCTGAACCAATATTTGTTAAATTTTAATATAAATCAGGTTGGGTTACTTGTAAAAGTATAAGCTTATTTTAATTTAGGAATAATGGAAATAAATAATCCCAACTATTCACTATTGGCCAATAACAGTCCCAACTACGAAAATCACCAATATTGGTCCCAACTTTCGACATATTGGAAACCAACGGACCCAAACTAACGGAGGCTAACTCCGTTAGTGTGATGCTGACGTGGCATGCTTAGGTGGCAAGATGATCCTACGTGGCATGCCACGTGGCAAAATAATCCTATGTGGCATCCTACGTGGCATGCCACGTGGCAAAATGATCCTACGTGGCATGCCACGTCAGCATCACACTAACGGAGTTAGCCTCCGTTAGTTTGGGTCCGTTGGTTTCCAATATGTCGAAAGTTGGGACCAATATTGGTGATTTTCGTAGTTGGGACTGTTATTGGCCAATAGTGAATAGTTGAGATTATTTATTTCCATTTTTCCTTTAATTTAATCATAATCTTCAGGTTTATTGTTTTTTAAGTGGTTATATATACATTTTTTTCAACCAAATTTAATTTTGTTTAACATCCAAAGAGGGTATTTGGGATTGTTTATTTAAATCTAAATGTACTTTTGTAAAAAAAAAAAAAAAAAAAAAAAAAAAAAAAAAAAAAAAGTGTTTAATTACTTATGACTTTTTAAAAAAAGTTTTAAAATAAATTTTTGAATTAGTTTATGTGGTTAGGAAAATTAATAAATCAATGAGTTTTATTTAAAAAAAAAAAATATTTGATTTAGCTTTTTATTTAAAATGACTGAAAAGTGCAAATGAGTTTTAGTTAATGCAAATGATGAGTTGGTAGATCTGTAATTATATTCCAAAAATAAAAATAAAAAGTCATGATTTCTGACTTCTACAAAACAATTTTTTAACTCATATAAAAAACCAAAACTGAAAAACCTTATACCATAGTCAAACAACTTATTAACTTATTGTTTTTTTTTAAAGTCAATAAGTCAATAATTTATTTCTCAACTCAATCACAAACACCCTCTAAATAATTAAACGAATCTAAAACCGTTAAAACACATTTTTTGTAGTATGAATAATCTAAATAACTAAACAAATCTAAAATAGTTTAAAAAAGACATTTTTGTATATATATATATATATATATATAGGGTTACAATAATATGAGAACTGTACCGAGTTGTGAGAAGTATAGAACCATTATGGACAATTGATCTTGGTGATTCAATGGTTGAGATCAAATATGAGACTTTTTTGTCTTTACATGATTAATAAGTATTTTTATTAATGTAAATTAGTACTTTAAGGGTATTTAGGCAAAACCCCATGGGAGAGAAAAAAATAATATAATATCATTTAATTTTTTATTTTATTTTTTATAATTAACTTAATTATATCATACACAAAACTTTTTAAAAAATATTCATTTTTTTAACTTTATTTTATTTTGTATTTCATTATTAAAAAATGCATTTTTTTAAACTTTGTTTCATTTAATTTTTTATTTCATTATTAAAAAAAATCATTTTTAACTTTTTTTTAAAACTAATTTACTTTTTTTACAAAAAAATTCTTTTTGTATGATCCGGCACACAAGTTTTTACAAAAATTACGCTGAATTAAAAAACCAAACAAACATATGATGAGGATGATTTATACTGGTGTAATTATTTACACCAGTGTAAATCTGTCATACACAAAACTTCTACAGAAATACACTAGTGTAAAAAAACCAAACTACAAAGATGATGGTGTGTTTTCTTACATCAAAACATCTATACATATATGTTTACACTGGTGTAACTGGTGTTTTACACCAGTGTTTTTCTTACATCAAACATCTGCACATTCATATTTTACACTTATGTTTAACATCATCATCTTCACAGCATCATCTCCCTAACAAAACCAAAATTTTCAACATAAAAACCCTATCTTTTCACAAATAAATCATTAATAAAAATAATAATAATAATAACAATAATAATAATAATAATAATAATAATAATAATAACATAAATAAAAATAATACCTGTGAAGGTCGGAAACCACCCTCAGCCACCACCCCCCCTCAAAACCCACAGCCACCACCTCCCGAAACCACGATCAGCCACCACCACCCTCAAACCCACAGCCACCATTTCCCCGAAAACCACCCTCAGCCACCACCACCCCTCAAACCCACAGCCACCACCACCCCTCAAACCCATAGCCACCATCGAACCACCCCGTCATCTTCATCATCATCACCATCGAACCCCCATCTTCAAAACTCCTCTGCAAAAAAAAAACCCTCTCCCACCGTCATCTTCATCTTCATCAACATCACCATCAAACCACCACCCACATGTCATCTTTAAACCCGTCTTCAAAAACCCCCCATCGAAATCACAGTCTGACAAACCCCATCTTCTTCAGAAAACCACCTCTAGATCTGTCCGTTTTTTAACCACTTGCAACCACCGTCTTCTTCATTCACCTGCAACCACCCGTCCCCTGCAACCATCGCCTCCACGACCCCACCGTCCTCCCGCCGTCCCCCTGCCACCATCACCAACTAAACCCCCATCGAAACCACCTGCAAAAACCAAAACCATCGAACCACCTCCAAATCTGCCCGTTCTGGTGTTTTTTAGAGAAAGAGAGAGAGTGAGACGGGTGTGTGTGTGTGTGTGTGTGTGTGTGATAGAGAAAGAGAGAATGAGTGATGAGAGATATTGTGATTTAAAAAAAACGAAGTTAAAAGGCGGGTAGGGGTGGGGTAGGGGAGGGGAGGGGATAAATTCCTATGTTACCCTTTTATTATTATAATGATAATATGCATACGTGTCACCTCGTTATTGGTCTAAAGGAGTTCTCTAGTTCTCACAACTCAGGTGAGTTTTCATATTATCCCATTCATGGTACATAGCACTTGGTGAGGCCATCCCTACTCTTGAATTCCCGTAAAAAAAATAGGTTATAAATAACCCGATTAACCTAATATTTATTAATTTATAATCTTTATCTTTATCTTTAATTCTTTATTATTACTTTACTCTATAATAAATAAATATCTTATAGTTATCTCAATTTTCTCTCATATAAAATAATATTTCTTAAATCATAATTTCACATTTATCTCTTATTTAATCATAATTTCACTTTTATCTCTTATTTGTTTAATATTTATTTTCTTAACTAGTTCTTTTTATATTTCTTCTTATTAAAAACCATTTAATTTTATTGATCTAACCTCACATAATTTTCTAACATAATAATAATAATAAATAAAAAACAAAAAAAAATTGGTATGCCATGTATGATACACAAGTTTCTAATAAATTCTTTACATTAAATGTAACTGTAAATGAGAGTTTTGTCTTCATCTAGAGCAGAATATATTAAAACCATTCGTTTCTAAAAGATACTACACTTCAAGAGCAATGCCTCAATCACGCCCTGCAATGGTTAATTCTACCTCTGTTGTTCATCCAAACGTACATTCTTTCTTTAATATACATTTTCATTTTTATTCACATGAGTGAAATTGTGGTTTACTCATATATAGTACATAGGAATGTAAATGACACGCAGTGGCTCGAGAGCTACTCGGGATCGGCTCGGTAAAAAGCTCGAACGAGTCGAGCCTTAACGACCCTGAGCCCGGGTTCGGGCCTGAAATATGATTCGTCTAGTTATCAAGCCCGAGCTCGAGCCTTACATAAAAAGCCCGTTTAGGCTCGCGAACCTAAACTAGCTAAACAAATATTATATTATTTTTTATGTATGCGATTTTGTCTTTTTAACATATACAATTTTAATTAATAATATTGGTGAGCCGAGCTCGAGCCGAGCTTTTGCTCGTCTAAGCTATTGAAGCGAGCTCGAACCGAGCTTTTAGGTCCTTTAAAATTATTTTTAAATTACCACAAGCCGAGCTCGAGCTCTTAAGTTTTACTTTTGAGCCGAGCTCGAGTTTAGAATAGTAGGCTCGAACCGAGCCAAGCTCGAGCTCGAGCATCAAAAGGGCATGACGAGCCGAGCTCGAGCCTAGTCAAGCTCGGGCTCGGCTCGGCTCGCTTACATCCCTAAGTACATTAATTTTTATGTTACATCTTAACATACATTTTATCACTTCATATTAGATTTGTCTATCCCGAAATATAACCTAATTATGAATATATTCTAATTAATTAAACAAAGCTAAAACCGTTTGAAAAGACATTTTAGGTAGCGTTTGGTATGATGGAGTGAAAGGGGGAATGAAATGGACCATTACAAGGTAATGAAAAATAATGTGTTTGGTTGGCTAAAGGAATGGAATCACCCATTCCACAAGGCATTCCATTCCCTCAAAACCATTCCATCCACCCTCCATGTTTTTTTTTCATTCCATCCCCATTCACCCTTTACTAACAAAAGCATAACCCACCACCACCACCCACCACCACTATCGCCACCACCCACCGCCGCCGCCACCACCCACCACCGCCGTCACCACCCGCCGCCACCACCACCCACCACCGCCGTCACCACCCACCACCACCGCTACCAACCACCGCCACCACCCACCACCACCGTCACCACCCACCACCGCCGCCACTCACCACCGCCACCAACCACCACCACCGCCACCACCCACTACCTTCACCCTCCCACCACCGCCACCACCCACCACCGTCACCCACCCACCGCCGCCGCTATACAAAACCACCTACCACCGCCTACCACCGTCATCCACCCACCGCCACCTCCACCACCTACCACCATCACTCACCACAATTTCCTTTACCCACCACTACCGCCGCCACCCATCACCGCCGTCTCCTCCACCCACCACCGCCACTACTCACCATTGTCACCCACCCACCATCACCGCCACTGACCACCACTAACCATCGATTTTATTCATTCGTTTTTTCTTGTCTATCCAACAACACAAAGTAATGTTTTGTTTCATTCCCACATGACAACCAAACAAGACATGGAATGGTAATGATCCATTCCATTACCTTGTCCATTCCATTACCTCGTCCATTCCATTCCCCATCCATTCCATTACCCCATACCAAACAGACCCTTAGTATTAAGAATTGCCTAGGGATGTAGATTAAAAGCATCTAACTTTGATTGCAATTTTGATTGTTTCTTTGCATATAGTCTCCAACATTGACCACGTCATTTTCCCTTACTTTTTTTTTTAAATAATCATTTTCCCTTACTATATAAATTAAACCATCATAATAAAATATCCATAATCTTAGTCCTAAATATGACTTCTTATGCACCTTCAAAGCTAATCGTACTCTTCTTAGTATCCTTAGTTTTATCATACACTTCGACCTCATTAGCCTTGAATCGTACCACAAACATAGGCGTAATCATCAATGAAGGATCAAGAGCAGGGAAAGAACAAAAAACTGCCATTGAAATGGCGGTCCGAAAGCTCAATTCGCGCTCCAAAATCCACAAGTTGGCTATCTATTTCAAGAACTCTAAAGGAGACCCTCTTGAAGCTGCTTCTTCAGGTTCTAAATTATCATAATTATATCTCAACTGCATCAATATGAATATCTACTCTGATATAAGTTTTGGTGTTCCACAAAATCATAGAGACAACATGTTTGACATGACTTTCAACTCCTTGAGGGTGTTCATGTGCTTAATTATTCTTGAACTTATCAAGTGGATATCACACGAATAACACAAAACTGTTTTGAGCAATTTGTTCGTCTCTTTTCTATTAATCAAAGAAGAATTGCAATGCATAAAATTAACACTAACAACCCTAGTAAATAGGTAAACAACTTGGAAAACAAGAAAACTTAAAGTAGGAAACATAATCCTACTAGACTTCTAATTGAAATAAAGCTCCAAAAATAAAACTACTTTTAAACTATTAATCCTTAACGTTGTGTTCCCGAGTTTACTAAATAAAAGAAAAGAAGAGAAAGAGATAGTAGGAGAGAAAAGAAAAAAAAATATATAATTTTATTTCGTGTTCCCGAGTTGAAAGGAAAAGAAAATAATCTAAAAACTTTATGTGTTCTCGGGTTGAAAGGAAGAGAAAAGAAACATATGTTTTACAATTATACCCTTGTAAAATTTTATTATAAGTTAAATGAGAGGGTAAAATGGTAAATGATATACTTTATATTTTTTTTTCCTTTCCCTTCCTTCCGCTTCCTTCCAATTTGGAAGGAAGATTATTTGGGAGAATTTTCCTTCCTCTTCTTTCCACTTCCTTCCTTTAATGAAACTCTGGAACACAAAATTGTCCCCCTTTCTTTCCACTTCTTTTCCTTTCCTTCTATTAGAGTTTAGATCTCCTCCAAAGTCCAAACCACCTAATAGAGATCAATCATGCTGCCCTTTGATGTTGCAACTTTACCACATAACGGTTTTTGGCTACAAGTCGTGTGAATGTATTAAAAGAAGTGCATGTAATTGATAAATTTGTAACGGGGAGAGCTAAACGTACCCCACCCTTTAAATTTTCATTGTACCCCTAGTTTGGTACAATTAATTTCATGATAGTTGTATGTGTTGATTTGCACAACTGAAGCCTTGTAAATTTGTCTGTTGCAGCGAGCGATTTGATCAACAAACAAAATGTACAAGTAATAGTCGGGACAGATACATGGGAGGAAACCGCGGTAGTAGCAAAAATAGGACAGCGAGCTAAAATTCCGATTATTTCTTTGGCCAGTGAAATACATCCTCTATCGCGTCCTCAATGGCCTTTCTTGGTACAAATGACCGATCTAGACATGCACGATGAAATAAAGTGCATCGCGTCTATCGTGCAATCGTATAACTGGAAACGAGTCATCCTGGTTTATGAAGACAATATGTATGGAGGCGAATACCGGGCTGTTTCATTGTTATCAGAGGCACTTCAAAAGATTGGTTCTTTCATTGAACATAGTGTGGTTGTTTCTCATGTCACTTCATCATTTAATTCGAAGGAGGCCATTCGCGAAAACTTAGTGGATGTCGTTACCACAAAGCAGTCAAGGGTGTTTATCGTTTTGAAATCATCTGTACGGGCAGCAACTTGGGTGTTTGAAGAAGCTAATAAACTGGGACTGATGGGTCCAGACTCGGTTTGGATTCTAGGAGATAGTTTTTCTAGTTTTCTTGATTCTTTAGACGACTCAGTGTTTCAACTCATGCAAGGTGCTCTAGGCGTGAAGGCGTACTACTCTCACAGAAGCACGCAATTTCTAGACTTTAAGTCTAGCTTCATGGCGGTTTTTAGATCAAACTATCCAGAGGAATATAAGTTCAAGCCAGGAGTGTACGCTATACGCGCATATGATAGCATAGAAACCATCTCACGGGCTTTAGGTAATGTAGGGAATTTTAGTGATACCCTTGATAGTGAGAAGTTAGTGGATAAAATTCTATCCAATAACTTCTCTAGTTTGACTGGTACGATATATTTTCAGGATGAAAAACTACGAGAGTTATTTCAACTCGTAAATATCATTGGAAAAAGTTACAAGGATCTTGGATTTTGGTCACCCGGTCTGGTTTTTCAAGTAGTCTTGCACTCGGAGGTTATCATAGCGTAAGACAACTAGCCATAAACTGGCCAGGAGATCTAATAAGCCGAATTCCAAAAGGATGGGCAATGCCAAGCAATGCTAAGAAAATGAAGATCGCGGTTCCTGACGCAACGTCATTTGATAGGTTTGTGAAAGTGGAATGGATAGAGAGTTCAAACACGACCAAGTATTCGGGTTTTTGTATTGAGGTTTTTGAATCTGTAGTAGCGGTTTTGGAGGAGAAATATGGTTACACGTTACCTTACGAGTTCATAAATCATACAGGCTCCTATGACAATATGGTGGATCAAGTCTATTATAAGGTACTTGTTAACATACATCATTAAACCATTGGTTTCAGCTATTTCTTTTCTTTTCTTTTCTTTTCTTTTCTTTTTCTTTTTCTTTTCTTTTCTTTTAAGACCCAAGTCTAGTTCAATTATATTTTCAAATTTCAAATAGCTAAACAATTCATTTATAAAACCCTAAAACTAACAAAAAGGTGTATAGAGAATCATATAATCAAGGTTGGTTACTAAGAGTTTACATTAACAATCTATGGTATTAAGTATTAACTATTAACTTTTGATTTTGTAGCATCTTAAGGCTAACCCAAGTTAAAATCTAATGTAACAGTAAAATACCACTATGATACTGATGTTATTTCGTTTTTATACATGTTTTTTTTGTTGAAAAGAAATACGATGCTGTTGTCGGTGATGTTACGATATTGTATAATCGTTCTCGGTATGTGGAGTTCACGCAACCGTTTATTGAGTCAGGGTTGTCGATGGTGGTGCCGGTTAAATCGGATACACAACAGGCATGGAAGTTTTTGAAGCCATTCACATTTGAGATGTGGCTAGCCACATTGGGCATATTGTTGTACACAATGTGTGTGGTGTGGTTCATGGAGAATCAAGTGAACGGAAATTTTAGAGGTCATTGGAGGAAACAACTTGGGAATGCATTGTGGTTCACCATCTCTTCCCTTTTCTTCGCTCACAGTAAGTAATCGATTGACTTTAAGAAAACTAGTATACGAGCCCACCCTAAATAACCAAGGGGTGTAATCGGGTTGAGCAGGCTTAGCTCGACTCATTTCGAGTATAGGTGTATATCAAGTTGGTCTTCGGTTAATCCGAATTCGAGTTGATTCGAATAACCTAAATATTGAGAATAAAAAAAATCATAAACTATAGTCTATAAATATATAAAAAATTATTTGTGTTTTTATGGAAAAATTATATAATATGAAATTGGGCTCAACTTGTTTATTATTTATTGATTATTTTTATATTTTATTTATAAAAATATGTAATTATATTCTTTTCCAAACTTATATTTATTACTCGTATCTAAGAGCATTTACATTAGGTTACCGATATTTTTGTGAGTGAATCTCCCAATGTACATGTTGTAATTGTTGCTTGGCGGTCCTCACTTTGAGAGCTCGCTTTTTTCGTTGATGAAGTTTACTTTTCAAAAAAAAATCAAGAAACCTGGCCAAAACCACTATCCATGCCAAGTTTAAATTCATATTTACTATAATTGTTTTATTATATTTATATATTATAGCATTTATATCATTTACAAGGTGGTGTGTGTATATAAGATGCTAATGTTAGGCCCGCGAACTAGCCTTGTCAAGCATGGTACATGAAGCTTTGGCTCGGTGTCGTTAATTATATCAACTTCAACTAGGCTTGATTCGAGCTTTAGTTTAGTAGTTAACAAGCGGTTTGGTTCATTTACACTGCAGGTGACAAGTTAAAGAGCAACCATAGTAAAGTTGTGGTAATGATGTGGCTCTTTGTGGTCCTCATCTTAACCTCTAGCTACACGGCAAGCCTCGCTTCAATACTCACGGTCCGTATGCTAGAGCCAACGGTGAGAGATATAGAATGGCTAAGGAAAACCAACGCACCCGTTGGATGTGATCCTGATTCATTTGTGGGCAAGTACTTGACCGATGTTCTAAAGCTGAAAAATATCAAGAATGTATCGCGCCAAGACGAATATCCAGAAAACTTTAAAAATGGAAATATAAGTGCGGCATTTCTCGAGCTTCCTTATCAGAAATACTTCCTCGAAGAGTATTGCAACGAGTACACGGTCGTCGGCCCTTCATACAAGTTTGGAGGCCTAGGCTTTGTAAGTATACCATATCATATCTATTAGTTCTTATAGCTAGGTTGATCCATGAACACTAACATGACACGAAACCGATAGTTCATAGTTCAGTTATACATATGAATCTGAACACAACATGAGTTTTTATGAGTTGACATCAACACGACCCAAATTAGGAGATGAATTATTTTATTTCATTACATGTTGATACTTTAAAATTTATGCTTACCGAAAAGTATAGATGTATATAAAATAATTACACTTATAAACTATAAAACTTGATGCTTATCGTTTATATAGCTTCTAAGATTTGAATGAAACACTCAAATCACTTTAGGTTATGACATAAAAAGCATTTTCTTAATTTTACTAAAATAAGACGGGTATACCTAGGGGATGAGCTCGGGACGGTATCGGTACCAATCGATACCGATCCTGAAAACTCTCAAAACCCAATACCAATACTGATACCGAAAACACACAGTATGGTATGGTGTCGGTTCGGTATGGTATCGGTATTTTACCTTAAAATACCGATACCATACCGATCCTGCACCAATACCGAAAATACCGAAACCGAAAACCTCTAAATATGAGTACCAATACCGAACACCCTCGGTTCGGTACGGGATCGGTTCGGGATCAGTATCGGTTCGGTATTCGGTGCAATATTCTCATCCCTAGGTAAACCTATGAAATCGACATGTCAACCCGACCACAACCTGTTTAGCTAAACTTGTTCGTAGATTCAACCCAAAATTACACCAAACCTATGAAAAGACTAAACACAATCCCACAAATTCATGTTAAGTTCATGTCGCGCCAGAAATTTTACACCCATAATGTGGTTTGTTACCTGTTAGCTATATTTGTATCTCACCCATTTGAGATAAAGCCTAACCAACATGATCATTAGTGAGTGGTAGAAATTGTCAATTCTAAGTTGCATCAAAAACATTACTAAAGTCTAAATGAATGTATGATAAATCTTTGTAGATTTTCCCGAAAGATTCGCCGATAACAGATGATGTCTCAGGAGCCATTTTGTCACTCCTAGAAGACGGCAAGATTCACGACATAGAAAACGAATGGTTCGGCGCCTACCAAACCTGCTCAAGTTCCAATCCTGGGTTAGAAAGAGATAGACTTACTCTCGCTAGCTTTTGGGGAATATTCCTCATATCGGGACTCACTTCAACGCTTAGTTTACTAATTTTCCTTTATCGGTTGCTCCACAATCAAATCGAGCAAAGGATTATTAGCTTACATGGCCCTCGTTGGAACAACGAGAGCCTTTGGAGAAGAGCAGTCAGTGTTGTACAGATTGTGCTTAGCTTGTACAGTAACCAAGTTCAACCAAGAGAAAGTGTGGAACCGACGGTCGAAGTGGCTCAACGGACCCCACCAGGATGGGAATCGGTAAGTCCTAAAGAGATCCCTGAGCATTTGGAAATTGGCAGGCCTACTCAACTTGAAATCCCCATGAGAAAAATGGATCAGAATTAGTTTTGTAAAAATACCTTTGTAGTTCATATATAGTATATACTTTCGCAAAGTTTTATACGATCGTATTTCCAGCCAATTGAAGACTACAAAAACCGGTTCCAAAAATACAGGCACAAAACCTTACATATTAACTAACTACCAGGCTCGGACCATAGATCCATTAACAATCTCTGATGATGCGTATCATGAAACAAAAAACTTCAAAACTCAAAAATCAAAACATACAAAGCGTCAAACTCTGTAAATCTAGATTAGCTTCTGCATTTTGGCGTTCAGGTTAGGCCCGATCCGACATCGATCTTATCCAAATTTTGGAAGTGAGAATTAACGATAATAGCCTCTTCCCCGACCCTGCCTACCCCGTCCTCTGCCTTGACCTCCTCCCCTCGAACCACCTCTCCCGCCATGGCTGTCAAAAGCCCTGTCAACAAGCTGATTGCTGCCTCCACGGCCCCTTTTGTTTGGGTGGTTGCTGGGACCCTTCACAGCATTGGCAGGTCTTTTCGCTCTGAGGAAGTAAAAAACATGTACATTTTTGTTAAAGAAAATGAGGCTCGTTTGAGTCGATTATCTACTGATGAAAGACATAAGTTTGCAGCTTCACCCTTACGTAGTATTGTATCTAGAAGTCAAATTTGACAGGTTTAATTAAGAATAGGTCGATTTTGATTATGTGTGATCTCTAACAGATCAAACGGGTATAATAAAACCTTGGTCAAATGTCATATTGCCGCCTCAATTGCCAAATCATGTCTTTATTTCCATGTCACCCACATAAGACCTGCTACCTAAGGTATGAATTACCTTAGCTACCTTTTGTGATCATAAGTAATGTACAAAACCCTAAACAAACTTTTTCCCTAGAGTATACTACGCTTCTATGCAACTTTACCTAATAATAATAAACTAAATAGAGAAAAATAGCTTGAAAGGGAGACAGACAGCTAGCATTTGGATATGAAGTTGACCCTTTAAAGGCATGTGTACAAAAGTAAATAATTTACCTGTTATGTTCCTTAACCAACCCCGTCTAAGCCGCCCATTTTACCACCTCTTGGAGTCCGGTATGATTTTGTGTTGGGTTGACGAGAAACACTTCAAGACACAATTTTTATAAGTGATGTGTTTGTGTATGAATACAGAAACTATATTATTACAAATTTACAATAATATCAAACTTTTTCAATAAAGAGATTTAGACAGTTGTAAGCATTCATTAATAGTATACTTTAGGCGACTTTCAACCCGTTCATAGGGAATAACTAATAAGGGTGTAATCCAACTTTCATTGGGCCTTTTATAATATTAAGCAAGGCCAGGAGATGTGATGCTAAGATATAGAGTTTAATGAAACATACCCGGCTGTGTTTGCAGGAGCTACAGTTTTAACTGCTTCATTCCAGGATAGGTTAATTCGTTTGTCTCCAATAAATGAAGGTGATTTCGCATGCAACGGCTGAAATAAAAAAAAATGCATGAGATATTGTGTCTTTCTCAAAATACATAAATAGTATAGAAATTAGAAATGGAGAAGAATGTTTCTCTCTCTCCATACACACACACACCAAAAAAAAAAAAAAGCTAGACTAATTGCTGGAACTTTATTCTAGGATATCATACACACATGAATCAGCCTCTCTAGACTTTATCTACTAATACAAGAAAAAGAAATCAAAGTAACATATCCAGATAACATCGACAGATAAGGATAAGACTGATATGATACTTTTTTTTTGTTGGTTAATTACATCTTTTTTTGTTGTTTCCCTGGTGGATCCATGTACGTAGAGGTTCGCCGACATGCCAACATCCTGTTACGTCCAAAAGGTATACTTCCTTACGTGTCATCAAAATTCCGTTGCAGGATCGGGCTACTTCCTGTCCAAAATAGTATATAAGCTCCACTGATGAGTTGCTCTTAATGAACATGATATGACCAGTCTGGCATCGAGAGACATCATACTACTTTACTAGACGAGTTAAATCTCCCGAACCATGCTCCTAGGGACTGTTTTAGCCCATTGAGGGGTTTATTTAATCGACAAAATGATTCGTCTGGTGATACATCCATATACGCCTCTTCCAGATCTCCATTTAGGAATCCATTCTTTATATTTAATTTATGCATAGGTCCAACCAAACCAGTAGCTGGTAGAAGTAACGCCCTTAGTCCCTTACCGAAAGTAACATTCAAATTTGTGTGGAACCCCTCTGCCACAAGTTTGCCGTTAAACCGATTTACATCAGCATTGTATTTTACTGAGAATATCTATTTACATCCAACCGTCCACTTTCCATCTAGTAATCTGGACTCTGGAGAATTCCCGAAGGTTTTTTCTCAAGAGCAATTATTCCCTCTTCAACTTCAACTTTTCACTCAGTATTTAAATATACTTGCATTCAGTCAACTTGTCATGCTTTTTGGCAAAGTATTTAGGTTTCCTAGTATAGTGACCAAAATTTGTTTCACTATAACATGTGACGCTCAGCATACCTTAATATGAACAAAAGATCAAACATACATAAATTTGAAGAAAATAATTTTATTAATATCTATACCTGTGTCATTGCCAAAATGTTATTGCAAGTGCGCAACCCTGTTGTGGCATTCTGCTTTTGAATTTTCTGCAGATTACAAGGCTGTCATAATGAAATACAGGCATGCAACAGATAAAAGTGAGTAGAGCTACATTAAATCATATTTATTAACTCACAATTTTAGCCTTTTCTTCATCAGATATAGCAGTACTTGTCTTATTTTGCTGACCCATTCCCTGTGTTAATTTCTTCATTGTGGCTTTGGTAAGGTCTTCAACACAGCTTAACCTTTATAACCAGGAATGTAAGTACATCTTTTACTACTATAGAACATTATTTTAAGACCACAAAATAAAAATTACCTTTCTGTGAAATCTTTGTAAAACTCAGAGAAGTCCTGACCAAGCCTGTCAGATGGTTGGCCAGTCACTATTTTATAACCGCATAAACTATTAGTGGCATTTGGGGCCTGTTTTACAAAAGTTAATTCAGATTTCAACAATCGGATAATATGTGAATAATGTTAAGATACAATTTTACAAAACATTACGCACCTTGTTAGCTAAATGGTGGAATGTGTATAACATACACTCCACATATGTGAAGTTCATCTCTTCACCTGTTTTCCTTCGAGGCATATACTTCTGAGAAGTAAAGAACAAAAATTAGAAAAAAATATGATCATATAGACCCAAGAGTCACATGAAAAAGTCAATGTATAACATTAACACTGTCATTCAACAAAACATATATATATAATATATATTAATTAATTAAAGAAATTTTCTTTTTATGTATACTTTCAAGAGCTGAACAACAGAGGGAAGGATCTGCCTCGAGTCTTGAGGTGCTGCATATGGTGAACTCTCTGCAAGGTTCTTGAGCAAGTCTACTTTACGTTCTTCAGGAAGCTGCAAATTAAATTAATATTTAGCAAAGAAGACATGATCTATAATATTTGAGGCTATACAACAAAATCCCAAAGATGGCGTATTTAGTATTAACACAAGAAACGAAGTTAAAAGATTAATACCTTATCAAAAACAGGGAGAATGTGCTTATTTAAATAATTAAGGAACTTGCTACTTGAAGCACCCCTCTGCACATAGTATAAAAATTCAGTTCAAAAGAAAGCTAATCTGCTAGAACTGAAGATAAATTGTATAAATACCAAAAAAGACGTACAATAAAAAATGGGAGAGCCATATATAGGCATGATATTAATCTATCAACATGGTCCCCATCTTCAACCTGCATTTTGATAGTCATAATCAGCAAAAGTTACTGCTTGTTGAAGCAAATTAGAAAATTACATATTTAACAAGCTAGGGCAAAAGAACAAAAATAATAACTCACACTAAATTGTGCATCAAGATCAGCTTGGCCTTCAATGATTTCAACAAGCTCTTGCACACGCTCAGTAGGAGCTTTTGCTCCAAATATGCTCAAACTTTTTAAAAAATCCATGAACATCTTGAACTCTGCTCCTGTAACATCTTGTAAACTCTGCAATATAATTGGTCAAAGCACATTAGTAAAGTTACCAATTACATTATAGTGTATCATGTAAAGCATACATATAAGAAACTCAGGCAATAAAAAGATAAATAAATGTGACTATTTTTTTACTGAATGATAACATTAGAATCATACTTTCTTAATTAAATCAGTTATATGCCTTTCCATTTGCTCCTGTGGCTTCAAGAGCTCAGATTTCAGAGGGAACACCTACAAAAATTTATTCAGACAACATTTTCGTACTAAAAAAACAACCATTGGAATGCATGAGAAAGTAGTCTTGTCACCTTATCCCTGATAAAGATTAGGGTCCTCTCACGAAGATTATCATCTGTAACTGGTTCATCAACACTCTCGATGTGCTTAAATAATGCCGTCAAGGACGCTGCAAGCATATATTATTTATTTACAGTTAAACAGTTATTAACTGGGTGCAAGACATTTTGCTATACGAGGCTGGGTATGTAAATTGTACACATCATAATGCAAAAGAAAGGCATTATTGATGTACCTTTTACATCTTGCCTTAACAAGGACAAAAGAGCTTTATGCACTGCATCACGCTCCACATTTTCTTCTGGAAATATTAAAGTATTAAAGGTCACAAACAATTGTATATAGCACAATCCATCCAAAAAAAAAAACTTAAAACCCAACTTTACCAGCTATGAGAAGTTGTGCAAGAATGTCAACAATCTTGGAAATATGCTCCGGTGTATCCTTACAGAAAAGAGGAAGGCCACGTATCGCTTGAACCCGTATCTTTTTACAAAATGAGCAACCAAAAAAAGAAGTAAGGCCTTCAGTTGAAACTAAACTAATCCTTGTGAAATGTATTGTAAGAGAAAGCAAACAAAAGTAGATGGTCCAACAAACAAATTTGAATCCTTATGCAACAAATGTCAGGTGTACAGGTGCTAGAAGATTTTGACACACAAATCCCTCTTCAACTACTAGATACATGCTCATAACTAACCATGGCCTTGAAATCATAGCAAGATTACGGTGATTCAATATTCTCATTTAGCCATAATATCAACTTTAACATTAAGAAATAATGGAACATAAAAAAAAGGTACTTTCTTTACAAGACCTTTTGTCTTCCCTAAATAATGCAAACATGTTACCATTGAAATCTCCAAGATATCAAACATTGAAAAATTTTGCATCGGCATACAAACTAGAAAATTTCTTTAAAAGACCACAATTAGTTTAGCTAAAATGCTAAGTTACTCAACAAGGCTTGTAGTTAGTATCATGGTTTTAAAAAACGGGTGAGGCATGCGCCTCAAGGCGATTCGGGTAGAAAACGACTATGAGGCGTCGCCTCAGGGTGGTAGTTTGTACCTACGCCTCACAGGGCTGAGGCGGTAACAAAAATTGCGCCTCAGGTGCGCGTCACTTGCGCCTCAGGGGTTTTAGACGTTTATTTTTATGTTTTAGACTTTTTGTGTCAATTTTAACCATTCCATGTCTTTTTAATGTGTTTTTTTGATGAATCTGATGATGGAATTAGTTAGTATTTCATTTTTTATAAGATATATAATATTTATATTAATTTTTTAATTCCGCCTCGGTTTGCCTCGAGGCATACGCCTCGTGAGGCGAAGGGAAAACGCCTCGAGGCCCGTTTCCGTACTTTTAACCCTTGGTTAGTATCAGCAAGACACTGGCTATATTAGCATTTACAATCAACTACATATATGGAAATTACATTTGCAATGATCCATCTTGATTCCTTAGAATCCTTTCACACCAACTTACACTAACTTTGCTTCATTTACCCATTCAACTAACTCATCCTCACAAGCTTGTTAGCTAGGTAGTCATAAATTCAAATCTAAGACTCTAAACATGCGAAAGTGGTTGCGAGCGCCAATAAGTATAAAAACAGCCACAGTACTACATGTATGTGACAATAGCTAACTAGATTTCGCTATGCAGCAATGGTATAAACAATAAACCGTATAATATTATATCATCCATATAACTCTACTAGTGATTAATAACTATTCCTTACATATTCCAAAATCCAAATTATAGCGCACTTTTACTAACGCAACACTCTATGTTGGTCATTTCTATCAATTTTACTGTTCCAATTCTATGATTCATCATCATATGCAAACATGATTACTAATTTTCAAATCAACAGCTCTTAATTAACTTCTTAAATAATATTAACAAAAAAAACACTAACCCCAAGCTCTTCTGCTTCACACAAATCCAGATGCGCATCGACCGCAGATCCCGATAATCCAGGAAAGAACTTAAAAAACCTAGGAATCAACTGAGCCGCTAACTGCCTCGCCTTAATACTGGAAGTTCTCGCAGCCTCAATAATACTCTTGTAATCGTCCACATTCTACACACCAACAAAACATTGTTTACTTCAATAAAACCCTAATTTTCATATAATAGATCATTACAAACTGTAAATAGACAAAATATGTAAACCTGAGACTTGTCTTTGGCTTCGCTGAGGGCTGCGCCATAAACGTAAAGCTTTTCGATGTCGTTAGCGTCATTTGAAGCGTCTGACATGTTGGTGATTAACTGTGTGCGATGTGTTATTAAGTAATAATAATAATATTATTATTGGTTAGTTTGTTGAACAGATGATGAAGGAGGTTTGTGTCGATTGGCTGCAGAGTGTGTGTAAAAGCGTGTGTTTTTGGAAAGGTTAGATTATATATGGGCTTAAAAGGTACTTTCCTAATATAGGGCTTGAAAATGGACCCGACCCGACTTGACCCGTTTTGGAAGTTTGTTTACCAAGTATTTGATTGATTGCTAACGGGTTGTTCGGGACCGTTATTAAGTGTTGAGCTAGTAAGAGGTGTGAGACTTGATAAGAGACTGTGTTAAACTAGTAAGAGTACGTTAATGTGGTGGTGGGTCGAGGAAGTGGTGTTTGAGTGGCTGGGTAAGGGTTATTAACATAGGCGAATGGACAAAGAGGTAAAATTTTCATTACGGATTATTTTGAAATTTAATGGGTAAGAAAAGGTTTGCTACCTGATTCACAGATGCCCTTCTGGTGAACTAAATGCTTGTAATGCTTATTGATTCTTATGTAGCATATTAGTGGAATTATTAAGAGGCTATTAGTTGTGAACTTGATATAAGTTTGATTTGTTTTGAGACAAGCCTTAAGTTTAACTTGATAAGTTAATGCCCTCAAACACTTAGGGGCTGTTTGGTTGATTAAGTGTTGAATCATTAAGAGGTCTGAATGGTTAAGAGGTCTTTATGGTTAAGTGCTGAATCATTAAGTTGGACCTATTAATGGTTAGTTTTCTTGTCCCACATTGGTATGAGAGTTTGATTAAGGCTTAGCCTAGTTAGTGCTTAATGATTCAGTGTTTAATGGTTAGCAACATCTCAAGTCTTAATGATTCAGCCTTAACCATTCCATTCAGAGGCTGAAACAAACGCGCTGAATGCTGAATCATTCAGCACTGAATGGTTAAGAGCCTCAAACAACCCCTTATATATTATATATATTTTGACCGGTTTCCTTTTTAGCTAACTTCCAATGAATGTACGGAATGAACTCGTTAAAGTAAAAGACAACCAATAAGCCGAAAGCGTTGCTTCTGCAATGAAGCTTATATTACAATCATCCGAAGTCGTTTTAACAATAAGTCAAATTTTATATTCTGTTTTGTTTGTTACACACTGCAACAACCTTTGAAACAGAGCTAAATCACCAAAACAACCAATGATCTTTCTTATGGTGTTCCTATGTCGGTTTTCACTAATGAACCAACTACATTATGGGCATGTCTAATGCGCGCAAAACATCTTTAAAGTCGAATTCACTTGTCTTTTTGTTGAACTGCTCAACCAGTTTGTACCTTGTGTCGTTCAAGTAAAAGGACTGTGCGGTCTCCAGGAGCCATTTTGCTTCTGAGTCAGTCAACTTGCTGGCAAACACAATATCCCCTCGGATAAGAACTAAATCCTTCGTTTCTGCAAATTCTTTGTAATGAGAAACGGTGAAGTATGGAGCTGCTTGAGTTCCTCTTGCTTTGTAATCTTCAAGACCTGTGAAAAGTATGTGTGGCATCTGTACTGCATCAAAATGGTAAATGTTAGATAAGCTGGTAACGCTGAGTCAAAGTGGCAAGATGGATGGGTCAGTCCGGGCTAAGGTTGAAAACCGGTAGGACAGGGTTAGGTTGAACCTAGTAAAACTTTTTAACGTGTTAATTATAATTAAACGAAATATTATTACAACTATAATCTAAATCCTATCTAACACAACTCTAGGATGATGTATGCAAAAAGCTTTGCTGTCAGGATTACGAGAAAGTGATTATTTTGGATACACATGGTTCCTTTATCTATAAAAAATAGTCAAAAACATTTTTTGAAAGTTAAAAAATAAATAATATGGTTTGCTGAAAGAACTAAGGGATTTCCCAGTGCGGTGTGGCAGGAATTCCGTATATACATAAACACATAAGATAATGATTACAATAGTATTGACCTAATTATCTGAGCCCTGTTGTAGGTAGATTTGGTGTAATTTAAGCCGTTCAAATAAAATTTTAGTATTCATCATTTCCCATGCCACACTAAATAATATATATATATAAATGGTAGTGCTTGCAGTATTGTTGATAAAGAGAATCAAACCTTGCATAAACATCGTTGTATAACCACTGCCTTTCCACACAGGAAGCACAAAATAGCGGCTACATAACAATCAAGAAGTGTTAATTTTGAAATATAAAACCAATGAAAAAGGTAACAAGAACAAGCTTATATAAAATATAGGAAGCATTTTCTGAACACAGACCTGCGATCGATCACAATGTTTTCCCACTTTCTTCGTGGGTAGGTGGAAGGGAGCTTAAATAATTTATGATTTTTATATATTACAACGTGTGTGGATATGCATAATCCCATTCAATAACAAGTAACAACAATAATGGATACAAAAAAAATAAAAATAAAAATAAAAAATCCCAGTTAATACAGTTTCTGAAAAGTCGATTTAAGAGGCCATTTTGGAAAGCATTGTGGGGTTGTATAATAAAAGAAAGGTGTTTGGAGCAATCGGCAAACAATTAAGATCCAGAACTTCCTAAAAAGGTGTTCTGAACTGAAAAAAACATTTGAGATGAACAGAAACTACCAGTCAGCAGCTCGGTGCTCCATCAGATGATACAACTTTGTCTTCATTGATGCACCAATATGACCTCTGCCTAAATGAAACTGAAAATTCACAATCAGCTGGTTAAATATCATTTTGAACAGATTAAATAAGGCAAAATGGATTTTAATAATCTGATACTTTTTCGGTTGGCCGATAATAATCCTAACTAAGAATATTCCTACCACTAGTCCCACCTTTCATACTATTTTCTCTCAATGCACCCCTGTTAAAAAAACTTAACCTGGTTAAGTTTTTGCTGTATGGACTTTGATACGGTGCAAGATTCCACAGAGCAATGCTGCTGCTACAGTGACTGAATCATGCACCATACCGAAGTCTACCTCCATAGCTGATATCAATCACTTAAATGACAATTTTTCTTAACTAAAATAAACTTTATTACATGGTTGACTGTACAGTTATATTTCTCCTTCAAATGTTGTAGCAACGAGTAAGGTTTTGTCTTGAACATTGGGAATTCTCACTGTGCATTTAAGGATCTTAGTATCTTACGTTGATTACTTGATCCGTTTTTTAAGTGCAAGGTTATATACAAACTCTTGATTAATTATTGCAAGCGCCTTCACATATTTGAACTGTGACTTTAGTTTCAAGAAACACAATGGTGACCCACATTGTTACATTTGATTTATGATTCAGCCAATATGCCATACCTTTAACATAAGCCAAGGGAAATAATATTCGACTTTTCATGAAAAGGCTAAGAAATAGAAGAATCAACAAGTCACATGAACTTACATCATCCCAAATTGCAGCTAGATCCTCTGGAGTTTGATGTTTTGCCCTCTCAACGTCAATAAGGGACTCCAACGGCTTGTGTTTTAACGGTGAGAACCCAGAGGCAAAGCTAGAAAACATGTGGGAGCCATTTGAAACTGATTTAAGAAAGTCACCTGAAATGCAATGCCCTATTCTCGGTCCACTTTGTACAGAACCGGTGAACAATGCTGAATGATAAGAGCCAGAACTACATTCAACAGAAGATAGAGCACGTCTTGAGAGCCTCGCTGCTACACGTAGCATTGTGCTTCTCTGTTATGCAATGTAAAGAAACACACAAATCTTTCAGCTCTATCCATATGACATGATAAAAGAAACATTATTTCGCATCTAATCCATAACAACATATAAAATGTTCTAACACGTTGCATACCATCGACCGGTCAGTGGAATTCGTTACAAATCATCTGAATAAAAAAGATCAGCTCGGTCACATATATAATCGCTAATCAGAGTACCATTCTTTCTTATCATAACACCTACAGTCAGAATAAAGCCGAAACTCTTGTTTTTGCTACAGTTACTAACAGTCAAAATAGAAATAACCTAAATATGAACCCATTTCATTTCAGCCTCAATAGAAACATATCTTTGTCACACAAGTCCTATCAAACTTCTCACAGACATTTCATCAAACAGATGGTATGCACCTCAAAAATAAAAACAATCTAAAATGCAGCTCCACTTATTGCTATAAAAATAGTAATAAATTAAACTAGAATAAAAACCCATTTCATTTCAACCTCAATAGACACGTATTTCTAATTTCTAATACACAAATCTAGTCAAATCTCTTACAGACATTTCATCGAACAGATGGTATGCAAGTATTCAACACAATGAGTTTCATAAAAAAAAAAAAAAGAACAAAACCCATCAAATAAGTAATAACATTTGTACCTGAATTCTGTTGCAATTGCAAGATGGGTAGTCGCCGGAACTTAGACGGTGGCCGGAGTAAGTGGCCGGAGAGAGGGTCAAGTGTTATGGAGGTACGACGTCGTATAAATATGTTGTTGTGTGTTTATGGGCTAGATCTTGAGCCCAATTGCAGACAAAAGAGCCCAATAACTTTACATGGGTAAGAAAAGCCCAAATATGAACTTTTAAAGCAAAGCCCTAACAAAAGACCGGTGGCGGTGGGTCCAGCTAGAGGTGCACAAAAAAAAATTTCCGGGTTAAATTTAGACCACACTGGTATCCGGCCGAACCGGTTCGGGTTGGAATTGAGTTTTGCTTCGGTTGGTGCGGTTTTGACTAGGGCTGCAAACGAACTGAACTTTCAGCGAACATTTCACGAACCGTTCGGCGGGGAGTTCGTTTGTGTTCGTTCATTTATGTTCATGAACGTTCGCTAACGTGTTCGTTTATGTTCGTGAACGTTCGATAATGTGTTCGTTTAAGTTCATTTATGTTCGATAGTTTAATAGGGGTTTTTATTTTTATAATGTTTTTTTACATTCTTTAATTTTTATTTATTTTACCCAAATAAGTAAATAATTTATATGAGGTAAGTATATGGCCATACAAGATCAACAAACCCTACTTTTAATATCATCATCATACTCAGTTAATCCCACCTATAGCAAAGCTAAGGTAAGGTCTGAGGAGGGTAAGATGTAGACAGCCTTACCTCTACCCCTAAGAATAAAGAGGCTGCTTCCAGTGAGACCCCCGGCTCGATGTGGTTTGGTATCAAGCCTGGACATAAGGCACGGAACACTTAGCAATCGGGACAAACTCGATCGGTGCATGTATCCCTTTGTCTTTTGGCTATCTACACCACCACATGATGCATGATTAACCGTCCGTCGTTTTTAACGTTATTTTCACAAAATTAGTAAAATAACGTTAAAATTAGTGGAACTTTACTTTTGCCCCCCCCCCCCAAGGGCCACACATATATACATTATATGCGCACACCGTAAGTGGGGCGTCAACCCCTACTTTTAATATAAACATTAAATAAATAATTAATATAGAGTTCAAGTTTAAATAACCAATTAATGAAGAATTCAAGTTTAAGATGCGAGTTTAGTTTTTTCAGACACTACTTTATTATATTATGTTAAGTAGTAAGTATGTTTGTATAACTAGGTTATACTTTGTGTGGATCTAGTTACTTTCATAGTATATGTAAATTCGATATTATTTGGAAGTTAATATATGTCCCTTTATGTTTGTTTCCATTCCTGAATACTTTGTATTCATGCACACATGTTTGTGTTCATTAATGTCCAATTGTGTTCATGAGCGTTCATGAACAAAATTAACAAACGAACACAAACAAACACGAACACGAGTGTTTTCTTAACAAACGAACACGAACAGAAAATCTCGATCGGTAATTGTTCATGAACTGTTCGTGAACACATAATTTCTTTAACAAACGAACACTAACAAACGAACACAATGATATACCACAAATTATAAAACTACAAGCTAAAAATCTGGAAAAAAAAAACTAAAAACTAGATCATATGGTTCGATTTGACGATTCCAATGTCGCTTGAAGAGTTCTTAATGGGACTTCGTTTGACACCTTTTATACAACTTCCTATTTTTTTTACTACATATTTGATCCTAACCACATACATACGAATATGATTTGAATAGGTTACCCAACTCCTAGCAGTCCAACACTACCACCAACCCAATTTATTAAACCTAACCAATTCTTCAATTGCATATCTCGATCGAGGGTTTGTAATTTGTATTCACACTAATGATCACTAACAACGCTAGCTCTTTTGATTTGAATATATTATATAGTTGTTGCTGTTCAAAATTCTAAGAATAGAAAAAGAAACACGTCATTTGCAATCAAAATCTGTCTGGATTATCAATTTTGTGAGGCTATAAATATATACCAAATGGATCAAATATCCTACTTACTAACATATTTATACCAAACGGGTCAAATACTAACATTTAAAATACAAAGACATGCATGTGTAAACATCGGTTGCCTTGGCGTAACATGCGGAAGACTCTCTCTCGGACAAGGCATATGCCCAATCCCGCGAACATGTCTGCGACATCTACCCAACACTTCTTCAAATATACCAACCTTCAAACACCCCAAATAATATTAATTTTAACCTACTTTAAACCCAACAAACAATCGCAAAAACATGAAAACTAAACACGCACGTACACAAATATATACCAATCTGATCCAACTGTTGGGAGCTGCTTCCTCCTTCTTCTTCTTCTTCGGCGATCCGTTGACGCATAATACCATCTTCTGATCAAAGTCCTTCCATGAAGATCCATCAACTGGATGACGCATAATACCATCTTTTGATTGTCCGATACTGTGCCATATCATATCTTTTGTTGTACGCCTTGAGCCATACAAGCGTCGTAGTCTAGGGTCAAACGAAAGTATCGTAACACCTTGTGAGGTACCTTCTTGCCACTTGTGTCTTTATTTACCCACCGACTCTCATTACAAACAGGACAGTTCTGCAACGACCGATGTTCTTTCCAGAAGAGAGCACATTCCCATTTACACATGTCTATCATCTCATATCCCAAACCAGTCTTCTTTAATATCTTTTTGACTTTATAATGCGAAGGGGGGACCTTGTTACCTGCTGGAAGTATAGACTGGAAAACCCGAGAAGCTCATCAAACGAATTATCAGTCCATTTGTGCCTTACCTTCATATTCATAAGCTTTGATATAAAGTCGAGGGAGGAATAATCAGTACACCCAGGATATAATTCTGATTCGACTTCATCTACCAGGGCTTCAAACTCATCACGAACATCACTACTCTCTGTATCCGAGCCCCCTTCGTTAAGGTCTGTATCCTCTTCCATACGCTCCCTTATAAGGTCTTCGATAACGTCATTCATATCGCTTCTTCCCCTAACCTTATCTACAACTACAGGAGACGGCCTAATTATATTTTCACCGTGATAGATCCACATCGTGTAATCCTCATCGAAACCATTTATACGAATATGATATGTCATTGTGTGTGAAGTCTATGAAGTTAGAATTATTACACTTTCTATACGTACATCTAATCGTTCCATATGAGTTGACGAATGGTTTGGCATACTCAATGAAATTGTCAAATCCTTTTTCGTACTCTACGTCCAAACGGTTCTGTAGTTTAATCTGGCTTTTATCGATCGACATGATGATGTGACTGAAACATAATTTGGGTTTAAGGCACGATAATTTAAATGAAACATATTATTGACACCTAAAGGGTAGGCTGCTAAACACTTTTTGAATACCTTATCTCATATATGAATGTGTATTACATGATTGTTTGTGTAACAAAAATTCGGCAGCATTTCCCCTTAGCCCCCAAGTATATAATACAAATATATACCCGAGGAGCAAAGAGGAAACGCCAACCGAATCTTTCAAAAACAATCATGTAGTACACACTCATATCCTAAATGAGATAAAGTATTCAAAAAGCAGTCCCAAAACGGGGACTACCCGAAATTAATTATTAATCAATTTCGGGCGGATATTTCTAAGCTCACTATGTTTTAAATGTGAATTCATTTTCGGGCATGTCTTTCTAGTCTCAATATGTATTAACATATAAATATAAACAAACATACACTCATACATACATACATACATACATACATACATACATACATACATACACTCATACACTCATACATGCATATACTCATACATACATACATACATACACGCATACATACATACATACACTCATACATATACTCATACATACATACATACATACATACATACATACAAATAAAAAAACAAAAAAGAAACAGAAAAACAAAAAAAAATAAAAAAAAACAGAAAAAAATAAAAAAAACAGAAAAAATAAAAAAACAGAATACATACCTAAATACACACATGTATACGTACATACCTACTTACACACATATATACAAACCTAATTAAAGCATAAAAATTAAAAAAAAAAAAAAAAAACAATTAGCGGCGACTAACCGGTATTTGACGAATCTTCACGTGGTTGAGTAGATTGCTTCCCTACAACTCATTTTATAAAAATATAAAAAAATTAAAACAAAAAAGAAAAGAAAATCAAAACAGAAAAAAAAATTTAACTAACCTCTAGAGAGAGAGATTGTGGTGGTGCTTCGGTGGTGTGGTGGTGGTGCAACTCGGTGGTGTGGTGGCGGCCGGAGAGAGGAAGATATGTTGCTTCGGTGGTGTGGTGGTGGTGCAACTTTGGTGGTGTGGTGGTGGTTGAAAGATGAGAGCAGCGAGAGAGAGATGAGAGCCGAGAGAGATAGAGCAGCGAGAGAGAGATGAGAGCCGAGAGAGATGAGCAATGAGAGAGATGAGAGAAAGAGAGGGAAATGGAAACGGTGGAGGGAAATAATAAAATTTTGAGTATTAGCGGTGACGGTCGCCGCTAATGCCGTCGCCGCTAATAAGTTCTTGTACGATGAAACCCTATTCGTTGATCTAATGTTTGATCCAACGGTGGAGAAGGAGAGCTGAAGTGTTAGGTGGGATTTAAGCCTTTAGCGGCGACACCTAGGCGGGTCGCCGCTAAAGGTGTCGCCGCTAATAAGCTAATAATTTAAGGATTTAGATTGTCTCTTGGATACCTTCTTACCTAGCAACAACAAATAATTCATTATGACCTGTTGAGACCAGCACGAAAATTACATTTTGCAACTTCTAATGCATATTTGTATGTGAATTAAAAAAAAAAACATTTTAAGCAATATTCCTATATCAACAATAATAATTGTGCTTCACCATTACAATTAGGACCTTCAAGAACAGCCCCTGGTAGTGAAAGTATAACACTGCCACCACCACAAACGACACGTATGTTGCATTAAAAATATATTATAGGCCTTCTTTGAAGCAGCTACCAGCTCGTAATATCCCATCAACCACAAAACACTATGTCGGTAGGACTGTATCACCAACCTGCGTTTATCATTATATTAGTTCAACTAAACACCAAAATAATAGTCAAACATTAATATGATAAGCTGTATTTAGAATTGTATGTCAAGATTTCGTGTCCAACTATTATAGAATCAAAGCCTAGCCTAAAATAAATATACCTTAAAGATGGGAGGCGCGGCAGAAACCTTGAGGTGCAGTAGAAAAGGAAGAAAATAAAATCCTCCAATTCAGGCTGGGATTCAATTCCAGGAGCGAATTCATGTTGATGTTGTGGGTCATTATTATGATCGTTGAAAAAGTAAGTCTTTTCCCATAGTTTGTCCTCTCGTTTACGCTCAATGTCGGCGACTAAAGGGTCGAAGGAGATGTGATGGTCAGAAGGGGTTGGATTGAAGGTGAAGTTGGAGTGGTGTCACCCCCTGCCTAGGCGGAAACATGGGATGCGACTTCGAATGATTTCCAAGCACAAAGGTCACGCAAAGCATCAAATAAATTAAAAGTAAGGACTTCCATTTGACAACATAGTTTTACAAAACATAGAATTTAATTGTCTTAGTTAAAAACCATTGTTTGTAATTGTCATTAACCAAAATCAATACAACAACGGCTCATAAGATGGTATCCCAAGATGCTAGCAAGCGACCCCCAAGTTCCACATCCCATGCTAATTACCTGAAAAACATGCATGTAAAAATACGGGTCAACGTAAAGTTGGTGAGTTCACGGGTTTTAAATGAATGGACTTGTAATCCAAAACCAACTAAACCACTGCCTAGCTAGGGCAATGATCAATATGTGATCTGACATGAGCCCATAACCAAACCTCGACATGTTGTGCCTCGCCCATTGTACACTAAAGACAATGAATAAATGTGAAATACAAGCACTCTCTTGATATCTGTCATCCGGTCAGAGCGACTGACCAAGAGTGGGGGTATCAACCCAATAGATCTATTTCGGTGTTTCATAGCTAAGAACACAGCTAATGGTTACGGTGTGATGTATGACACGAGGACTTTATGGATCCTGACCCTGTAACGCCCCAAAACCCGAATTTTAATTTAGTAGCATGTTTTAATGTGTTATGGCATGGGGTGAAATAACTAAGTACCTATCCTAGATAGATATACAAGTTATATAGAATTTCAATAAGGTTTGAGTCATTGTTGGGAGGGTATCAAACTAGAGGGACTAGAATTGGACAAGGAGCAAAATAATGGGTTATAGATAAAGGAAGTAAGATGTCAACATACACATTCTTGTGTATGTCGATCATCAAGAACAACCCAAGACCAAACCCTTGCTTCTTCAACTCTAGTTCCAAATCAAGAGAAAGTAGAAGCCAAGATGGTGCATGAAGCCAATTATGGGTCATCTAAGGTTTTATATACATCAAGGTACCTTTAATTTGGCTTATTATGATGTTATGTTTGTTTTTGAATGTGGTGAAAATCTAGGGTTCATGTGAAAACGTGAATCAAGGATGGATGAAGGTGTCTAGAGGTTGATAGACACTAAAGGATCCATAATTTGTGATACTACATAAGGCTATGCTTGATTCATGTGCTAATTAGGTTGTTTTACACCTATGATGAAAGTGGGTATTGATCTTGGTGTAATCCAAGACCATTCTTAGTTAATTGTTGAGTGCATTGAAAAGAAAGTGATGATTTGCTATGTTGATAACTATTGAAATGAAGGGTATGTAATGTAGGGAAGATATATGATGATTTATGTTATGAGCTATGAAAGTATGCATGAAATGCTTGTACATTGTGTTTTAAATGTTGTACGTGAAGAAACAAATTGTCTCACCACCGGTTAGGGATGATAAGATTATAAGTTGCTACAGAGTTGATCCTTCACTAACAGCTACGGCTTGGGGATACCTGCATATAAGAGTGAAAGTATGGGTGTGGAGACGACTACTCGAAGTAGTTGTTTATGACAAAAACGGGGTGAATGGGGATACTATCTTGTATGATAGCTCTCCAGGTCAGTAGAAAGTGTCCTCTCCAATTGGGGATGTGATCCCTTTTATAGGAGAGTCCGTATGCCACCATTACCCAAGTCCTAACCATGGTTAGGTTGTCTCCATCACCCTTAATTGTGTTAATAAGGTGATATATGGAAAGCTAGATTAAAGGAAACAGTGGAATCGAATACCGCCTTAACTGGCATAGTTACGTGATTCATGCATGGCTATTGACCATGCATGATATTCGCCTTGACCGGTCCTTGACTGTTGACTGTGTATTTAATGAGCTTTGACCAAATCCTGCGCATGGCTTTCTTCCGCGCGCCAGTGTTGTTCCGGGTTTGGGTACGCGGAAAGGTCTATTCGGTACCCAATCCCATCAAGTCCCCCAGTCCAGTGTGTCTCTCATCTTAGATGTGAGGGATGCTGGACTAATTTGTAATGGGTTACTTCCTTTGGTCTTTCTTCTGCGTACTGGTTTTACGTTACGTGCTGACGTGAGCATTATGCGGAGAACGGATTTGAATTTTTACGTCGTTTGTCCGCATTGGTGGGACACGTCAGTTTGCATGTGTGGACAGATGTCATTTCCCCCTTGTGCTTGAAAATTTGTGGACCATATGGCGAGTGGTATTGATATGACCTCTGTCAATTGGGACGTGTGCAGAGACGTGTGACCGGCGGTTGTCAGGCGAGTGGGCGCGTGAGGCGCGTGTGACGTCGGTTTGTTTTCCATTGCACACGTGTCGTCCTTTCATTGGACTCACCTCCGAAAAGCTTGTCCATGACGTCAGGCACATTAATTGCAAAGCCTATATATTAAATTTTGAATGTGGCTTCTTCCATTTCAACTGTTTCAAGTTTTTTGAATTTCTTTCTCTTCAACGTCTCTTTCTTCACAAAATTACCTTTTCATTCAACTATGTCGCAAGATTCCCAAGATGTGCAAGAGTCGAGTAAAACCTCTGACACTGTGAAAGATCTGGGGAAGGAATCATCAAAGAGCATAGAAGCCACCACTATTAAGTGGGATGAAGACTCGTATTTGGGTTTTATTGACCGGTACGGCATATTACCGGAATGGGAGCCTGAACTTCCTGCTGAAGGAAAAACTGCTTTAAAGGCTCCTCCTGGTAAAATTACCTTGTATGCTGCTGCTTTCACTAAATGTTGTTTTCGGTTGCCAGCCTCCAAATTCGTAGTGGATGTGTTACTGAAATATGGAGTGCATCCTACACAATTGACTCTTTATGGTTGGTGCCGGATCCTACATTTTGAAGCCACATGTCGTTCACTGGAGATTGAACCCACGTGGGAAAGATTAAATGTCTTTTATGTCCTTGAAGCAGCCCGTGGCGGAAGTGGCTGGTTTAGCCTGGGCATTCGCCGGAAAGTAAAACAGCTTGTCTCGGAGAAGGTGAAGTCCATGTATGAATGGAAAGACAAGTTCTTCTATATCAAACATGGCGTTATTCCTGCACCCTTTCAATGGATGGTGCTTGGTTTGAGAGAGAAGATTGCTGAATTCCCCCTATGGTGGGTTATAAAGATCAGGATTGGTACAAAACACTCTGTGATCATGCTACTCCCCTGATGATGGATGAATGTCCTGAGAGTGTTTTGAACTTGTTGGGGATTAGCCTTATCTGCCCTGAGGGTCAGGACCCGAATCCTTCAAAAGGTATATGGGTTATATTTGTATTTTGTCTTATGGATATATTTTGTGTTATTCCTCACATGTTTCTTTGTATATCCAGATGTCTCTTTGTTTCAATTGTTTGCTAAGCGCGGTGAAGCGAACGTGCCGTATGCTCCGGTTGTTGCCGGTGTTCCGCGCTTGTCTGAGAGGACCAGTGGGAATTTTTTGCATCCCAATTTTGTAGATCCTCCAAAACAGTATGTTCGAACAGGTTTGTCGTTTCTTATCCACTTTTTTATGTTTATTTTTTGTTTTATGTATGCGAAGGAAGCGCACTTGGTACGCGTTCTGCGTACTGATTCAACGCATTCTTCGTGTTAGGTGCGGGTATACAACTCCGCAGGAAAGTTCATGACGATGTTGAGGAAGTTACTTCGGAGCGCAAGGAGTCCTTTGGTTAGTCTTCATAATTTCGTAACTCATTTCTTACGCATGTGTTAACTTGATACAGATGTGGTTGGCACAAGTACTTCTAGGAAGCGTGCTGTAGCTAGTAAGAGGACCAAACCACCCGCCGTGCCTATCATTGTTGAAGAGGTTGATGAAGATTTGACTGAGTCTGATACGGAACTGGAGCACAAGCGCGCCAGGCGGTCTTCTCCTATCCGGGAATCAGGTGGTGTTGCTGAGGATCTATATCAGCAGAGGGTTGCTGAGCTTGATCAGAGACAAGTGCAAGTTCCGCGGTCCGCGGTTGCGGGTCTGGATGTTACTTCACCTGGACCCATTTCCGCGGTTCCAGTAAATATATTCAAACCATTGACGTGGCCGTCGACGGACAAGCTGGATATCCCAATAAAGCCTCCACCTGTGCGCGAGAACTTGCCCATGAAAACTCTAAGGCATTTGTCTGGTACACATGTTTTTCTTATCTCTTTACCGCGCTTGTGATAAATTTGTTGAAGTATTGTGAGCAGCATTTTATGTAGGGCAACATCCTTTTGCAGAGTCTCGGAAGAAGCACTCCTCTCTGTTGAAGGAAGTATCTACATCTGCCCAACCAACTGACGTGACTGAGCAAGTGATGCCGGTTGTTGCTGAAACAACGGTTGGTGAAAAGTTGGGGTCTCAAACTACTCCTATCCCAGAGGACCTGGATGTTCAAGTGGAAGTGACGCAGCAAGAAGGATATGTTCAAGCTGAGTTGGTGACTGATGTTGGGAAAGATGCTGGTAAGCTGGTGGATGAATCTGTAACACCAAACTTGGGGACCGGTTATCTTAGTTTGACGGAGCAAGCACATGAGCCGAGCCCGTCTCAAGGATTTGAAGCAGCCCTTGATAGTCAGAAGAACGATGAAGTTGTACCTGAGAATCCATCCATCTTCCAGCGCACAGTTGTTGATTCTACCATTGTTTATACTGACATTTCCTCCAGTGGTGGTGGTAGTTCTGGTCATCGGCGGAGAACGTCTTCCTTTCGCCCCTCTGATTCGTCTAGGCCATATCAGCCGCGCTGGGATATCATGGACACTACTCGTTTCACAAATGCGCTTGATGCGCAAGAGTTTGTTATGATGTCCGTTCCTCCTGCGGAGCGTGATTATCAGGATAGCGTTGACCGTCGCTCCCTATTTATTGATATGGCCATGAATCTCTCTCTTGGTGTCAGTGGTCTTGGATCCCTTATCAGGCGTGAAAATGAGTTCCAAAGGGATTACCAGAATTTAAGGGATTCTGAAGCTGCGCTTTTGGTGCGGGAAGAGGAGTTCCAGCGCGCTCGTCATGACATATGTGCTGAGATTGAGCATCATTAGAAAGTTGCTCGTGATGCCGTTGAAGAGCTGGAGAGAGTAAAGAAGGAGAAGGCTGATGCGTCTCATGCTTGGTCAGTAGCTTGCAAGAGGACGAACATTGAGACTGAACAGCTGCGGTCCTCCATAAAAGACTTGAAACTTGAGAACTCTAATTTGAAGAAAGAGATGGAGCAGACTCAAGCAGCGTTCGAAGAGAAGCAAACTGAGCTCGCTGATGTTATTCAGAAATACAACTCTCAACATGATGAGCTTATTCGCGCAACAGCTTCTTTGTCTGATGTGGAAGTCAAAATGGAAAAATTGACTTCGGAGAACGCCCAGATCCAGGGAGAGAAAGCCTTGGCGGAATCCTCATGTACGCAGGCCAAAGTGGAGTTAGACAAGGTGCAGGCTTTGTTCCATGAAGCCACTGATCTAGCCGTTGCTGCCAACGAAAGGATTGCCTGGTTGATGGGTGATGGAGTTGCTGGGGTATGTCGAGAAACTTTCTATCTTTTTTGCTTTTAAATTGCGCTGCATATGCTGATTTTTATTTTGCGCAGGTATTCAAGCGTGTCTGGAACGATCCTGCGCTGACAGAAGTGATTGCGCGCATCTCCAGCTCATCCGTGAAGCAGGGCATCAAGATTCGTTTCTCCGAAGGCTTCGCTCACCATGCTGAGGGAAAAGAAAAAGACTCTGGTCCCTATGAGAGTGAGTCATATGATGATGAGCTGCTCAAGGCCTATGACGACTACGAGCACCTGAAGTTCGAAGTCTTTGATTTGTTGGAGGCCTGTGCGAAGACTGATGATCCTGCTGGGGAGCTGCGTAATTATTTCATCAAGTCTGATCGCCTTGGTGCGGAGCTCGCTGAGAAGGCGCAGACGGAAGAGAAGGGTAAAACTGTAGCCACTGATGCGGAAGCCGGAACATCCTCCAATGCTGAAGGGAAACGCGCAGAGGGCGCTGGGAGTGATGATATCTCCCAATATTTGAACCTTTAGATTATTTTTTTTGTGTATGATGAACACTATTGATGTATCATGGTTGCATGTCTTTTGTTGAACACTTTATTTTCATGTATGCTAAACAGTGCAACTCCCTTTAACTTTATTTTCCACGTGTGCATGGTGATCATTAGGTGATGTCATCTGATGTGTTTCTGACACAGGTGACTGTCAGTCTGCCCTTGACGTGACTGTTATGACGGCGGTGACAGGGTGTCTGTCAGTCTTCCCTAGGGCAATCGAGTGGATTACCATTAATGGTAATTAATGATGGTAACCTCTCTCCTCTATATATAGTAAGTACAATCATCAGAACAGTTTGTACCTTTAAACATTTTCACCACTTTCTCTGAAAGAATGGCGTCCAAAACTTCAAGCAATATCCTAAATGCCAAGGAGATTTTGGCAGTGCAGGGTATTACCCTCTTGTCCTGTTATTCTGATCATGATTGTACTTCCACTGAAGCCCTTGATCGTTTGGCAGAACATTGTTCATTTCTGCTGTCACAGGAGGACATGCGTCCAGATTATCTAGATGATCAAGGTACCGTTGATGGAAAGCCCCTGAAGATGAAGAAGTTATCTGAACTAGGAAATGTGAAGAAGAAGACTTCTAAGAAGGTTACGGGTTAGGATGTGTATATCCTACGTAGGAGTCTTTGTGTAAAGTCGTGTCTTTCCTTTTTCTCTCTTTTTTTTTTGAGTGATTGTTTGATCACTGTGTCATGGGGTTTTAGTGCTAGTCCCCTCTTGTTTTGATGATAATCATCTACGATTTTGGTATGTAATCTATATTTGCTAGCCACCAGTTTGTATAAAAATGCTTTTTGTAATGTTAATGAACTTTGGAAATCAATTCCTTATTACAGAATCATTGTAGCATGTTACATGTAACATATACGTAACTGAGCTGCATTCCAGGTGCGTGGAATTGGTGAACCATCTAATCGCTCTAGGGCATATGCCCCTTTTCCCAGTACTTCTTGAACCTTGTAAGGCCCCTCCCAAGTTGGGGCCAGCTTTCCTGGTTTTTCTGCATTTGAGGCTTCATTGTTGCGGAAGACAAAGTCACCCACGCGGAAAGTTTGTTCTTTGACCCGCGCATTATAATATTTCTCTAACTGTCTTTTGTATGCGGCTTCCCGTACATGAGCTGAATCTCTCCGTTCATCCAAGAAAT
Organism: Ambrosia x helenae; assembly: GCA_030844895.1. NCBI lineage: Eukaryota > Viridiplantae > Streptophyta > Magnoliopsida > Asterales > Asteraceae > Ambrosia > Ambrosia x helenae. The sequence continues at coordinate 5,950,926 of CM061224.1, read as the reverse complement.
CTAGATTCATGCGCAGCTCTTTGTCATTGTCGATTGATTCCGCAAGCAAGATTCTTGGGGAAGGATTTGTAACTTCTGTTGGGATGACCGCTTCAGTTCCGTAAGTTAGGCTGAATGGTGTTTCCCCATTACTTGTCTTGGGAAGTGTGCGGTGAGCCCAAAGAACATGTGGTAATTCATCTACCCACCCGCTGCGCTTTGTTCCCAAGCGTGTTTTGATTCCCTCTACAATGCTTCTGTTTGCCCTCTCAACTTGTCCGTTGCCTTGGGGGTGTGCCACAGAAGTGAAAATTTGCTTGATTTTCATAGAATGAAGCCATTCTTGTAAGTGCTGGTCCGTAAATTGCGCTCCGTTGTCACTCACAATCTCCATGGGCAGTCCAAATCTGCAAATTATGAACTCCCATATGAATTTCTTGATATTGCGCCCATCGATTGTGGCTAACGTCTTTGCTTCTACCCATTTGGTGAAATAGTCAATAGCGACCAATAGGTATTTAACATTGCCTGGCGCGGTGGGAAAAGGTCCCACTAAATCTATGGCCCATTTCTGAAATGGCCATGCTGCAGTGACCGGTACCAAGTTATTCTTTGGCCTAAGTATTCCTGGCGCATGTCTTTGACATGCGTCACATTTCCGCAGTTCTTTGACTGCGTCAAGGTGCATTCCGGGCCAAAAGTATCCAGCATTCATAAGTTTCGCAACGACCATGCGAGGTCCCGCATGTAGTCCGCATGTACCCTCATGAATGTCTCGAATCAGGTATGTTGCTTCTGCGGAATCGACGCATCTGAGTAATGGCCCAAGGTAGGACCGCCGATACAGGATGCCGTTATTTACTTCATAATGCAAAGACTTGTGTTGCAATTTCCTTGCTTCCGCTTTGTCGTCTGGGAGAACACCCTTGGTTATGAAAGCCATTATTGGAGTGATCCAGGATTCTTTACCTGTTTGGATTACATTCACCTGTTTCGACGGAACAGATGGTTTGGCTAGTGTCTCGACTCGGATGTCTTTTGCCATGTGGTCGAATGCGGTTGACGCCATTTTGCTCAATGCGTCCGCTGGCTTGTTTTGGCTTCTGCGGACATGGATTACTTTGCAGTACGCACACCATGTGTTCGATGAAATGTTTAGATGAACTTGCGTGCAAGTAATTGATGAGAATGAATGGAATATGATGATTGTAGGAAATTAATAGAAAGGATGCGTTTTGATGGAAACCATGTGTGAATTATAATGGATCGTATGTAGGTATGTATGTATGCACATAAGTGATTGTATGTGTGTCCTATAATGTGTGAATTGTATGCAAGACTCGACAAGTATGAAAGTAATGTGATAGTTGGTGCAATTGATAGTAGGTTAACATGGGGATTTCGTCTTAGAGAGAAATCATGTGGGAATTAGTTGATTTTATGATTTGGTAAGAAGTATGCATTAGTAGTGTGTACACTATGCTTAAATATTACGATGTACGCGATGTGTTGGTTAATTGGTGTGATGAATGATCTTGTATCTTAATGAGATGTGAATATGATGTTTATGATGAATCTTATATGATCTAGTACATCAATATGGACATATGTTTCTAAGTAGGATGTTGGTATAGTTGGAAGTTGACTTTCTGGAAAGTCAACAATGTAGAATAACATGGTTAGGCTCCCAAACTTGATTGTGTGATTAGAACATTATGCGACGCATAATATGTTAGAACTATGAGACATATATGATAGTAAGTGATATTACATGATGTGAGAATAAATGTGGTTGTGAATGTATGTTTTAGATATGATAGAAGTTGACTAATGAAGGTCAAATGTGATTTTTGGTTGAGGAAAGTTGTTAGTGTGATATGATCATGTATGCTAACAATGATGTGAACATGATGATATGAAAGGATAGGAAGGATGGACTCAACCATGGGAAGCTAGTGGGTCAAGAGGAGGCAAATAAACAAGCATGAGCTTGGAGGACTTGAGGTATGTGATTCCCGAACTTAACTCACATCTATGATATTGAATTATGTTCACATAGAATGGGAATCTTGAAGGAGTACATGGTTTTGGTTATGGGTCGAGGATTCACATGGTAGTTAACTGGGACATTGTCCTTTGTAAATGTAACTAGTGTAGACAAGGTTTGAGCGAATCAAGTATAGTAGGTACTTGAACTCAAACCGGAAGCTTGTAGGGGCGTGCATTCGATCCGAGACTTGATCAAGGTATGTGTGGAATGATGGGTGGAAGAGTTAGTAAATGAGTTGCTAGAATGTCGGGAATTGTGGGTAAGAGTGGCATGAAAGATATTGCGTTGAAAAAGGAAAACGTTGTGCAAGACCTGCTGTTGGCGTACCCTACGCCAGTTTTGGCGTAGGATACGCCAAGTCTGGTTTGCCTACGCCAAGTTCTGCTGCCCTACGCCACTCTGTCACCCCTTGCCTACGCAAGTGGCGTAGGCTACGCCACTTTTGGCGTACCCTACGCCAAATCCCCTTTTGGCCTTGGATGTTGATTTTTCAGCTTGTTTATGCTTCCGTACCTTGCCCGAGCAACTCCAAATCTCATTTATAGTACATATGTGTACTCATGCTCGGGTTTGAGAGAGAGCTTCATGTATGTAAGGGTCGGTAGTTATATGTGGATTGAGTATAGGATTGGAAACGTCATAGTTGTCTTAGAGATTGGCGAAGAAGGAGTAACATGACGGGTCAAAGTAAGTTATAAGAGGGAATTGTATGCTTGTATGTATTGTGGGGTTATATGAGGGAATTGTATGCTTGTATGTATTATGGGGTATTGAGGAAATTGTATATTTGTATGGATTGTGGGGTTATTAACCTTGTTATGTGAATGGTAATGAAGATGCAGGTATATAAGTGTGAATGCATGAGACTTGTAGGATCAGCTCGGGGTAACACACCCGAACTTCCAAAAAGGCGTTGGAACGAGATCATGGAGTATCTATGGATATTATCTCCGCATTTTGAGTAGTGTGCATTAAGTCACTAAATGAACTAACGAAACGGTTATTTGGTGATCGCAGGTTGTCTTGTCTACCTAATAGAGTAAGGAAAGGAGGCCGATCGAGCAAGGAGGCGGATTGTACGAGGACATGACCCCATAACGTGATATAGATGGGTCACGTTTAATGTAATAGAACATATTTAAAAGATGTAATACCTAAAATGCTTAGTAGATTTGGGTTCTAAATATCCAAGGTTGTTTTTGAAAGAAATAAATTTTTCGGTTGGTATTTCCGCTGCACGTTTTTCTGTAAATTGGTTTAGGGTGTTACAGACCCTTATTGTCTCAAGTTCACATAAATAGTCATAATTGTAATTGAAAATTGTACGCGTGTTTTTCCCCCGGAAAATGTAAAACAATGAAAAGAGGTCGTGAAAAACTCACCTTGTGTGTGTCTGGAAATGAAATATTGAGCCTGGAGCTAGAGTATCCGACCTACGTGTCCTATATAAGAAGGGACATTTTAGGTCTATGTTACTTGTATTGCCTACAAGTTGTTCACTTGTTATGTTTGTCCTTGTAACTTAACTCTTTAAGTTATGTGTGTCTTCATGTAGGGATTTATGTATTTAACATTTTGTTTCCCCAAAAGATACAATGTTTATCTTTTAATTATACAATATTAGGGTTTCTATGTGTAATTTTCCCTAATATTAACCTCATGCTTTGTGTTGTTAGCTTTACCATTTTCTTGTAATCTAGAGATATTGGTGAAAAATAGCATCATTTCTAGTGAAAACACCACTTTTATTTGTAAAACATGTATTCTTATGCACTTTGGTGAGTGTATGTGCTCATGTGTTGTAGGTCTTAACACTTTTAACTTAACATGTGTGTAGATCTACAAAATCCATGTATCTTTAACTCATTATTTTCATAAATCTAGTGACTTTGTGAAAATAATATCTCATGTTAAAAAATAACCTTTTCTTGAAAACATATGCTCTTTTGTTAGTCTTGTTATAGATCCAAACATTTTCCACATGATTCGGTACGGAGGGGGGTAGGTTCATTTCGGTACGGAGGGAGGTAGGTTCATTTCGGTACGAAGCGGTACGATGTACCATGAAATACGGTTTGGTGTACCCAAATTAAAACATAAATACCTATTTATAATTATCTCTCTCTCTCTCTCTATATATATATATATATATATATATATATATATATATATTTAACGTTAATTTTATACTGATTACTATAAATTTACAAGTTAAAGTACCAAATGTAAACTAATAAAGATAGAGGGGGTTAAGTGTTTAAATACACAAAGTTATTTTACACCTTTTTAATAAAAAATTACAAATTTTAGAAACTAAATGTAAACTAATAAAAGGTAGAGGGGCTAAATGTTGAAATATCCAAACTTATTTAACCCTAATAAGCTCAAACAAACATGTGTAGCCGCTTCTGCTTCTTCTTCTTCCTCTAGCGTTTTCTTCCTCCTGCTTCTTCTACAACCTGCATCTCTTTGCTGTTGATTACTGGATTTCAGCAGAAAACATCGTTCCTGTAAAATCGATCCCTTAAACGTACCACACAATGATTCGTCCGATTTCAGTCGTCGTACCATAGTCGATCGGAACGATGGCGAATTCCGATCCGGTACGAAACGATCCAATGCGAAAATAGTGGGATCTTGAGCGATTTATGTGACTATGGATGTAACTTTCCTAGTTGAAGGTGTAAACTTGTTTCTTAACCGAAAACTATTTCTTCTACCATTTTATTGAAGGTTGTGGTTGACATGGTGTAGCTTCTATGTCAGGTAAACGGTTTAATGCTAGCAAAACCCTTATGTGTGAGAAGTCTTGTGCATTTGGGGCTATGTTTAATGGTTGTTTCAAGGTTAGTCACAATTAACTTGCATGGTATATTGTACATGTCAATTATTTTTTTTTCCTTTCATTCATTATTTTTCTTTTGACTTTCTTAATGGATGCATTGTTAGGAAAAAGATGCTAAAGAAATTGAGATTTCGAATATTCCACATTATCGTCGCAATATACTTTTAAAAATGAATATCTCATGTTGATTCATTTTGACCCATTATCCAATACTTTACTCATAGGTATAAAAACTGGATTGGTAGACTTGTCAATTCCGAAAATGGTCGTCTACGAGCTTCTTATAGCTACTGACCAATATTTTATACATGATTTAAAGCGTCTTTGTGAGAACACCATTATACAGGTGAGTTGTACTTGTTTAATCTTTACAGCTCACCTATATAATGGTGTTTAATCTTTAGTTAACCTACTTTATATCACGATATTCATGAAGCAGGATTTAGCAAATAAGAAGCTTAGAAGATTAGCAGAAAGAGTCGCTGCTGTTAGTGTAATTATTATTTGTTACTTTAGGATTCTTCTTTTGACATTTGTTACTTGTTACTTGTTGATTTTCTCTTGATAATGTCTCTGTCAGGCATTGGATCGTTTGTTGCGCCTCATCCCCACTTTAGATAAACCTTCTCAGTGTCTCAAACCACAGTGTGTGATTACGGTTATTATCTTAAAGTTGGTACTTTCACATTTGAAAGGATAATTGGTCATTCAGTTTTTGAGGCAAAACATTTTAAGTTGAATTATTAATGCCCTCTAAATAAACCAAAAGAAAGAAAAGCAATAAGTGCAGCATGTACGAAACAAACGGTTTTGAGAAAATACAACTACATACCTGATCCTGTGACAACTTCCCTAACGCATAGGATGCCAACTCTTTAGATTTTTCATCTTCAGACACCAACATCACAACTAGTGGATGAAGAGCACCTCTTTGAACGATCTGTGCCTGTAATGTAAAAGTATTATATTTAGTTTTTATGGCAGACAACTGAAAATAAAAACATGATTGGGCAAGGAAATTGTAAATGAGAAAGAGGTTAAAGAACCATGCGGTCTGGATCATCAGCTAGCCGCCCAATAAGTACGGCAGCTCTTCTTTGTCTCTTAGAAGAAGTGGAACTATTGGAAAACATAGACGTTAAAAAAGCTCCATTAGAAATTGAATAGCATTATTATTATTTACGAATACTAATCACACAACGACAGTTATACGACACACAGTGAAACATACAAATAGTACCTAAGTAGTAAAATAGTGGGATGCAAGGCTCCCGCAGAACAAACTTGAGTTTGTATATGCGGGGATCTCCGAGCAAGAGTAATAAATAAACCAACCTAAGAGATGAGAATCAAGGTTAACCATAGCCAAATATCTAATTTCAGAGAACGTATGTACAATATTTGGTTTAAAAAAAATGGGTTACTTACAGTTTCATCGCATATAGAGTTATCAGACCAAAGAAATCCAACAAGAGTTTGCAAAGCTGTAGAGTCAACGATCTGCAGATAATTTGGGAATTAATTAAACATCAAATTTAGTAACAATTTACGGTAACCAATACAAGCATCAAACCTGGGTTTTAATTTCATCATTTTCTGAAGCAAGTGCACACATGGCCCTTATTGCAGCTTGCAGCACCTTCTCATCAGTGGATTCCAATAACTTAACAAGAATGGGGATACCGCCTTCCTCCCTGAAAATTAAAAAGCGGTGAGAGGACAGTTGTCTGCAACGGTAAAGCGAGCACAAAAACGAACCTGACAATGGTGTTGTTGTAGTTATTTTCAGAAACAAGGAGGGTTATTGCATAAGCTGCTTGAAATAAGACCTCATTAGCTTCTGGCCTTGGTGGGTCTTGAGCAGATCAACAATACAAGCCAAGGACCCTTCCTTGGCTATGATATCTTGATGTTTTGGCTGTTAAGACATTAAAAGTAAAAAAAATTGGTACTGTTTTTGTTTATAACTCCAAACTAGATAAATTAGTAGCCAAATTGATGTATACCTTTCTTGCAATAAGTCGAAGCAAAGAAACACATAGCCCAGCGTGCCGATGCCCCTTTCTAAGCTGGCGCAGCAATGCTGGAACGACTCCAGCGTTCCAAAACAAGTCCACATTATTCTCTAGAAGGACATACAAAATTCAGCAGGCATGGGTTAAAAGGATTTTCGATCTAGGGTTTTATTTATTTATAAAAAATTAAAAACCTTGTATTTCGATTTTGATGACATTAAAAGCTCCAATGGTGTATTATTTCTAAAAGCTCCTATGTAAACCCTACCTATAATATAGGAAACGATATATCTACCATAATTACAGATAACTATAAACAATAATAAATACAAATAATATCTAATCTAAATCTAAATATCGGCTAAGAGACACAACAACACCCAAACAATGTGGAACAAAAAGTTGAAACTTTGTTAGTAACTTACCGCATTTCGCTAACGTACGCAACTTCTCCAAAGCTTACGTTATATCAGATTCATTGTCTGAGTTGAGCTGGTTGATGAGATTAATTAAAAGTTCCCAGGTTTCCACCGTTTCTTCTACCTTCCTCTTGTTGTTTCTTTTAAATCCCGCCATTGAATAAAAACAATTAGGGTTCTAATAATTAGGGTACGAGCGAACCAAAACCTTTGATGAAAACATGGGTTGTGAAACCAATAATAAAAATAAAAACACTAATCAAACCGTACCTAAACAACAACAAGATTATTATTATTATTATTATTATTATTATTATTATTATTATTATTATTATTTTATTATTATTTTTTTTTTAATTTTTAATAATTTTTTATATATTATATGTATCAATGAAAATAGGGACACTTCTACAGTAACAAAATGTGATTGGCTTAATTTGGCGGCCAAATTTTGTGAATGGCTGCTTGAGGCCGCCCAAAATGAAGACGCAATTTGTCCAAAATACCCCACTAAATTAGAGTAAAAGGAACCGTCCAAAAAATGGTTAGAAAACCGCCTAGAAAAAGGCTACCAACCACATAATTGTTGTTTAACGCACTCCAGGCTGTAACATGGGTCCACTTGATTCACTACCTTGGTAAAGATTTGCATATATTTATTTATTTTCTTTGTGTTTAGATTTCATTCCATAATATGGTAGTTTATAATTGGCTCACGTAATTGAAGATTATTGCTAATGTAATTGAAGATTACTTGCCCACGTAATTGACGAAAATTGCTAGATTGCGGTACGACACTATTGCCAATTGGTTGAAATAACTAGCAAAGACATTTATTTTAGAATAATTTGAACAAATAATAGTTACCTAACATTATTGCTAATAATGGTAATTTTAATGCCAAAAAACCTATGATGACACGAGCGTCCCCGCAGCGAAGCGCAACATATTTGTGGCCTCCGAATGAAGGCAACAAGAGGCAACCCAAGTTTTGTAATCTTAAGGTTGGTCTGGAACTTAATGGGCCGCGATTATTTTTGTGAAGCCCACACGAGAATAACGGTCACCTTAATGTTATTTCTACTGTCTAACAAACCCGCAACAAAACAAAAGCTCCCGCAGCGAAGCGCGGGTAACTAAAACACTAGTTCTTATTCTTCTTCTTATTATTTTTTTTATATATATATATTGTACACACATTGGCAGCCAAAGTAAAATCAACCTAGGTCTAGGCCTGTAAACGAACCGAACGAACACGAACACAAGCGTGTTCGTGTTTGTTCATTTAACTTTAACCGAACACGAACACGAACACGAACACATAATCGAACACATTTTTGTGTTCGTGTTCGTTCATTAAGAAATTTGTCGTGTTCGTGTTCGTTTATGTTCGTTCATTTAAAACCTAAACGAACAGTTCATGAACATAAACAAACACAAATGAACGTAAACGAACATTAATGAACACAAACAAAAACAAGTTAATAATGATTCATCACAATTCAACCAAGTCTAATACATCACAATGCAATCAAAACCAAATCTAAATTAGTAGTTTGAATATACATGTATCATTCAAAAGGGAAATAAATAATAATATAATAAGAATTAAGGTTACTTAACAAAAAGGAAATAAATAATAAAAATAAATTAAAGTTTAATTGAACGAACATAAATGAACGAACATAAACGAACGTTCATGAACATAAATGAACGAACAAACGTGTGTTCATGTTCGTTCATTTAATTAAACGAACATAAACGAACTTCCCGCCGAACAGTTCATGAACGTTCGGTTCGTTTACAGGCCTACCTAGGTCTCTCCTTTTTATACATTAATGCATTGGTAATTTGTTCGTAATACATGCGATGTGGGATGTGCTAGTATTTATATGATGCGTATGACTCGAAACTCTTCGGCAACTAGCGATGTGGGAGCTTCTCACTAAGCTTATTTTACTTTTTCTGAAAATCTTTTCTTTTTCTTTCTTTCTTGTTTTTTCTTAACATTACCACTGATTAGGTCCTTAAAAGTTTGCAGTGTGAGTGTGTTATTACAATGAAATCAGGGACGTCTCCAAAAACTGTAAAAAACATTTGGGCCTGGGGCCACAACAATTAAAACGGGCCCATATAATTTAAACTCAATCATGATATATAAAAACCTACTATAAAAAAATCGGGCTCACGGCTTGAAATCTGGATTGTTCGGCGTTCGTTGTGTAAATAGTAAACCCTTTTGCCTTCTGAACTCTCGTTTTGGGTTGGGTTTGCTTTGATAAGTATAAAAATTTAGTGATTTTAGGTCGTATTAGATGGGTAAATGTTAAAAAAATGATTACAATAGTCCACAACCCATAAAATCCTTATATGAAAACTTAAAAAAAAAAAAAAAAACTTCGGGCCCTCGGGATTTTCGGGCCTAGGGCCGTCGCCCACGCCGCCCCTATTAAGGGCCGGCCATGAATGAAATATAAATAAAAGAAATGCAATTCCATTGCTCACTCAACTCCATAGTTTTTATAGATAGGGAGCGAGCGAGCTCATGATATAACTTGGGAGACCATACTTTTTCTGAAAACCTGTTCTCGGTGCACTTTGTACAGAACCGGTGAACAATGCTGAATGATAAGAGCCAGAACTACATTCAACAGAAGATAGAGCACGTCTTGAGAGCTTCGCTGCTACACGTAGCATTGTGCTTCTCTGTTATGCAATGTAAAGAAACACACAAATCTTTCAGCTCTATCCATGCCATGACATGATAAAAGAAACATTATTTAGCAACTGATCCATTACAACATATAAAATGTTCTAACACGTTGCATACCATCGATCAGCCAGTGGAATTCATTCAACTATATTAATGTTCAAACTGATTTGAACAGTAATCGAAATGAACAGTAGATTGTACTGATTTGATAAGTATTATTAGTTTGGAATAGAGTTAAGATATGATGTTTGTGGTGTAGTGGTTAGTTGGTTGTTATGTTAATGAAGGAAATGGGATCGAGTCCTGTATTCAGCGCCAGGTTTTTTTTTTTCCCATGTTGAGATGTTTTATCATGATGGCATATCTGTAATTAATTGGTGTTCCAATGGCATATTAGGCGTCTGGTTTTCTCTTCACCTCTCTTTTTCTCTACTGCTTACCAGTCCACCCTTTCATCACCACCAACACACCGGAACCACTTACCGCCGTCACACCACACCCACCATCACCACTCACACACCGTCAGATACAAATATAAGGTTCAGGAGCATCGTCGGAGACCTGGGTACGTGGTCAGCGTCTCAACATCACCATCCGTCACCGTCATAAAAGAAGTGTTGCAGACAGAGAGTGGCGGTGACGATGGTTCAAGTAGCTAGGGTTCCGGTCAACTTTCGACACGTTTCTGGTAAGCCTTTTTCCATTGCATGTTCTTCCTTTTGTCAAATCGGTTATCCATGAACCTTAACCCGACGAATCATGTTGGTCTGATGTGTAGGTAATCTCTGGTGGTGTTGGTCATGGTGGTTTCCAAATGGTGAAGATGAACCGGCCAGTCTAATGCAGCGGCGTCTTCATAATTATGTGTATTTTCAGGGGGGTTTTGCCAGCTCTCCCCCCCCCCTCTCTCTATCACCATTTATAATCATTTCTATCAAAACTGTTTTTTATTATTAGTTTTGATAGAATTTCTAACTGGGTTCAGTTACGAAGATGGAGAATTCCTATGTCATCTAGTATTCCAAACATGGGTATATTTAACACACAAATCAGAGGGCATGTTTGGTTTGAACTACACACAATCGCTAAACCTTTTGTCGACAAGGAGCTTCAGAAATTTGGGATAAATATTCAGGATGCTCTAAAGGTAGAGGTGGGACGGATCGGTGTAGTCACCCATCATCATGTCTCCGGTTGACATTTAAAGGCGTCTGCGACGTTTAGGTATCTATTGTTTGTATGTGTGATTGACGGTTGGATGTTGTTTAGCTGATTACCTTTTGCATATGTTGATCATGTTGCGAATTTGAATTCATGTTAAGGTTAATTGTAATAGTCTGATTTCAATGTTATCTCTTCTAATGCTGCGTTGTTTTCTTTCGTAGGTAATGTAAATCAGAGAATGATATTGATTCTTGTATTCAAAAGATGATAATATGAGTACAATATATAAGATTTACAATACTCTAAATAAGGAAAATAATTCAAACGGCTATATGATTAATTGTGATTAGCTGTCGAGAATTAAGGTTGTCACAATCTTCTAAATCGGGAAATGATGATATTTTTCTGATCCCATTTGATTTACTTTCTAACACTCCCCCTCAAGTTGAATAGTGGGATTCCCGATACTCAACTTGTATAGACAATTGTTATAGAGTGTTCCGTTGACTGATTTTGTAAGTATGTCTGCTAGTTGATCCTCTGACCGAATGAACTGAAGTTCTATAGTTCCGTTTTCGAGTTTTTCTTTGATAAAATGTCTGTCGACTTCTACATGTTTTGTACGGTCATGTTGAACCGGGTTCTCGGAAATTTGTATAGCTGCTTTGTTGTCGCACCAGATCTTGCTTGCTTCCTTCTGAATGAATCCAATTTCAGTTAGAAGCTTGCGTATCCATAAGACCTCTGCCAGTCCCCTTGCAATACCTCGGAATTCAGCTTCAGCACTGGATAGAGCAACCACTTTTTGTTTTTTACTCCTCCAAGTAACCAAGTTCCCTCCGACTAACGTGAAGTATCCTGATGTAGATCTTCGATCCTGTTGGTCTCCTGCCCAATCAGCGTCTGTGTAAGCTTGAATCTTCGAATTTTTGTTTGGTTGGAAGAGAATACCATAGCTAGCAGTCCTTTTAAGGTATCTGATAATTCTTTGTACAGCATCCATGTGGTTAATTTGGGGTTGGTGCATAAATTGACTAACCACTCCCACCGCGTATGCAATGTCTGGACGAGTGTGTGATAGATATATGAGTTTGCCCACTAGACGTTGGTATTTCCCTTTATCTGCCAATTTTGCTCCGTCTTCCATGTAGAGTTTTTGGTTGGTCATCATTGGTGTGTCAGCTGGCTTGCAGTCGATCATTCCTGTTTCGGCAAGAAGATCAAGGATGTACTTCTTTTGACATATGAAAATCCCTTGCTTTGATCTTAGGACTTCAATTCCAAGGAAGTACTTTAGTCTTCCTAAATCTTTCATCTCGAACTCCTTGAATAGATTTGCTTTTAGCTTCTCCATTTCTTCTTTATCGTTCCCTGTGATAATCATATCATCAACATATAAAATTAAACAAGTTACAAGTTTACCTTTTCGTTTGAGGAACAAAGTATGATCAGAGTTGCTTTGTTTGAACCCGTATCTCTTCATAGCCAATGTAAATCTACCAAACCAGGCTCGAGGTGATTGTTTAAGGCCGTAGAGAGTCCTTTTCAATCGACACACTTCTCGATTTTTGAAGTTGTCTGTGAATCCAGGAGGTGCCTCCATATATACTTCTTCTTTCAAATCTCCATGAAGAAAGGCATTCTTAACATCAAACTGATGAAGTGGCCATCCTTCATTTGCAGCAATAGATAAAAGAATACGGATTGTATCGATCTTGGCTACTGGAGAGAATGTCTCAGAATAGTCGATCCCATATGTTTGTGTGTATCCCTTGGCTACAAGCCGAGCTTTATATCTTTCTATTGTTCCATCTGGTTTGTGTTTAATAGTGAAGACCCACCGACATCCAACTGGTCTCTTTCCTGAGGGAAGGGTACATTTTTCCCAAGTCTCATTTTTCATAAGCGCGTCCATTTCTGTTTCCATGGCATCTTTCCATTCCTTAGACTTCAAGGCTTGTTCTACAGAGCTAGGAAGCTGTTCATTAAGGAGGGCAGTAGTGAAGGCTTTAGCTTCTTTAGACAAATTTCCATTGGCCATATTTGCCATGGGATATCTAGTTGATCTTGTCTCCTTTTCTGGAGAATATCGTTTTGGAGGTACCCCCCTATTGGCTCTTGGAGGTAGCACGTATTTCTCAGTGATTTCATTTTGTTCTTCCTGTATTGATTCCTCTTGATCTTCCTGCATAACCTGTTCACTTGCTATTTCACTGTTAGATATATCATTTGGAAATTCATTATTAGTCATACTAGGAGGACTTTGCGGTTCCTCATTTTGAGTGGTTTGAACGTTTTGAGGTTCATCATTTTGAGGTGTAGGACAAGGAGATTCTTGATCGGTGGCACCAATAGATTGTGGGGAAGATGAGTCTCGTTGGGTATTGTGATGATCGGTGCTTATTAGTGAGGGAGCCCATTTTAGCCAATCCAGTGGGTCAATATGCTTCTTCTCCCCCTGACCACTGTATTGGCAGGTATAGAAAAATTCGGTTTCAAGGAAATCACAGTCAAGAGTAGTGTACACATGTCGACGTTTTGGACTGTAACACCGGTAACCCTTTTGTTCGATTCCATAGCCTACAAAGACGCATTTTTCTGCACATGGGCCTAGTTTACCTCGATCATGTTTAGGGATATGAGGATAGACAGTACACCCAAAAACCCGTGGTTGGAGAGTGAGAGGAGGAGGAATGTTAGTAAAATCAGAAAGGGCTTGAATAGGGGTTTTAAGTTCGAGGGCTTTGGTAGGAAGACGATTAATTAAATATGTGGCAGTGGCAGCTGCTTCTGGCCAGAAAGATGTGGGAACCTGAGACTCAATTAAAAAAGCCCGTGTAATTTCTAAAAGAATACGGTTTTTTCGTTCGACGGTGCCGTTTTGCTCAGGGGTGTAGGGGCATGTTTTTTGATGAATAATTCCTTTGTTTTGACAGAATTGCTTCATTGAAGCATTTACGTATTCTCCTCCATTGTCGGATCTAAGAATTTGAATATTAGTTTTAAATTGAGTTTGTATCATAGTATAAAATATAGTAAATTTTTCAAAGACCTCGGATTTATGTTTCATAAAATAGATCCATGTCATACGAGTGCAATCATCAATAAATAATACAAAGAAACGAAAGTTTTGTCCCCCAATAACTTCTGCGGGACCCCACACATCAGAATGTATTAAAGAAAAAGGTGTCTCTACCCTAGTATTATTTAAACTATACGTATGTCTGTGACTTTTAGCTAGGACACACGTCTCACAGTTGAGAGTTTTATTAGAAGGAAATAGTTTTGGAAATAAAATATGGAGATAGCCAATAGACGGGTGTCCTAATCTCCTATGCCAAAGCCAGGCTTCTCTATTTGTAGTCCCATGAGCAAGCATCACATTTCCCCGTTGAGTCACTTCGTCCACATAATACAATCCTGATCGTTCAGTGCCACGCCCAATGATCATTCCCGTCCTGATATCTTGAAGAATACAAAAGGTTGGATGCATCAAGACGGTGCAATTTAACTCTTTTGTAATGTGGCTAATGGATAATAGTTTATGTGACAGGGATGGAACATAGAGACAATTTTTTAGTTTTAAAGTTGGAGATATTTCAATAGTTCCTCCTCCTTTAACAGGAACATCCCCCCATTAGCGGTTTTGATGTTGCTAATTCTAGGTTTAGTTTCAGAAATAATATCAGATAAATCATAGGTCATGGTGTCAGTAGCACCACAGTCAAAAATCCATGATTCATCCGTTTTAGTGCAATTTTGAGCTATATTAGCCTGTCGAACACTGAAATTTTTATTTTTTAAGAAAACTCTATTTTTAGTCTTTCTTTTAGAAAACAAAAAATCCACATCTTAAAAACTTTTTTATTTTAGTTCCTTTATACCATCTCCCCTCTTTTGTTTTTTTATAATATGGTCCAAAGGTTTTTGATTTTTAAAAACATTTTGAGTTTTAAAAAATTCTTGGGTTTTAATAGGCCTTTTAATATGGTCCGTAGTCAAAACACTTTTGGTTTGTGTATAATATTGGCCCACACATGGACTTTCAAGACCATTATTTGTTTGGTTAATATATTCTTTACTAGTGGTTGACAGTGAATCACTACGTATGTGTTCATTGCTTTGACCCATACCACAAAGTGTTTCGTCTTCTTCATCTTTTAACAGACCTAATAATTTTGGGGGAAAAAATTTAGGGTTACAAAATGGATTTGAGGTTAGTCCCTCAATCCAGTTACCTCCATCCATAGCTGCTTCTTCTTCTTCTTTTGAGAATGCTATCCCACCGAAGCCATGGTTGTTCTGGTTGCCGCCGCCGCTGGTTTCACCGGCGTTGCTGGTGGCGATGGAAGCTTTCCCGTTTCCTTTCTTGTGCCCGTCGGTCCACCATTCTGGATAACCAACGATCCTGAAACATTGTTCCTTGGTGTGTTTTGACATACCACAGTGAGTGCATTTAAGATGGGTTTTATCCTCCTTAACAGGTCCGTTCTTTCTTCCTGTTGTGTCTGACCGGCGGTGACCCTTGGTTACCAATCCAGATCCGCTTGATTCGGTGGCTATTAGACCTGCTGCTATTCCTTGTGATTTTGAATCACTAGATGCGGTTCCCAAAATACTTTGGTGGGCCGCTTCTTTCCGGACTGCAGCATAAGCCGCCTCAGCGGATGGGAGTGGATCCCACCGGAGTATTTCTCGTTTTATGGGGTCATAGGTCCGATTTAGTGCATTCAAAAATTGAAAAAGTTTGTGTTCAGACCTGATTTTGGAGTAGGCTTTGATGTCTTCTGGGCACTTCATGGGGTTAGGATCGATTCTTTCGATTTC
The DNA here is from genome assembly GCA_030844895.1 of Ambrosia x helenae. Lineage (NCBI taxonomy): Eukaryota > Viridiplantae > Streptophyta > Magnoliopsida > Asterales > Asteraceae > Ambrosia > Ambrosia x helenae. Next base: position 5,934,914 of record CM061224.1, on the reverse strand, counting down.
TCCCCATATTCCTTGTAGCGAGATCCAGAAACTTTCAAGGGAGGCATCGTTTTGTTTAATCTCATTAGCCTTGACATGGAGATTAAAGGCTTGCAATTTATCTCTTCCACTGCTGTATGTAACCACCAAAGTATCCCATAGCGATTTTGCCGTGGGAAACTCGGTTAGGTTGCCAGCAATTTGTGGTTCAATGTTCTGTATAAGCCATGAAAACACGACCAAATCGTCTTGTTCCCACTGCTCGAATCCTTCATCATTCGGATCTGGAGGGTTTGAGGTCAAGTGTGTTAACAAGGCTTTCGATTTTCCGCCTATAGCGACTCTAATCATTCGGGTCCATAGAGCGTAGTTTTGGTTATTGAGTTTGAGGTTGATTTGTAAACTGTCGGATAGTTTTGGGTTTTGTGGCTGGGAGTTTTTTAACAGGTTTGCGAGTTGTATGGATAAGTCGGAATTCAAGTTGCCGTCTCCGGACATGGTGGCTTGGGTTGAACACTCGGTAAATGATGAGCAGGTCGGTTCTAGGAATACGAACTCTGCTCTGATACCATAATGTAAATCAGAGAATGATATTGATTCTTGTATTCAAAAGATGATAATATGAGTACAATATATAAGATTTACAATACTCTAAATAAGGAAAATAATTCAAACGGCTATATGATTAATTGTGATTAGCTGTCGAGAATTAAGGTTGTCACAATCTTCTAAATCGGGAAATGATGATATTTTTCTGATCCCATTTGATTTACTTTCTAACAGTAGGTTCAATATTGGCACCGGTTACCGGTACCAGCACCACCGGGTACGATTTTTTAACCCTCGTGGCTGTGGTCATAGCGCAATGCGGTATGTCACGCGTTTTACTGTTTGGCTTTGTATTTCAGTTTACGCCATTGTAGTGGTTACTACAGCTTTTATTTATGCTATGTTTGTGGCGATAGCCACTATCGGTTTGAGTGGTGAACAACCATATTTATTCCTTTTTTAAATCATTTATTTGTAAGGTTTTGAAATTATGATGTCAATTATGAAATCAGGTTGGCTTGACTGTGTGTTTGCAGAGGTTTGATGGAAGTATAGTAGGAATATAGGATATGTAATTTATGTAGATCTTTAGTAATATTTTAAATATCCTAGAGGAATGATGCAACTGGAGCTCAATCGTACACACACTATTCCGTTTTGCCAATCACCGATTGACCTCCACTTAAATGGATGAATGTTTCTATCTTACATAAATACTGATTTTTTGGTAATGATAACAAAAGCTTATGTGGTGCAGTTGGTTTGGCTATTCTTCTGTCCGGTTAGTTGGTCCGGTTTGAATCGCTGCCCCTCGGTCACCTCTGAAGAGGGTGCTTTCCTACATATATTCAAACTAGTGGGTCGTCCGGTTTGCGCGTTGCGCAAATGTGGAAGCCACATGTTGTGGTTGGTAATGAGTTGAAATGTCAAGTAATGCGTGTAGCGCAAAGGCATATCAAAGCAGCATAATGGTATTAATAACAGTCATGATAAACAAAATTGCGTTAAAGTTATGCGCTATAGTAGTTTCAGGCTGCTCTTTTGAACAGAAAGTGAAACACAGAGACAATATATACACAAAACAAAAGGAGATGCAATTGTTTAACATAGTATTTGCATCGGTAGCAACAGCCTGGATGATAAACCAAAAAGCGTATTTCCAGCTGCTGTTATTGAGAAAAGAATGTTAAGAAAGATAAGCGGGAACAAAGGTCAATATGGTGGTAAATGAGGATTGGTAAAAGGTCTATACCTCCTGTGTCAAACAGTTTGCGCCGCGCACTTGCATCCTTTTTTTTCTCGTTAACAGAGGCAGTTGTTGGAGCGGGGGTAGTTGGTGTTGGAGTTGAGATGGTTGGAGTGCTACTGCTAGAAGTGGTGGCAGTAGGTTTGGCTTGGTGAAGGAAAACGGCGTTGTTCACTGAATATGTTGTTAAACCTGTCCGATCATCCTTGCGTAAACTGAATTGGCTTGCATGTGATTTTGTTGCGTATGGTTGTTCGAGCATCAGAGTTGGTGTACATTTCTTTGCATGGTATTTCTAAAAGTTGTGTTGCTGCCTTGTCGAACATTGTTGCCTCTAAAAATTCTGTTTTATCATCAATGGTGATTGGGATGCGATACCTGGCGTACAAATACAAGTTAATAATCAGTCTGCAGTTTAATAGTTTACCAACATACTAAAAATATTGACAGACAAAGAATTCACAGATCAGTCCTAAGTGTGAATATAAGTAATTGTAAACTGTAGCAGTGATCTAAATTAGTGTAATGGATACTAAGCAGTACATCTAAGCAGCAGTATGAAATAATCTGGTTACTATATATTTTGAGTATTTGAGGCTACAAACAGACTTTTTATACAATATCTAATCATTTAGTGTATCAACTTTGAATTTCACAAGGAGCAGACAAACAAACCTGCCTAAAATTGTAACAGCGGTCAATCTAGAATGATGTGTGTGACGTGTATATGTATTACATGCTGGCGTTTTCCTGTTTAAAGGTGCTGAAGGTGGCATATCTGTTAACATGGATGTGGCTTCTGGTCAATTAATGCTGATGCAAAAGCATTTGAGCCGTTTGAGATAATTACACAACCTAGTGTGGTTGATTTTTACATGGTATGCACTGCAGCAACATTTAAATATGCATTTGATTATAAAGCAGTTGATGTAAACTGGTAAAATTTTGTTTAAGGCAAACATAAATTAACACTTGTTTCGTCTTAAATTCTAAGTGTATAGTTGACTATGGATTAGTTTCAGTATGTATGTAATATAACCTGGGCAGTTTATAAATCCTATTTGTATTTAATTTTGTTCCCTAATTAATGCATGCGTTTCTTTTACATAGTGATCGAAAGCCACATTCATGTGAAGAGAATAGGAATAAGAAAACATTTATAGTTTAATTCTTAGTAGGCATCAAAATTTTGGTTATTAAAGCGGTCAATAATTATGTTACTTACATGAAGTTTGTGTCGTCAAGATTTCCATGAGGTGGGCAAAACCATTTGTCGAAAGCTGGGTAACTCTTGCCTGCACATTTGAGGCATTTGGTGTAATACCACGTCTTGTCAATGTAAACTTGTGTGATTGTGCCATTAAGAACAAAGTTCTTGCCCTATGTTGCATAAATAAAATTAGCAAAATGGGAATCACATCTATTAGATTACAAAGGGTAAGCAACATACTATGACTGCTTTTGTTGGCATTTGTTTAAGCTCAATAATGGAAGTAGTGGTCTCGATTGGTGGATTCACAACAGCGTTTGAGAAATCAACACCTGCAAACCTGTGGATAAATGGTATCTTGGTGTTATTTTTTAATAGTGAGTAAAACTTAGAAAAAAAAATGAGGACAAACATTGTTTTTAGCATTTCTGTTTCCATAATTGCAGGTGCCAAATAAGTGTATGTTGCTCTGGTTGTTTGTAGCTGCAAGTAGGCTGTAAAAAAAATTGATGTTAAATATTGAATGTATATACATAAGGGAAAAATAACTAATATAATCTAACCTGTTAACCGTTTGGCTTTCAAACCTGTCATTGCTATGATTACTGGTGGTGTTGCATTTTCAATGACTTGGCGATCAAATCTGTCGGGACGCGTACATGTTTCTTCCCAAATGGCCACAGTAGTGTCTTGGTTGCTATGCAAAAAATATTGTAAGTTTTTTGAAAAGTAGGATTTAAAACATGAAAATAAGATATAGGACTGTAACCTGATGTCACGCATGGTGAGGACAACATAAGGTTGGTTTTTGACTGTAACTCTACCTATGTAATCTGTGGGTTGCAACATAAGTAATTTTGCATTTGTAATATGTTTTTATGCATTAAGATTGTGTTTTTATTGCTATACAAAAATTACCTATGATGCCTTCATAAGTAACTTTGGTTTCTGCCATGCGCCGAGTAGCGATTTCAAAATAGTGTTCTTGTATGTCGGGGCAGTCAGGAACGGGTGTAATCTGAGTCGATGAACCAAATATGATCAGTGCTGGATGAACTAATGTGTTGGTGTAGTTATCAGGTTCTATGCAAGCGTAATTTTCAATGCGGTAACAGCTGTTCAGTGACAACTTTGGCTCAACAACACTTCGTTCGTCATCTTTAGCCATTGCTTGTATTCCAAAACCCTGTTTCAAGGAAAAAAATGTAAAGTGGTTAATTGAAATAATAGCAATTGAGAATGTTCAATTAAAAGTCTTCATGTTTGTAAATAAATGAAATTTGACACATTCCAAATAATCAGTTTCGAATTCGTCGAAATGAACAGACAAGCAATTGTTACAGATGAAGATTAAAGGTAATTAATGCACATAATAGTATTATAGTCATGTCTTTGTTGATGGTGAATTATATGGTATGGGCCGAAAGCCAAAACCATTAACATGTTACATGACAGCGCAACGCTTCTATTTCATTGGTGTATTCAGATTTCAGCCACCCAAACCAACATTTGAATAATTTCATTAACCAAGTTCACAGTAAACCTAAAGCATATTTTCCCCAAAACTGTTTCCTGCATCTCTGCACACTTGACCATTAATCCAACTAATTTTTCAATCTTAAAACTATGAGTTGTACTTTATGTAATAAAAATTTAAACGACTAAGATAATGCAAAATGCATTCAATTGCTTCAATTGCATATTTATCCAATAGCCTTGTTAAGTCCCTGTTTGCAACCCATTTTTCCCTAACCCCAACCACCTACGGCCTTCTAAGCGTTGATCCACCCAGCCCACCACCTCCTATTCGCCCCCTCTCACCCACCACAACCTGAACTGAGCAATCCACTCTGTGATACTAAATATTAGATAACATATTTGCCAACTACAACTTACTGTAATATTTTCACTAATTGCAATGATGGAAGTTTTGATAGTCAATGGGGAAATTGTTTAGGTATCTGGACTTAGTACATGGATGTTGTAATCAACAAATGGGAATTTTTGTATGAAGTCCTTGTTTGTTTACATCAGGCTAAAAATAACATTATTTTAGTTATTTTGATTTATTTTAAACATTTAAAAATTTAATTTTCTTATTTCTGGTAGGAAAAGTAAGTATTAAAATGAAATAGATAAATAATTTTTTTAAGTACTTTGAATGAAATTTTGTTAACAACAAAATACTATGAAGCAAAGAAAAGCGCAAAAAAAATGTTAAAGTAACATACCTCTCTGTCAACAAATAGGAAGTGTAATTCATTGTCACGGTTATTAGGAACCCACTTTCGGATAACTCGAATGCATAGTGGTGGTGCTGCCTCGCCCGGACGAAGAGATTCAACATTAAAAGTATCCATTTCATGCAAACTGTTACAAATAAGATGAGAAAATAGTGTTAGTATAAATGGAATAAAGTTCATGAGAAAAAAAGCCAATGCATTGTATAGAAAAAAAAAATTTAATTTTATGTAACACGACCTATGTATATAGTCGGTAAAGTACAAGAAAATTGAAACCTGATGTGGATTTATTTGTTGTAATAGGTCTCGGTAAACAATATTTAAAGTTGTTTGTTCATTATCATTCTGGTCATTTGATGTTAGAATTTTCAAAGAATCTGGAGACGTAGCCCTTGAAAGGGCAACGTATAATTGCCCATGACTAAAAACCGGTGATGGCAAATACACTCCTACTTTCTTTAATGATTGGCCCTGGCTTTTATTTATTGTCATGGCGTAACACATTTTTAATGGAAATTGGCGTCGTGTGAAGACAAAAGGCAAATCTTTTGTGTTGTGCACGAAACTGATTCTGGGAATATAAACTCTATGACCAATAGTAGTGCCAGTTATAACTCTAGCTTCTATCACGCGCGGCAATAATTGCGTAACCAATAATCTTGTTCCATTACAAAGTCCGTTTTTTTGATCCATATTGCGCATTAGCATCACAGGACTGTTTTGTTTAAGGCTTAGGCAATGCCCAGGGATACCACTAAAATTAAGAATATTTAGGTATTCTGGAGGATACATAACATCAATTTCGGCATCATTCTTGGTATGTGGTACCACAGAATCTGTGCTATAATAACAAACACATTCACCGGGACAATTTCGCTGCACCATATCATTTATTTCATCAACAGTTTCATTCTTTGGGCAGATAATTGCACGTTCAGAAATTGAAGCAGGGGTAGGATGTTCAAGAACATTATTGTCATAAGTGAAGTCAATTAATCCAGACAAATTTCTGTGTTGTTCATCCAATAGGAATTCAGGTGGGATTTCAATCTTTTTTACATCAGGATGTTCAACATCAATAACATCACCTTGGTCACCATCGCCAATCGTAATCAACCATTCAGAAAATCTGGTTAACCGATCATTGTCAAACGAAATAGTCGGTGCAGATAACACTCGTAAATTTTCAGTCAGAGTGTATACTTTGAAATGTTTCCAGACATATGAACGTGGAAGTGTTGAGTCAATGATTTCATGTTTTCCACATTTAGGTTTCACTGGAAGTGTTTGTCTAAAATCACCACCCAAAAGTATTGATTTTCCGCCAAAAGGTTGCGAGATGTTTTCTGTTATGTCTTTTAAGGTCTTGTCTAATGCTTCAAAACATCTACGGTCGCTCATTGGCGCCTCATCCCAAACAATTAGTTTTGTTTCCATTATTAGTCGGCAAAGATTGGTTTTTTTTTTAATATGACAAACTGACTCTTCACCGAGCTCCAACGGAATCTTAAAACGGGAATGTGCTGTCCTTCCGGATGGAAGTAATAATGATGCAATCCCTGAGGCAGCAACAGCCAAGACAATATGTCCATTTGATCTCAAGGCAGCAATAATTGTTTTCCATAAGTACGTTTTACCTGTGCCACCGTGACCATAAACAAATGCTAAAATTTGTTCCGAATGTTCAATAGCATTTATGACATCATCATACACAATCAGTTGTTGGTGGCGAAGATTAGCATGCAAGGTTGCATGTTCAGTTGCTAACAGTTGCCTATCATACATTTTTTCTTCTAACAAAAGTGGATTATCAAGAACACTTGTTACAGACAGGTTTAAAGGTGGCAACCCAAAATCAGAAAGCGAACGTGGTGTCGGTTGTGATATTAGCAACTTGTTGATCTCGAACAACACATACTGTTGCAAATCGATGTCAATAATTTCAGAAGATGTTGATGTTGTTTGAGAAATTTGGCGACAAATATCATCAGACATGCATTTCCAATTGTCTTGCCAAAGTTTAAGAGGATTTGAAACATCACAATACAAAAGCATGTAGACAAACAATGATCTTAATTCACGTGCTGTTGCCCAAATAGCAGCCTCAGTAATTGTTGTTGTCCATTCTTCATCATTACCGATAAGGCCCAGTTTCTCACATGCTTCACGATATGTTGGAAAGACAACACCAGAGACTGTTCGAACATCGGCATAACTTGTGCAACCTTTTTGGTAAGTCAGCAATATACGAAAATAAAACAACTCACCACAGGTTGGATGTACGTATGTAAGTCTACCGATTGTTGGTTCTCGCTTTGTCTTCCGACGGGCCCATGATTTGGTAGCCAATTCCCATTTGTATTTTCTAATGTAATCCAAATAACGAAGGTGCAAGCCCGTATCAGCAACATTAAGATCACTTTCTGATTCTTTTTTGTTGTTCGAAAACCATTCAGTTAGTGTTGTCTTTCCCACGTTTTGGTCACTTGCAATGTTAGTCAGTTGTTGAGACTGCCTAAAGGTAAGCGTTTGTTCTCCGTCCAAATGAACTGCCAAAACTTGGACCGATGGGTTCCTGTGATGGATAGGAAAACTAAAAATACGCCACACTGCTTCATGAGGGCACACAAAACGACCATCTTGATAGTTTGCTATCTCATCTATAACTCTTGATGGGTTAACAACATCATTATTCGAAACATCATCAAATTGTCGTAGAGTAAAATGAATTCTGTCAGCACCTTTTGAGATGTACTTAAATAAATATTTTATCAACATTGTCCATCCACAGTACTCGACGTTTATGTGTGCATCAAAACGTAGTAGCAAATCCGGATTATAAGGCACAACAAACCCATTATCTAATGGTATTCCGTTTTTTTCAAACACTATACTATCACTTGGTCGTTTATAATGGACATATCCTGCATTATCAAATCGTGTAACGGATTCATAATGTTTTGGAAAGTTTTTTGAACAACGACCATCTTTCATACAAGGAGAATTAGAACGAACGACACCACACGGGCCATGTAGCATGCACTGAGTAACTGTTCGGTGCAAATCTGGTTGAGATGCAGCATCTGGAATCACAGCACTTATGTATTGATCAACTTGATCTGGAGTTGTAAGAGCATACGTGTTCGACACCCATAATAATGTATGACAGTGTGGCAAACCACGCTTTTGGAACTCAATTGTATACAGATCTAGGAAAAAAATCCAATAAAACACATAAGAAAAAAAAGGAAATAAGCAAACGATAAGAAACTGAATGTCGATAACAAACGCATACCAGCAACCACGTCACCAAATGGTTTTGATGCACGTAAATATTTGACAAAGGAACGTACTTTCATCTGGAAAACGCGACTTACAATGTCAGGCCGATCTTGAGGAGATGTTGCACCACAACGTTGCAATTCACGAGTAATTTCAGGCCATCGAACATTGCAAGTAAATGTTATAAAATACTGCGGATTTCCATGGACACGACATATTGCTAAAGCATCTTGGTAATGCTTATACATATATCGTGGGCCACCAATAAAAGATGCAGGCAATATAACACGTTTTCCAATACTACTTGCTTGCGTGTCGCCTCTAGCAATAGCATCATGGACACCTTGCAAGTATTCACTGCGAAACTCTTGTTGGTTATTCCTGCAATACTCCAACCGACAATGTTCAACACATATATAAGCATCCACAATGTATTGTTGCAACAATCTTGATGCATGGAGCAAATGTGTATATGTATTATGCCTATCATGTAATTGATAACCGTAAAACATAATCGGTGTTAATTTTTGATCATCTGGTACAGGAGCATTCTCGTCAACAGGAATAGGTGACAACAAACGTAGATCTGGTGACCAACCTTGTTCACCACGTGGGAACAAAAGTGGATACTGCAATGGCATATAGGAAGGATGCAATTTGCTAACACGATGAGGAGTCCCGTCTTTCGATCTTATAATAACGTCATAGTCAGCTGATGATTCATGAGTATCGCAGATTATTGCACCAAAAACATTTGAACCTGGATTTTCATGCGATCGATCAACAACACGGGCTCGCAGACGTATAACGAAATCAGGTATGTCATCTGATTGACACAACTCTCTTGCAGATCTAAATATTTTCACATATTCATTCACATCATTAAGCATTGCTTTTAGCAATTCAACAATCTCATAAGCTCGATCTGCAGAACGCAAATTCGGAAAATATCTAAGCCTGTTTGATGTCTCATTTTCAGGATCCAATATATACATTTGCAAGAAGCGTGGATTTTCACCTACAGGTGGGCAGACACTTCCAAGCCAATGAGAAATCTGACCTGAGACCTTAAAAACATAAGGCGCAGAACCAGTGTTGATACTATCGTCAACAGTAGCACCAAATGATGTCATTGAGAACATAGAATTGTAAGGTCTAACATCAACTAAGAATTGTGGGTCGGAGAACAAATCAATTAAAACTTGTGGAGGTTGTGATGGGTAATCCAACACCAACCTACCACCACGACAACATCTATTAAAACGCGGCCTAACACAAAGTGGGTAGGCCGTAAGACGTTCTTCAAACCAAAAGAGTGCACCACAAAATTCACAAATTTCACTACACGATCCTAAATCAAGATATGAAGCTGATGGGTGCAACAAAGATTCAACATTAGTTGTCGAAACAGAAGCCGAGGCAACCCCAGCATCATGCACTGCTCTAGAACGCAACATCGACTGCCTGCGCGTTCTCTGTAATGCAGTGGTAGATGACAAAGTCGCCTCCGCTTGCGATGAAGAACCCACCTCAAAAGACGAATTTGCAAAACGACGCCTTTTTCTAGGCTACATATTATTAACAAAAAAAATACTATAAATTTCTAGTATTGGAAAGGTGTGACTAAAACTACAAGCATACATAACTACCAAATTCTTTTCAAAACACATTTTGTAGCGCTAAATTCTATAATACTAAGAATGCGTAAACTAACCAAAACAGAGATATGGTTACTAACTTTTTAGCAGGCAGCTAATAACAAATGAGACTGCATTAAACAACCAAAAGTAAACTAACCTGCATCGAGTAAGCAAACTGCAAACAATGATACCTGCGAGGAAAAAAAAAACAAAAAATTAAAAAAAAAATACATAAGTACGTGAGAGTAAGAAAGATAAAAAAAACAAAATACTACATCAAAACAAACAACAATAAAATAGTAAACATAATATGTATGCCTCTAATGTATAAATTTAAATTTCTTGATTGGCCCTTCTGGGCACTTCCATTTACACCTAAGCAGTAAAGAAAAAAAATTCGCAATTAATGAAATATCTAGAGAACCTGGCAGCTGAACAGGTAAAAACAATCACCACTCCTATTAAGCCTCCGGTTAACATTAAACTCTATATCTTCCATGGTTGTGTTCAAGACACAAACTATCGATCAAATCCTAATAGAACGTACCATGCCCCAAGGTTACAATTTGTGTCTCCTATCTGTAATGAAATATCCAGTCTATGCTAGCCTTTTGCATTCGGATAACGGTTTGTTAACACTACTTTGGGTGTCTGCTGCACTATCCGTTTTTCACAACTTGCAATTTACAAATCGCTGTAATAAACTACTTTAGAGTGCTTTAAAATTCTATATTCTGTAATTAACCAACAACAACGATCACATATCAAGAATCATCAATAAACACACACCAAAAGGTGAGAAAACACACACAAAACAGATACAAAGAACTCAATACACTACAACAAACAAAGTCAAAACCAACATAATCTTAATCAACGACCCTAACAGACTCTAAATACGAATTAAATCACAATCCATGAAAGCGAAACTAACTACCCTGAAAAATACAATCAAATCAAGTTTGTACAGTATCAAAAAAAAAAATAAAGCTGGTAGGATATTCAAATTTGTTTAAATAATTCGATTCAACCACATCATCTTTGAAAGTTAAAATATAAAAAACCGAAAACTAAATCTATTGCAAGTCAAATTAACAACCAGAGCCTCATCACCCATAAGCTATTCCCTAGGAAGAATCACAGTCCAACAAACACAAAAAAAAGTAAACCAAATCTCACAATCAATTAAAAAGCGAGAGAGACAGAGAAACACCGATGCATCACCGTCGATGACATGGCAGTTGTGCCCCCTGAACCACCGTACCATCTTCGCTTGACAAATGACAACCCAGACCGTCACCACCAGAGCTTCCTGCCGCAGCCCATGTGTCGCTAACTGTCGCAGCCCATTTTTCGGTAACCGTCCTCGGAAAGGCGAAGTCGGTGGGCCAACGGGAACAGAATGTAGTATTGGCGTATCATTGGGCTGTAAACATTAGACCTGCAGGGATGATGACAACCTACAAAACTTAAGGCAAAACATCTACGCAGCCATTTAAGCCTTTTCAACTGCAGTCCTATGCCTTAAAAGTAAAAATCTCTAACACATTATGCGGCCGTTCCAAAATCTTATTTAAGCTGTTTGAAAACCAACACCTCTGGCCTAAATAGGTTATGTGTACACTTGAGACAACATATTCTGCCATTGCACCTTTAACATACCTTCCATCTTCGCATCAGGCACCAACAAACCAAATAAAGATACAACTTATTTTCTCAACAAACGCTTTATAATCTATTGGTAAGTCGTAATCTAAATTCATCTAAAAACGACAGTGAAGCCCTTCTTAGATTCCATTTAACACCTCATCAAATATTTTATATAACACAAATGTACAAACAATACAAACTATCTACTTTAGAATATTATCCTATATATTTATGTATGAAGCTGATGAATAGTTAGTCATAAAGTATGTACTAAACTAAGTTATTTGAAGATATGTATCACAATAGAGAAAATATTAAACATGAAATAGTATTCAAACAAAAAGACAACTCTGTTAATAGAATTTCATACCAAAAGGGTTGACCAATTATATTACAAAGTCAACTTCTCGAAAATAAGAATACCTAGCAAGAAATAGTTGGCATTTTGACCAATTCCATTCCATTCAAGGTTGCACATCAACCAATTCCTTTCCATCTATTTATCTTCATATACTGTCTTTCCAATTCCACCCACAACCACAATCAAAGAAATGGATCAAGGGATCAAGCATTTCAGCCACTTGCACAACCTGATCATGCACCAGATGCCGGAAGGCATCGAAGTCTCGTGCTCCGGTTGCCACTCTTCCGCTACAGGAACTGTATACGTTTGCTGGCAGTGCAACTTCTTCCTGCACGAACAATGCTACCGAGCCACTCGGTCCCTGAAACACCCGTCGCACCCTCCTCATCCCCTCACTTTGGTTCCTTACCCAACCTACCACTCTAATTCCTTTTACTGCAATTCATGTCAGATCATTGGAACCGAAAACTAAATCTATTGCAAGTCAAATTAACAACCAGAGCCTCATCACCCATAAGCTATTCCCTAGGAAGAATCACAGTCCAACAAACCCAAAAAAAAGTAAACCAAATCTCACAATCAATTAAAAAGCGAGAGAGACAGAGAAACACCGATGCATCACCGTCGATGACATGGCGGTTGTGAACCGCAAATATTCCTAAAAAAAGACGCACACAGCCTATTAGGAGAGGAGTAAAACAACATACGGCTACATATCAACACTTTATTGAACCGCTTTTTTCTTAACCTTTCCCAATCCGTTAACCTTGTGCGTCTCTAGTAAATCTTTCATCTTGAATGCAAATATTGGTTGGATCTTACATCATATGCCGATTTTGTTCCATATGTTTGCTGCAACATAACAGTCCACGAACAGATGCATCGACGATTCCGAACTTGTACCACATAGTCTACAACTATCTTCTTGAATGCCAATGTTTCTTCGCCTCAAACCTGTAAGAGTTGGTAGTTGGTCTTGTTCCGCTCTCCATGCCATCAAATTGACTTTCTTTGGTACCCATTTAGACCATTCATATGGATAAAATGGAGTCGCATATGCCTTGAGAAGTTTTCTGCAAGAAGCCGTAGTGAACAGCCTATCCTTTTCCAGCTTCCACTTCCAAGTGTCTTTGTTTGTTGATAGCGTCACGTCTGCCAATAATTGCGTCAATTTCAGCAGCTCTTCCTATTCTTCCCTTTGAATTGGTTGTCTCTTCCAGTCCCAATTCCCAACCCAAACTGTCCCGACCCGCTGCAGCCTTTCGGCTACTGTGCAGCACTTGATTTCTTCAATGACGAACAGATTTAGAATCTAGTCTACATACCACGGACCAAATCCGAAAAATGAACAAATACAAACAAACACCTACAAAAGGATCCAAAATAGTAAATCAAACCACACGCAACAATCGTTGCGAGCTTACAATCCGAACAGATTGTTGCGAGCTTACAATCCGAACCAATGTATACTTACATTTTCAAGTGAAGTTAGATAAGCAATTTCATCTAACTTCCTTGACAAATGACAACCCAGACCGTCACTACCAGAGCTTCCTGCCGCAGCCCATGTGTCGCTAACTGTCGCAGCCCATTTTTCGGTAACCGTCCTCGGAAAGGCGAAGTCGGTGGGCCAACGGGAACAGAATGTAGTATTGGCGTATCATTGGGCTGTAAACATTAGACCTGTAGGGATGACGACAACCTACAAAACTTAAGGCAAAACATCTACGCAGCCATTTAAGCCTTTTCAACTGCAGTCCTATGCCTTAAAAGTAAAAATCTCTAACACATTATGCGGCCGTTCCAAAATCTTATTTAAGCTGTTTGAAAACCAACACCTCTGGCCTAAATAGGTTATGTGTACACTTGAGACAACATATTCTGCCATTGCACCTTTAACATACCTTCCATCTTCGCATCAGGCACCAACAAACCAAATAAAGATACAACTTATTTTCTCAACAAACGCTTTATAATCTATTGGTAAGTCGTAATCTAAATTCATCTAAAAACGACAGTGAAGCCCTTCTTAGATTCCATTTAACACCTCATCAAATATTTTATATAACACAAATGTACAAACTATACAAACTATCTACTTTAGAATGCTTTAAAGCTCAAAAAATTATTGGCATTTAATTGGACTGAAAGCAATAGACCTGTACGACTGATGGCAGCCTACAAAACCTATGATAAAATATCTATGTAACCATTTAAGCCTTTTCAACTGCAACCCTATGCAACCATTTCGCTTAAAATTAAAATTTTCTAAGACAACGTAAACGGTCATTTTGAAATACAAAGACATCATTATGCGGCCGTTTCAAATTTCTGCACCAAGTAGCTTATCTGTGGTCATCTCAGTAACAACTGACTAATTATCATATCCTCAGCTGTCGACTACATGTTATGCCACTTTTAATGCCCCACATGTTAACATATTAATAAACAGCCCTTGGCCTAGTATTGTTTGCTTTTAACAATGCAATAACACCAATACAAAACCTACATCAGATGCTTTTCTACGCCTGGCCCAAATAAAGAGACAACTAAATTTCTCAACAAATGCTTTACAATCTAAAACGATTCCATGTAATAGCTGACCAAATCTTTTATACAAAACAAATAATCTAACACCACTCATTAGTGTTTGTTTCCTTTTATAAAATAAACTTTATTCTATTTATTTATAACTTATTAATTAAATTTACAATTTCCATCCTCTAAATTCCCTCTGTATTCGAACTGTCCACTTTCACTTAATTGACTACTTCACACATATTCTTTCATCTCTATTCCCCACTATATTATAACCCCACCCCTCCATCCTTTCAGCAGGTAAAGACAAACCCCTGAATAGTGACTGTTTTCATATGCAGTGAAACAGACTTTAAGGCTTCAATCCCACCCCACTCTCTCTCTAAACCCCTCCTCTCTCTCTCTCTACTTCATTACACCCACTTCAAGTCTTTGATTATCCTATATATTTTCAATTAAAATTACAATGCAACAATACCAAAAAAAAAAAAAAAACCTTTAACCAGAGGCGATTCCAAATAATCACTCAACCATATAAACACAAAAAACTACTCTTATCACCAAATCCTAAAGCTTCGTCAGCCCAAACGTCAAATTCAAAAAAAATGCAAGATCAACCTTCAACTTTTCAAATAACAACAAAGCATGAAGGAAGCAGAAAAAAATTCATCAAAAACAGGTAAAAAATGCAAGGATATGCTTCAATCACATTAGTAGAGGACGATTATCCTTATAATAAGAATAATAAGAATGAATCAGGTAGCTTTAAGAGAATCAAGGTTTGGGTATTTACCTATGTGGGTGGAGGTGTGATAGAGATAACCACTTAAAAAGAAAGAAGGTGTGACGGTGGGGGTATTTCTCGGGCAAGGAGGTGGTGGAGACTGTGGCCACAGGGTAGGTGTGGGTGACCACGGTGAAGACGCTGCAAAGACAGAGACAGAGAGAAAGAGTGAGAGAGAGAGAGAGAGAGAGAGAGAGAGAGATGTGTAACACAAATGAGGGGCAAACAATCTCCTTAGTGGATTAGTGACTAATAAACTTGAAAACGTGGCATAGACTTGCACACAACAGCTGGCAAGAAAGTTTTCTTTAAACCAAAAAAAAAAAAAAAAAAAACAGTGATAACGGGAATCGAACCGGACACATCACTATGCACAAACCAACAACTTACCAACTGCACCATAACTCATTTGGTAAACCATATCAAACACATTACTTTAAATAAGCTTGTCAAGACACAAAAAAAAACACTATTCATCAGCTAGGTAAATTAATATATAGGATAATTAGTATTGAGCACCTTTAATACATAACTGGTAATGTAGTGGTTCACTTTTAGAGATTATATGCTAGAACATTATGAATGAAATGTAGCATTTGTAATATCTGTCATAGGATATTGTTCATCTTTATGTGGTTTAATACTTTAAATGCAGCCCGAGAAGACTTCTGGAACCATCAATGAACAGGTTGCTTCTATCGCACCGGCTTTAGAACAACTGTGGAAGAAGAAAGAAGAGAGGATAAAGGAGTTTTCAGATGTGCAGGGACAAATTAAAAAAAAAATATATGTGGAGAAATCGCGGGGAGTAATGAACTAGCAGGTAGCGTTACGGTTGATGTGTCTGATCTTTTGTCAAAAAATTTAGAAGAATTTCAAAATCGTCTTCAAGAACTTCAGAAAGAAAAGGTACATAATTTTCATAGGCCCATTTAGATCGATTTAATAGGATCAATCGTGATGAACAAATATATTTGAGTGTTCACAAGATATGTGCAGGGACTCCATTGAACAGCGGGTTTGGAAGAAACAAAATTAGACACAAACAACAATCTATTGCCACACACAATAATTTACATGATTAGGGTATTGTGGTGTACTCCTGTAACAGATTAATCCTACGCCTGTTTTGTCAACAACTTCTGTTCTGAAAAGCATCTCAGGTTCTAATCTCCTTTTCTCTTCATTAGCCTTTTGCTTTGCAATTTCCTTCATATTCGCCTAGGCGCATAGACGCTTATTCGCTTATGCGCTAAGGCATTTGATTCACTTGGGAGCATAGACTATTCGCCTAGACGCATAGACGCTTATTCGCGTAGGCGCCTAGACGAATAGGCGCCAATCGCCAAAAAAAAAAATAGCAACACTTTTCCATCTTCTATAATATTTTCGCCTAGGCGCATAGGCGTTTATTCGCTTAGGCGCTAAGGCGTTTGATTCGCTTAGGGGTGACACCTTTGATTCGCTTAGACGCGTAGGTGCCTAGGCGAATAAGTGCCAAGGCAAATAGGCACTTAAGCGTTTGATTCGCTTAGGCGCATAGACTATCTGCCTTGGCGCATAGACACTTATTCGCTTACGCGCTAAGGCATTTGATTCGCTTAGCCGCGTAGGCGCCTAGACGAATAGGCGCCATTCGCCAAAAAAAATAGCAAGATATTTCCGTTTTCTATAATATTTTCGCCTAGGAGGACAGACGTTTAGTCTCTGCATATATGATTTATTAATATTAATAATAATAATAATAATAATAATAATAATAATAGCAACATACACCTTCTCTAAACCATGGATTGTATGTGCATTTATCATATAGGTAATTACATTAGTTTCATGAAGTATAGTTTACTAATCAAAACATGTGCCCAGGTTCTTGCCATGCATGACCCCAATAAAGAGCTACTAAAAATTGAGAACAAAGAAACACGGTTGCAAATCCAAATTCAAAAAGAAAAGAAAGACAATGACATCTGTTGCGTCGTTAACAAAGCATGCTACCTTCAACATGAGCCCGAGGAAGAAGTGTCAGACCACAATCAGTAACACCCATACGAAAAAATCTCCTTCCAATACTGCCCAAGATGTCGTTAGTGCTGCCTACTGGTAACTTTTTTGGGCCTACATTTGTATTAAAGAAGTTGGTAGCCTATAATCCTTTGAATAAATATAATGAATCCACAACATCCCAAACTGCAGACGTGCTCGACGCCAAGGACAAGAGGAAGCAGCATAAAATGTAAAGTATACATCAGAAAGACAGCTCACAGCGCTAACACTACAAATTTTGAACAACCCTTTTATGTTATCCAAATACATAGGCTATGTATCTATGTGCACTGTTTGTACCTATATACTCACTGCTATAAAAACACTGTTGTAACCCATGCTTTGTATGAAAATTGATATAGTATTGATTTGAAATTTCAAATGTCGCAACGCAATGTCATTACTTAATTATTTTCTAAATCGAATTGACGCCGCCGCAACGTGCGGCTGGATATAAACCTAGTTACAATGAATAAAAAAGATCAGCTCGGTCAGATATATAATCACTAATCAGAGTACCATTCTTTCTATCATAACACCTACAGGCAGAATAAAGCTAGGCCCAATATGCCGAAACTCGTAGCATTGTAGCAATAAGCAAAATACTACTCTTGTTTTTGCTACAGTTACGAACAGTCAAAATAGAAATAACCTAAATATGAATCCCATTTCATTTCAACTTAGATAGAAACATATCTTTGTCACACAAGTCCTATCAAACTTCTCACAGACATTTCATCAAACAGATGGTATGCACCCCAAAAGTAAAAACAATCTAAATGCAGCTCCACTTATTGCTATAAAATTAGTAATAAATTAAACTAGATTAAAAACCCATTTCATTCAACCTCAATAGACACGTATTTCTAATTTCTATTACACAAATCTAATCAAATCACTTACAGACATTTCATCGAACAGGTGGTATGCAAGTATTCAACACAATGAGTTTCATAAAAAAAAGAACAAAACCCATCAAATAAGTAATGGCATTTGTACCTGAATTCTGTTGCAATTGTAAGATGGGTAGTCGCCGGAACTTGGAACGGTGGCCGGAGAAAGTGGCCGGAAAGAGGGTCAAGTGTTATGGTGGTACGACGTCGTATAAGTATATGGTTGTGGTGTTTATGGGCTAGATCTTGAGCCCAATTTCAGACAAAAGAGCCCAAAAACTTTACATAGGTTAAGAAAAGCCCAAATATGAACTTTTAATGCAAAGCCCAAACAAAAGACCGGTGGCGGTGGGTCCCGCTAGAGGTGCACAAATTGGTTTTTTTTTCACTCAAACCGGTTCAGGTTGGGTTAAATTTAGACAACACTGGTATCTGGCCGAAGTGAGCCAAACCGGTTCAGGTTGAAATTGAGTTTTGCTTCGTTGGGTGCGGTTTTGACTGGTCTTAATGGAGGGGGTTACTATTAGACACAATGATCTCATCCAATGCTTTAAAAACCGGTTTTTTAACCATACCAGATTGGACTTAGAAATGGTTCAACCGGTTGAACCGGGTTATATCGGGTGGTTTAATATCTAACAATACAATTTTATAAATACAATTTTAACTAAAAAATAATCTAATAGTACATGATTTCGTAATAAAAAAATAATAATTTAAAAGTGAATCCATAATAAAAAAAATCTAGAAGTACTCAATTTTGAACAAAGTTGTTTTTATATAAAGTGGTATAATAGGTTTATGTCGTTACAGTGTTGAGTCATGAAAGCATCAAGTTCATGGTCGCTTAAAAGATAAAATTCGTTATCATCATTATCCCCATCAATAAAAGTATAATTATTTTCATTTTTCACATTCTTTAATAAGAATTTTTAGTTACCAATAATCAAAATATAATAAAATTACGTAAGATAAGTAACTACGCCCTGCTCACGGCTGTGCGCATATAATGTATATATGTGTGGCCCTCGGGGGCAAAAGTAAAGTTGCACTAATTTAACGTTATTTTATTAATTTCGTGAAAATAACGTTAAAATGACGGACGATTAATCATGCATCAGGTGGTGACGTTGATAGCCAAAAGACAAGGGGGTACATGCACCAATCGGGTTTGTCCCGATTGCTAAGTATTATGTGTCTTATTGTCTAAGGCTTGATACAAAACCACTATTGAGCCGGGGGTCTCACTGGAAGCAGTCTTTCTATTTTGACAGGGTAGAGGTAAGGCTGTCTACATCTTACCCTCCTCAGACCCTACCTTAGCTTTTGTTATTAGTGAGATTAACTGAGTATGATGATGATGATGATGACGTAAGATAAGTAACATATATACCAAGTAACATTGTCTTTAAGAAACCGGTTCATGTTTTTCCTCACTTAACATTATATCTCTATAAGATCATTATGAGCCGATAAAGTCCAAAATTTAACCTTATACCAGTATCGGTATAGTGGTATAAACCGGTATACCGGAATATACCGGCGGTTTAAATCATTTACCGTTTTTTTTCAAATTACTGGACTGATTCGTGCCGATCAGGACACCGATAAACGTTATAACCGGTCGGTATAAACGGTTTTTAAAACATTGATCTCATCCATTTAAAATACGAAAACATTTTAGAAGGGGAGGTTTTTTGACGGTTTGAAAGGAGTTTTTTGCTTGATTTATTTTGACTTGCTTATTCAATAAATAAAATACCATTTTAAGACGAGATGCCTAATGGTTTGATTTTGCTTAAAAAGTATATTAATTTTGCTTAAAATGTGATTAAAAACTAGTAATAAGTTTTAGACCTTAGAGTGCTAAAAGGTTTTAATTAGTTTTTTTTCTTTTCTTTTTTTTTTTGAAAAGTAAATTTCATTAGAAAACGCCAAAACCCCAAGGCGGGGCGGCAACAAGACTATACAAACTTACATAAAAGTAAAATTACACCAATCGCCCCAAGATAACGACACTAGTTTGAGTCTATGCTTGGCCCAAAGAAAAGAAATCGCCTTCACATCGCCAATGAGATTTTCCATCCTCACCGTTTTGTGCTCAAAGACGAACCTATTCCGGGCTTTCCATATGCACCAGCAAGCGCAAATAATAATACCGTGTAAAACCTTCTTCTTAATCCCCTTCAAACCTGAATGATTATGCAGCTCTAGGAGATCTCGAAACGAAAACACAAAGAATCTTTGAACCTTGCACCAGCAGCTGATATGATTCCACAGCGTCGCAGCGAAGATGCAGGAGGTGAATAAGTGTTCGACCGATTCTTCTCCACAATTACACAATGGGCAGGAGGTATCGCCAACAGCGATGTTTCGCGCCCGTAGAGCCGTGATGGTTGGGATCCTATTCATTTCCGCCCTCCATGCAAACACATTACACTTCTTTGGGATCCATTTGCACCATTCCATAACATAGTAGTTGCTGAAATCCAGGCTGCCATACAACCACTCCTTTACCGAAGCCACAGAGAAGGAACCAGACCCATTCCCCAGCCATGACCACGAATCCCCGTTGTTCGCCCAAGAAACCTCATCTAAAACTGCTGACAGATAGTTCAACTCTTCCCGCTCAGCGGGGGAACCCGGATCCGAACTCCAATTCCACACCCGAGCAGCCCCACTGCAGCGATCCCTGACCCGACATCTTTTATTTCCTTCAAGCGCGAACAGATTTGGGCATGAGTCCTTCAGCAGACTAGTCCCAAACCACGGATCCAACCAAAAGGAAATCGAGTCTCCATTCCCAACTTTACCCTTGAACATTCTTCTAATCGGGACACCAGAAATCTGTGTGCTGGACAGCGTCTTCACTATATTGCACCACGTACCACCACGCCCTTTATTGAAGGGGATGAAATCCCAGGTCCGTTTACCCAAATGCAGAGCGTCAATGACCTCCTTCCACAGGGAGGGACCATCAACTTTATATCTCCAGTCCCATCTACTCAAGAGAGCGATATTAGCAATCCTGAGTTTCGTAAGGCCTAGGCCGCCCACTTTTTTAGGACAAGCGACTCTATCCCAAGACACCCAATGCATTTTCTTCACATCCTCGGATCCGCCCCATAAAAACCTTTTGATCATCTTTTCCAAATCATTTATAACTTTAGTCGGAGCTTTATATAGCGAGAAATAATAGGAAGGGAGACTCTCCAAGACCGCCTTAATCAAAGTTATTCTTCCCCCGACAGAAAGCGAGGAGGCCTTCCAGTTAGAAAGACGTGTTTCAAAAACCTCATAAACCGGACGCCAATTATTAACCCTGTTCATATTCGCTCCCACCTTAAGACCCAAGTAAGTAAACGGGAGATTCCCCGCTTGACACCCCACCACCGACGCTAAAGAGTCTACTTCCCCCATCGGCACACCCAACCTGAACAACATGGATTTTTGGACATTCATTCTCAGCCCCGAACAAATGTAGAAGCACTTGAGAATACTCATAACTTTGGCCAAGTTGGACGGATCCCATTCTCCCAAAATGATGGCGTCATCGGCAAAGAGAAGGTGGGAGATGGGAGGACCATTCTGCGGGCACTTAACACCATGGAACACCCCAACTTCGGTCGCTTTTTGGAACATACACGAGAGGGCCTCCATCACAAGAAGGAAAAGAAACGGGAACACGGGTCCCCCTGCCTCATACCCCGACCACACTGGAATTCAAAAGTAGGGGTACCATTCACCAAAACCGAGGATCTAGCCGAACTTAAGACCCCACGAATCCACGTGCACCACCGGTCCGCAAATCCCATTTGTCTCAAAGTATTGATCAAAAAATTCCAATTGACACAATCGTAAGCCTTCTCAAAATCAATTTTAAGAATAAAAGCACGGACATTGTTTCGTTTACCCCATGAGATAAGTTCATTAACGATCAAAGGGCCGTCCAAGATGAACTTCCCTTTGATAAAAGCGGATTGCGTATTAGAGATCACCTTTCCAATAACTTTGACGAGCCGATTAGCTAGGATCTTGGATATAATCTTACTAATAATTCCAACAAGGTTGATAGGCCGGTACCCGTTGAGATCCACCGGGTCTTTCACTTTTGGGATGAGAGTTATGAAGGATGAGCTACTACCGATGCTGATTTTGCCACTGTGATAAAAAGCGTCCATAATTTTGCGGAAGTCGCTTTCAAAAAGGTGCCAGAATTTCTTAATAAAGCGCATGTTGAAGCCATCCGGCCCCGGAGCCCTATCGTCTCCACAACTGAAAGCCGCTTGCTTAATCTCGGGGGTCGAAAAAGGGCTTATCAACCCCATGTTATCCTCGTCAGTAATCTTTTTGAAAAGAGGGCTGGAGAAAACAGGTCTAGAAACATGGTTTTCGCCAAACTTTTTTCTGAAAAACGACAGCACCTCTTTCTTGACTCTCGATGGTTTGGCTACCCATTTGCCTTGGATCATGAGCCCCGGGATGGAGTTCACAGCCTTCCTACTATTGATAACTCCGTGGAAGAATTTCGAGTTTTCGTCTCCCTCAATAGCCCATCGGATACGAGATCTTTGTCTAAGGTCCATATTTTTTCGCACCTCTAGATCCTTAATGACCTTTTTACTTTCCATAAATATCCATTCATCATCTTCAGAAAGCGAACCAGAATCCATAACCTCTTCCAACCGCTCTACCTCAGAACAAGCCGCAGCCTCAGTGACGCTTCTATTTCTGAGTAAATCATCTCTCCACGATCTAATGGCTTTCCTGATATGAGCGAATTTCTTCGTTAAAACTGTATCCGGAGGACCCACAAAATCGCATTCAGAAGCAGCGGACGTAACAACCTCCTCAAACCCCAGTTCATCCAACCAGAAGTTAAAAATGCGGAACGGTCTAGGACCATACTTAAGATCACCAGTAGTCAGAATTAGAGGGCAATGGTCTGAAAAAAGACTCGGAAGGGCACGAAGGCACGCCTCGGGCCACTTGTTGAAAACATCGGCATTCACCAAGAACCTGTCAATTTTGCTTAACTTCTTTCCATTATTACGGGTGCAAGTGAATTGCCTACCCCTCATATTATACTCAAGGAGGCCGCAATTGAATATGAAGGAGTTGAAGTTATTAGCACAAGAAGCCTTGAAAGCTGAGTTCTTTCTTTCCGAAACTGACCGGACTGCGTTGAAATCCCCCGCAACTATCCAATAACCCGAAGCATTACCCAGCTCCGCCTCAATACAATTCCAAAGAAGGCATTTGGCCTCCGTGCCTTGAGGCGCGTAAACATTAATGAAGTTCAGCAATTCCCCACTACCTTTCATTCTCCCACGAACGGATAAGAAATACCTATCTTTAACCGATGATAGGGCTTCAAAAACCGTCTTATCCCACAAGCATAAGAGACCTCCCGACTGACCCACGGAGGCCACCGCCTCCATACCATACTTACCCGACCCCCAAATAGCAGTCCCAACCCAATCTTGTATCTTTTCCATCTTGGTTTCTTGGATGGCAATAAAATTGACATTATTCTCCTTCCTAATATCTCGAACCCAAGGGCATTTCTCAACACCCCCAAGACCTCTAACATTTAAAGAGAGAAAATTCATAATTCCACAGCATTAATACCTATTTCGATGACTGCCTCTTTCACCAGATCTTTATTATTACTGAACTCAGCTCCAAGAATCGCCCCCATGTTAATTAGGTTCTCCACCTCCTTTTCCACCGTATTATTACCTTCCGCTTCCAGCTCCGGAGTGCCCCCCGGGGGCGCTGACATTCCTTCGCCGGTATTCGCACTACCAGAATTAAGTTCCAAGTCATGACCTTCCTTACCTGTCCTCTGCTGTTCTCCAAACACACATAACTCCCCTTGGGTCATTTCAATAAATCTGTTGAGATCGTATGGATCATCAGGGTCCATTCTAGATCTCTTTTTGGGCCTGTTGAATTCTGGGCTTTTGGATTTTGCTATAGCCCTATTGGGTTGCTTTTTATATTTGCCTTTATCCACTTTCCTGGTGGGCCTACCAGCAATATCCGCATAATTTGTTAAAGTGATTTCAGCTGCCACCACCTTTTGAGAATCCCCAGTGGGACCCACAGCATCTTCACCAACCAGGTCAACGCTGGGCCCCACCTTCAGCCCCTGGTCCGCCGACTCTACTGTTTCCACACAGTGCCTGTCTTCGTGAACAGTACCCTGGATCCCTGCATGGAATTTGTCCGCTTCCTCTCCCATGTCAACGTCTACCGGAGAGTTCAGTGACTCCACCACAGTTCCGGCCACATCTCCGGTCACCACCCCAATGCTATCTGGTTCCCATTCACGTCCTTCTTCCGAAACCCAGATTTTGAACACCCTTCCTTTCCATCTTAGGTCGACCACCTCATGGATCTTGACGCCATCACTAACCAGGATACCCACCATATCTACCGACAGGTCCAAAACTTTGGCGTTCAATTGGGACGGGTGAATAACTTTTCCGAATAACCCAGCTACGCTATCAAAGGTTTCATTAGAGGCGATGTGGAGGGGAACACCATGGATCTTGATCCAAGCCACTCTTTCATAGTGTACCACTTGACCCATCCACACATCCAGTGAAACAAACCATTCTTTCCAGTTTTCACACTTCAACAAGAACACTGACGCTTCCTGTACCTCTTTAAACTTGATGAGACACGACAATCCTCCCACATACTGAATTTCCATTCCTTGGAAGCCTTTACTTAACAGCAGCTTATCAAGGTTGACCAGGATTTCCAGGCTATTCACTCTCCCAATCAGAGCCTTCCCAAACAGTTCGCTGAAAGCGACCATGTTACTCGGGACATTCCACGCTTTGGTTTTTAACAGACCACTTGAACCCACCAACTCCTTTTCTTTACCTTTACCCCTGTCAAGCATCTCCCTAAAGGACTTACCCCCATAGTAGTAGCTCTTCTGCGCAGGACCCGACTTATTGTCTTCTGTATCCTGTTTACCAAGCTCTGGAAACTTATCCTCCTCATATCTATAATTCTCTTTCCCCTTCGTATTTTGTTCTTCCCAACCCGTTAGCCCCACGTTCTCCACAGCAAACTTAGCGACGTTCACACTCAGCCTACAGTCTCCCATATTCACCCCATTAAGTCTTTGTTCCAGCTCTTTCACGTTTTTGACTCCTCTGAATGAGATAAATCCAAATCTGTTTCCATTCTTATCTTTTTTCCTTGCCACATAAGACCTCATCACTTCCCCAAAGGCTCCAAAAAAATAAGTTACATCTCCAGGAGTGCACCCACTTGGTAGGTTTGAAATGAAGAATTTGACGGCACCCTTTATCTGCTGGCTCTCTCCGTTTCTGTTTGATTGTCTTCTTCCTTTGATTGGTACCTCTTGCCACTCTTTGTCGTCTTTCTGTCTTCCCATGGAGAGAGTTTTTTTTTTAATTAGTTTTTTTCTAACTTTGAAGGCCTATGAGTTTCTAAAAGCTGTGTAATAAAAGGTGGGGGGAAAGATCCTGTACAAAGTGTTTTTTGGTAAGAACTGTGAGAATCAAAGGAGGGTATTTTTTTTATTTTTTTTTCGAAAGTTTTTTTTCCCATATTGTTAAACATGTATTATAGCATTGAAAACTACAAAAAAAAATGGTGTAGAGTAATTACATAATTACTCTAGTGTAAACTAATGTATTTACTTTAATGACGTAATTACACTAAAAAAAATTTAATTTTTTTTTTTGTATTATTCATCTAGAAAGTATGTTTAAGCACATGGGAAAAAAATTCTAAAAAAAATAAAAATTTTTTACCCTCTTTGATTTTCACAGTTCTTACAAAAAAAAAACACTTTGTATTTGATTTTTACTCATAAAAGGTGTACTAGCATTTTGTTTCTATATTCTAAAAATTCACATGTGTGGTTACGGTTGTAGGTCAATTGACACAATACTTATATGAAGTACAACACATATCAAAAGATGTATCACACAAAATCAAATTATTAACGGTGATGAAGGGAATGATGGTAGAGGAGGTTGCAGGGGAAGACATGGTGAGAAAAGGTGAAGGACAGGATCGGGTAATAGACTGTTGCCGTGCGAAAAGATGAACAAGGTTCGAAAAAGAAGAGGGACGAAGGAGATTAGCGACGGCAGCTAGGGTTATCACAATGATACCATATTAGAATGGATCCTTGCCTCTTCTATTGATTATGATAATATTTATAATGATACAATGTAATCTCTCTATTTTAGATAGAGATTATCTAATAAATACAAAATACAAATTACAAATATAAACATGTGCTATTACAAATAATGATACAATGCATTCAAAATCGTGTGACACACACACAAAAAAGGAAATTGGTGTAACCTTTAGTTAACGTCATTTGTCCTCGGCTACCCAACTTTGACCCATTTTTTCGGTTTCATAATATTTCTAGCCCAAATAGTAGCCTACACAATACTCAAAGTATATAAAAAGTATATTTAAGTTTTAAAAATACGTATGTCATTGTATCTTTAATCTGCTCGTTTACCAGACAGGTATAGAACTAGTTAGTGTGAGTTAGAGATAAAATTATGTAAATATAGTTAAAGGGATTATTGTGTAATTATGATTAGCATATAACTCCCTAATCTTTGTAACCTTAATTGGCTAAGTACAACAAGCAATACAACTTACATTTCACCCACGCAATGGTGTTTAATAGTAAATAATTTTTATACAAGTTATCCTACACTGTGTAATAAAAATGAGAAATGTAAAAATGATACAAAAAAACACATTAGATCACCAAATATAACACAATAAGTCACAAAACATAACACAATGCCAATAAATATAATATAATGCCTAGAAAAAAAAAACAATGAATCGCAGAGATGACACAATAACGGAAAAAAAACACAATGCACATAAAAGACACAAATTATAAAACTACAAGCTAAAACTCTGAAAAAATAGAAAACCTAAAAACTAAGATCGTAGGGTTCGATTAGACAGTTCCAATGCCGTTTGAATGATTTCAATCAGACTCCGTTTGATACACTTCCTAGGACTTCTTATTTTATTTTCATTGTATATTTGATTCTAACCTCATACATACACATATGATTTTAATAGGTTACCCAACTCCCAACACTATCACCAACCCAATTTATTAAACCTAACCAAGTCTTCAATTGCATATCTCGATCGAGGGTTTGTAATTTGTAGTCACACTAATTATCATAATTATCATAAAAACGCTAGCTCGTTTGATTTGAATATATTATATATTCGTTGTTGTCCAAATTCTAAGAATAGAAAAAGAAACACGTCATTTGCAATCAAAACATGTCCAGATTATCAACTTTGTGAGGCTATAATTATACATGCATTTAAATAATTTTTACTTATTATTGTATAAAGATAATTAACTACCATAACGTTTGTTTTAAAAAAATCTAAATAAGGTAAAGTGTTATACAAAGATAAGTCATGATAAACATGATGTAACGTTATTGTTGGGGATGTTCTTGTGTGGTTTGTGGTTTCTTGCTACATCCACCTTCTTTTAATATACTTCCTACATTCAAACAAAAAATTAAGATACACCTACCTTCATGATGTAAATGGCATTTGACCTAGCCGCGTATTCAGGTGTGTACGTCTTTTTCAAAAGGTCAAAGGGTTTGAGTCCACCAGAATTACTATGAGTATATTATATTTTCTATTAAAAATGAAAGAGTGAGAGATAAAAAAGATTACACCCATAGACTATAGAGTATTTAATGCCCATGCCTACACAATTCAATTTTAGTATATAAAAGCCAAGAAGACATCTCTAACTTGATACACATCCAACAATATATATCTTTATCAACAAAATATTCTTGAAATTTTCTTCTCATAAAACTGAAAATGAAACATATAACATGGGTGACACTTAACTTAGTAATGCTAATGTTCTTGTTCCAAGCTACAATCACATGCAATGCACGTGACATGGGCCTGCCCAGAAGCTTAGGGTTCTTGCAGCCAAGTATAATGTTACTTCCATTATGGTCTTTGGTGATTCTGGTGTCGATCCTGGTAACAACAATGATCTCCCAGACACATGGCATAAAGGCAACTTCTTGCCTTATGGGAAAGATTTTGTTCGTTCCATACCAACGGGACGATTCACTAACGGCAGACTCCCGACTGATTTCATCGGTAACTTTATTATTTAGTCTTGCATGAAGAACTATAACTAGACTGGCTCAAACGTCTTGAGGGCCTAAAACAAAATCTAAAATCAAGGCACTTTTCATGAGAAATAAATTGATTATGTTCTTAACATGTGTGAATATGATTTATACTAACATCTTATTTATACAATTGCTAAATTGAGGGCACGAAATCATAATTCACACAATTCCAACATAAAAGTCGAGAGATTGATTGCAAAAGAAGTTGTGATCAGAGACAAAGATTAATCGTATGTACATCAACTGTAGTCAAACCCTAAAAAACTGGGCAAATCCAGTATGTACCGCAAGATGTAACATTTTGAATTTTTTTTCTCGAATATTGAATTAATAAAAATTTCCCAAGTTTATTCAACCTTTATTCATCTCGTACTATTATCAAAAACCTTCAAAAAAAATAAAGTTTAAAAAAAAAAAATCGGCCATAGGACTCAAACCCGCGTCCATAGGCGGGTCAACACCTTTAAACACACAAACAAACCAACTGGGCTAAGCCCATGTGTTGGATATCATCTAGATCAGATTAATCTTATACGTGTCGCGCCTTTGATCCTTGGTCAGCAAGTTTGTCAACCGACTCAATTCGTCCAATTCACGCGTATTGAACTTGTTTTTGGAATGGATTTGATCCAGACACAACCGCATCTCTTTACCTAACAATAATCAATCAAAATCATACGCCAAATCAATCGAATTGTTAATCAATTATTCCACCTTTCCATATAATGGGTCAAACTTCTAATTATACGAACGAGGCCATAATATTATAAATTGAACACATCCCTTTGTTCTGAATGCACCAAAAATCATAAACCCTTTCTTAACTTCCTCTGAATCTCACTATAATTCGCATAATCAAGTCTTGCTGACTTTCGGTTTGACTCGCAATTGGGGAGCCTTTGCAATCGACATGTCTAATTCTTTGGTTCCATCATATTATTCATTTGATACTTGTTATTAACCCTATGGTTAATTAGGTTTTAAATTGCATGTTTAATCTGATTAAGCATTCAGGGTTTCGTAGTTTTATTTGGGGAAGATGAGCTTTTGTTACTGTTATGTTAAATGCAATTCAAAAACAACATAAAACACAAAACAAAATGCAATTCGAAAACAACATAAAACACAAAACAACTCAGTGTCACAGTGGTCATGTGTTTATGCTTAAGTCATGGACTGGCTTTGGTCCTTGGTTCGAGTTCTCGTCCCATCGTTTTCTTTCTTTTTTTCCCTTTATTTTAAATTAGAGTTCAGTAGATTAGGGTGGTTCACGCAAACTTTTCGACTCCCCAGGGGCGTGGATTTGTGTTCAGTAGATTAGGGTTCTGTATTCAGAAAGGGGTGGCGGCGCAACTTGTTGTCCGCCTACCTGCTATTCTTATGTAATTTGCTTTGTGGATATGAAATTGAACAAAATTTACATAGTGTTACCTAAAATAATAAATTTTAAACAAATAATTAAAGCAATTAAGTTCCAAATTAAATCACAAAATCACAAAACCCAGCTCAGATCAGCTGGTTGTGAGTATGGTATTAATGCATGGGAACTGGGTCAGACCCAGGTTCGATCCCCACCACCAACAATGATTTTTTTTACTCGAATTCTTCTATGTCTATTTATATATATATATATATATATATATATATATATTATTAACTTTTAATTTATGTTTAAAATACTAAAACTAATTTATAAATCCTATAAAATTTATTTTAGGTTGAATAACTTATAAACTTTTTTATGAAAATTTTTAGTTTTGGAAAATCTTTTATTTAATATATATATATATATATTAATTATTTCCAAATAAATTATATATATGTTTTAAATTCAATAAAAAAAAAACCAAAATAGCTTTATAAAATTAGGAAATTTTATTCTAAGTTTATAAACTTTATAAAACTGAAATTTATTTACATAAAAATTGTATTTAATTATTTTTAAACAATTAAACCTATTTTAACCATATTAAATTCATTATAAATCTAATTTTCATTATTTTTGCACCAAAATTTCACATAAATTATTTATATTATTTTAGGTTAGGAAATAATTTAATTTTCTGAAATTTGTGAAATTTAATATATTTGAATATTATTAGCATGTTTAAATTAATATGTTATAATTTATTTTATAAATATTAGTTATGAAAATAATTTTATAAAAAATTATTTTCAAATTATATTATTTTAGTACAACAACCCTTGACCAAGATTTTACAAAAATTCCTTTTAATAACTTACTTTATTAATTTCTCTTTTATTATTTAATTAAGAATTATTTCAATTAAATAATAAACAATCGTCAATTTCCAATTAGAAGCCCTATAATGCCTTAGATCTAGACAACATAGACTCAGTTAGGTCTCAATATCAATTATCCTTTATTTAATAGGATAATACCTCGGGACTTTGCCTATTTTACTTTGCAACGTTTTAGTATATTCAAGACTAGCAATCAAGGTGAGTTTTATATAACCCCTTTTTACGCTTTTCGGGGTGAAACATGGTTACATTCACATATGCAATTCAACATACGTGTCTTTGTGTGATTTTTATGTTACATTATGTTTTGGACAATACTTAGGTAGACATACACAGTGATAGATCTATTAGACTGACAATCCCACCCGGATACGTGGACCATTGTTTTGGGGAAACGTGGGTGATTGTTATTGATAAACACAGACTCAAACATAAACTCGGGAACCATATGCGTATGGGATGGACCACATTAAACATGTCACAAGGTTTGATTATGCAAACATTATTGCCTAATATTTATTTTCACATATGAACTAGAATTACATGACACTAGAATTGTACAAATTTTATACACTTGTTACATTACACAAACCTATATATTTCTCACCAACTTTTGTTGACCCAAAGTATTTTCCAAATTGACATGTTTCACGGAACATTGAATCTTGAATTATAGAGTTATGCTTGAAAGAATTATTTGAAGTTTTTATTTGTTTAATTTCATGATGATGTATTTGTATTTGGATTTGCTTCAGACAATGTTTAATTTTGGGATATTTTGGAATTATCAATAAAGTATTTATGTTTAATTAATTGCCATGAGCTACTGAACAATCGTAACTACGTGGCACCTCGATGTTTCCGCTATCGGTTGGGGTGTTACAAAAGTTTCAACTTATTTTTTTTACATTCGAACCACAAACACCGTGCATGCATTGATACTCGTGGAAGGTGCCTTATATTACAAATTGTGTAGAGTAAATCATTCATGAGTGTCCTGATTCAGTTGGTTATTTTTTTTCATATGAATGCAGCTGCTGCTTTAGGTTACACTAACGAAATCAAGGCTTATTTAGATCGAAACTTGAAGGAAGAAGACTTAGTGCATGGTGTTAGTTTTGCATCAGGTGGATCTGGTTTTGATGATCTTACAACAAATATCACTGTAAGTCACTTTTTTTTAACATTTGAATGTAATCATACATAGAAATTAATCCATGTATAGCATGAGAGATGCGTGCGTATTGTAACAATTTTCAAAACAAAACTATGCTTAGAAAATTTTAAATTTTCAAGGTAGGGTTTTTCATAAAGACCAAGGCTCCGTACATATACGAAATTAACTTGTTAAAACTCCTTCAAAACAAGAATGTTAAAGACACTCATAAATGTGGCAATCAAGTGGCATATTAGATGTTCACAAATCCTTATAAATACTTAGTTTCTCTTTAACCTTACCAACATCCATATGTTTTCGAATCGCTGCTACGTTTTAGTTTTTACTTTTATTTTTTACAATCAAATCGTCTTTTATACCAAATTTATACAAAATTAAATTATTATAAAAACTAATTAACTTGTTTTACTAAATAAATGATTTGTTTGTAAATAATGTATCTAAGTTAAAGTATTGTGTAAAAATAGTGTAAAAAATTATACAAATTGATTATTACAAAATTAAAACAATACGCCGTACGCGCAGTGGCGCAGCTCTTAAGGGGCGGGGAGGGGCGGCCGACCCCCCCCCCCGATTTTTCTCTTAGAAATCTCGATTATATAGTATTCGTACAAAATTTTTTTGGTATATACGGTTTCGACCCCCCGAAACTAGTGATTTCTGACCCCCAGTGACTTCCGACCTTCTGAAGTTTCGGGTCAAGTTTCGCCACTGAATACACGGGTTTGTTATTTTAGTGAATTTCTACACTTAAAATGATTTAAAATTAAAAATAAATGCACTCCAAAAAAAATGAAATAATATTAAATAAAAAACACTCACCTTGCCCCACACTCCTTAATGTTGATGCCCTAGTAGAAAGACGATACCTTCAAATGCAGTCAATTCCAATGCAACTCTTCCTAAAGAATGTAACTTAGATACATTATTTACAAACAAATCATTTATTTAGTAAAACAAGTTAATTAGTTGTCAAAACTAATATGATCTTAGACAAATGGATTTTTATGAGAAAAACTACCTTGTTAACACAATTTTCATAATACAAAAATATGGACCAGAGTCCAGATAGATAGTTGTCAACGCTAACATGATCTTTTTGCTGCTGTAGAATGTTATACCTCTTAGCAAGCAATTGGAGTACTTTAAGGAATACAAGATTCGTATAGAAAAGCTTGTTGGTAAAGAAGATGCTCATAAGATTGTGGAGAATGCAATGTTCGTCTTGAGCATGGGTACAAATGATTTTTTACAAAATTACTACATTGATCCTACTCGATCCCACAAGTTCACCATCACTCAATACCAACGTTACTTGATCTATTGCATGGAGACTTATCTTAAGGTATTTAAGCCACTAATATATTTTTGTTTACTATTTTGGCAAATAAAGAAAATATATCATCATATCACTGGTTTTCAAAGAATTCTAGGGTTTACTATTTTATAGATGACATTATTAAAAGTCGCTAGTTTGTGACTGATTTGCTCAGTCCCTATATTTGGCCCCTATCAACTATGGGTATGTTTGGCAAAACTAGCTGGAGGCTGGAAGCTGCAAGCTGGTAGCTGTAAGCTTTTTAAATATATTTTGGTGTTTGGCAGAGTAGCTGGAGCTTTTAATAAAATGTATAAAATGACTAAAATGGGCATAATTAAAAGCTTGTAAAGAAGGTTTTTATTTTATTTTTAAAATAGAATGGGTATTTGTGTCATTTACTAATTAAAAGCTTGTATTTTTCTTAAAAGCTACTACTAGTAGCTTTTCACTGTAGAGCTTTTTCTCTAACCTAAAAGTTTCCAGCTCCTTCAACCAAACAAGACTTTTTATTAAGTAGGAGCTTTTTCTTAAAAGTTTGAAGTTTGAAGCTCCTAAAAGTTCTTAAAAACTCTTTGCCAAACATACCCTATGCGTCTCGTACAATACCAAATAGATAAAAAGGCGCGCATTTACGTTAAAGTAAATTTTGCAAACAAACAAAAAAAACACAAATACTATAAAGCTTATCAATTATCATGTATCAAAAGTTTACCGAACATTATAAAATGTGATAGAAATATTTTTATACAAAGTCACTCTATATCACTTTAAACTTAATAGTACCCTTGATTATATATTAGTTATAACTTATAAAAAATATTTAAAAATGATTTTCTATTCAGAGTAATAAATTTGTTTCTTCACTTTTTCTTCTTCTATAACGAGTTATTATTCTAGGATTCATTGAGAGTATATCAATTTTATTAGTTCGACGGTAAATAATGGGTTGAGTGGGTCATCAATCACTCAACCCATTATTTACCACCAAGGCTTAGGGGTGTTTATCGGATCGGATAACGGGTTATTTGGATTGTTCGGATCGGATTATTCGGATTTTAAAATTTGAGGAACATATCCGAAAACCGATCCGATCCGAATTGGGTGTGTTCTCATCCGATCCAAATCTATCCGAATTCAATTCGGATCGGATTCGGACAAATCCGAATAATCCGAACGGATATCCGAATAATCCAAATTAATCTGAACAATAATTTTTCAATTTTTTTATTTTTCCTAATTTATGGTTTCTAACATTTTACTAATTTAAAGTTAGTAAACACACAAAAGCGGAAGTAGAAATTAGTATTAAACACAAATACAAAGTTCAAACTTCAAAACATAGTCTTCAAAATATAGATTTAAACACAAAATCAAACTGCAAAACATAGTCTTGAACACAAAATCAAGCATCACGAAACGTGAAACCAACTAGTCCATATAAATGGGCGATGTTGAAGAATTAGGGTCTAGTATTGACATCATGGCTCATGGGTTGAACTAATTTCAAGCAATGGGTCATTCATTTACTAAAACCGAATTGAAGTTTATTTGGTTTATTCGGATATCCGAATAATCCGAAATTTTAAATTCTAAAATCCGAATCCGATCCGATCCGAATATCCGAATAAGTAATTCGGATTTGGATCGGATCCATCCGAATATCCAAATAAGAATTCGGATCGGGTTTTTTCTGTTTGGATTTCGGATCGAATTTTGGTTTTCTTCGAATTTCGGATTTTTTAAACACCCTACCAAGGCTGAAAAACCCAACCCCATAATCCCTTGCATAAAGTCTATAAGAGGGTTGAAGCTACTTAAGATACAAGGGGCTGACCATTATTATCATATCTTTTGATTTCAAAATCTTATTTCATTTATGGTTTTGGTCTTCATGTTATATTTATTAAAGACTTTTTAATTATTAACGTTTCAAATCCACACATAATATAAAGTAGTATTTTAATGTTATCGGGTAACGTGGCCAGTTCGATGACCACTTGGTTATAAAAGTTGGTAAACTAAATCATTTTATCTTGTGTCATCCCATTAACTATTATCGCAAATTAAATTCTATAATGTGTGTTGAGAAACACTCAGTCATGGCCTTAAATA
The DNA here is from genome assembly GCA_030844895.1 of Ambrosia x helenae. Classification (NCBI taxonomy): domain Eukaryota; kingdom Viridiplantae; phylum Streptophyta; class Magnoliopsida; order Asterales; family Asteraceae; genus Ambrosia; species Ambrosia x helenae. The sequence continues at coordinate 5,899,386 of CM061224.1, read as the reverse complement.
GTTGTGTCATATCTATCTTTAATGGAATCCTTTGCATAAATAGGGGTTTATCATTTTACAAATTTCATTTGGGGGGTATTGGAGGAAAAAACTAAAAATGGTGATGCCTTAGTTTGAATTGGCGGTATCAAATTAATGTGAACAGTGATGCCGCCGAATGGAATGTTGTATTCATAGATGCCTTAGTTTGATTTGGCGGTATCACCTTTACACATTAGCGGTATCAATGAAGTAAGGATCCCAATTGAGGTGATACCGCCAAATCAAACTAAGGCATCTATGAATACAACATTTCATTCGGCGGCATCACTGTTCACATTAATTTGATACCGCCAATTCAAACTAAGGCATCACCATTTTTAGTTTTTTCCCCCAATACCCCCCAAATGTAATTTGTAAAATGATAAACCCCTATTTATGCAAAGGATTCATCTTTAATGTAATGTATAATTTACAGAAAATGTATACACTCGGAGTGAGAAGACTAGCAGTTGTTGGGATGGAGCCATTTGGATGCATGCCTCTAGTAAGGACATTAAACAACAGTGTTGCATGTGATGAAAATATGAACCAAGTGGCTCTCTCTTTCAATGTTTTATTAAAAGCAAAGTTGTCTACACTCAAGGAAACATTAAACATGAGCACTGCCTTTGTTGACATTTATAGTGTCATTCAAAACATCTTACAATATCCCTCAAAATATGGTTAGTACTACTTGTTCTCTTTACTTCTATTTACATACAATGTTCGATAGATGAAATTACTCAAGTCATGTTTGAAGTATCATTGACGGGACCCACCTTCATTATCAATGTATTCATCCATTAGTGAAACCCTTCCAAGTACACTAAATATATATACACATGGGTGGAAATAGGGGGAGGGTGTAAAAATAAAGTTAACATTGTAAGGTATTATGTATTATTAGAAATTACATATGGAGGTAATTACCGTAACTCATAACTAATATGCTACATATTAAAAGTAAATCCCCTTATGGTGGAGTGGCACCCTCCTTGCTTTCCTTATGAGAGTTGGGGAGTTCAGATCCTACCGGCTACCGGCACTAAAATGTTGCTAGTGGGTTGGGTTTTACCGCAGTGGGCCTTCGGCGGGTTTTCCCCGGGAACTGGTGTGATATTACTAGTGGACCCAGGTTACTCTTGGAGTACTCCTTTGTCCAGTGGGTACTTCGAGAGTGTCCGGGATTGATTTGTTGGCCGTTCAAAAAAGTATGTCACTAAAGAAGACTTCGAGAGTGCTGGGGATTGATTTGTTGACCGTTAAAAAAAAATATGTCACTAAAGAAGAGGTGTCAGGAGGCTAGGTTGTCCTCTGGCCAACAAAATTTATATGGATTTTTATATATTAAATATGGGTTTTTTTCAAAGAAAAACATGAGTTTGACCCTTATGAGATTGACCCTTAGACCATATGTAGTGGGAGAGGATGGGGGAGTGATTGGGGCAAAAAACGCCCCTAGGTTATTTGCACACCGCCTCCCTTGAGGTTATTTGGGCCGTTTTTGGGGGGAGGTGAAAAATTCCACCGCGTTGTTTTATTTGTGTTGGCCAATCAAATTCCATTCCTTTTTTGTCGACCAATCAGAAAAAAGTCCTAATGATTGAATGCTCCATGAAAATTTTCACCTCTCACTATACCCCATCCTAATTTCAATTCTTTAATGGGCTCACATGCCACGTGTCGATTAAAAAGTTTTGGCTTAATTAGTCAATGAGTCATATACCAACACGTCACTATACAAAAATAGAATTTACTACAATTAATGATCCAGAAAAGGTTGTGGTTATGATGAACTACACTACAAGAACATGCTAACATTTTGGTTCATTCAACATTAACAGGTTTTACAGTTACCAAAAAGGGTTGTTGTGGATCTGGATTAACAGAATTCGGGACAGCCTTAAAGGGTTTAAGTATGTGTGCAGATCATTCAAAATACATCTACTGGGATGCTGTTCATTTCACAGAAATCATGTACTCTATCATCGCAGACAAGGCGATGGAATCCATAATTGCGAGTCTTTAACGCTACAAATATTCGTGTTAATAACCGGTGCATGCATATGTGGTTTGGCACCCTTACACTTTCTCCTTTATATGTGGATCATAAATGTGAGCAGTTATGTTCTTTAGGAGTCTAGATTGTTAATATCTTAATTAGCTTGTTTAGCGATAAATAAAGTTGTTTCTGAGTACTTCGTTGTATCTTTTTTCGCTTTTGTAATGGGAAGTTTCTTTAAACAGTCTTGTGTTCATGTTTCCAAGGAGATGTGGAGGAAGTGATATTGAAATACTAGTTGCCATTTAACTTATATCAAAACATGTAAATCAGTAAATGTACTATTGAACTAGCAGACAGAAGCAACCTACTTGATAAGAAATCTACTATAAACAACATATCCAAATACCAAGTTAATTGAAGAATGGTGACGAAGAATTATTGTTTGTTTATTCAGGGAGAAATCATATTTAAATACTAATGGCTATTTAACTTATATAGTCTACCGATTAGGTCAAATTTGCCCATAAACGTGTGCATAATCACAAATCAAATCAAATCAAATCAAATCAATAGAATTTCAATTACACTTAATAATTGTATGATAACAACTAATGTCACAAGTCACCACTATTTTCATTATCATCATTTCCAATTATTTATTGCATCTTTTACATCTCTTCTACAATTGTTGTTGTTGTTGTAAATGACAAATATATAAATCATTTTTCGTTGGGTTATCTATTAATAAGTTAATAGTTGATATAATACATTGTATGGATGCGTTAATTAGTTTGTGTGTATATGTATAAATATAATAAAGTAAAAGTAATACAAACCGAGCCGAGCCAACGAGTGAGTCACCTTGCCCGGGCTCAGGCTCGTTTACAACACTACTAGAAAAAAGGCATTTCATGACGTGCATTGCGCGTCATGAAATGGTGTTTATGACACGCCAGAGAATGTCATTATAGGCAGTCATAAAATTAATATGACATGCAAGCGCATAGCATCTTTTAATGACACACATTCATGACATGCATTTATGACACACCTTTATGACACCCATTTTGCGTGTCATGCCTTTTTTACATAACAAAATTACTGCACAATTACTAATTAACCCTGGATTTATATTTATATTTATAATAACAAAATCAATAAATTTCATAATCTATACATATAATAAACCAAAGCCATTTTAATGGCATGGCACTCAAAGAGACATTCTCTTCCTTGAGTGTGTCATGTGTCATCCCATGTGACATTGAGATATTTTAGGAAAAAAATAATTTAAAAACAAAATTGGATTTTTCACCCTCATGTTTCCTCCCATAATTTTTAAACGTTAATATCTTTAATATACGAGATTTTTTAAAGAAAAAAATTACACCAAATTAACGAGCGTTTTATTATCTTTCCAACGAGTACCATAGTGCTATATAAAAAAAACGGAGAAATTTTTTTGTGTGGTTTTGTTCATACAGGAAAAAAAACAGAAAGTGTTCAGGTAAATATTTAATCATGTATAGACAAGTCACTAATTATGTTTAAATCAGTAAATATGATTTTTTTTCAACCAGAGCCGAATAGGTTAATAAAGTTATACGTTGTTTTAAGTTAGGTATCAATATTACTATGTTAGAGTTGTACATTTGTTTAGTCTTTATGATAGGTGTTAATATTAGAGTTACATTAAAGTTCTTCATTCTTTTAGGTTAGGTGTTAGCATTGGAGTTGTACATTGTTAATTTGTTTTATGTTAGATATTAATATTAGAGTTATACATCAGTCTATTTCATATGTAAAATTGATGTATCATATTAAATTTTTCAACCCGGGACGCTCCCGGGGTATAACCTAGTAAAATGCATATATTATATATACCAAAAGCCCATTACAATATAATCTTTTGTCAAATTCTACCACAAGTATTAAAAGGTTACAGAATAATTTTGTGTCAATACATTATGTTGCTCTAGACCTAAAAATACGGATCACTTAAAATTGATGGTTGCAGCATAACTTGACTATTCTTCACAAATGCCATCTATATCTGCATCCGTGTAAGCATAACTTGTCCCTTCACTCCTCCAAGGTAGAACAATACATGCTAATCGACATATAATTACCTGGAGAACATAACAACACACGAATAGTACAATACATCGACATACACTTGCCTGTTCAAAGGCATCCTTGTCATTCTTGAAAAAACCTGGAAAAAAAAGAGAAAAACGTGTTACATAGTCCAATGAGATCAAAAGCAAAGTATAGTCATTAATCAACATATGCATATTCAACTGAGAGATACAAATAAAGGTAAATGTGTTTCATTATAAGGTAGTTCTTTTGCATATCACATGCCTTTATACTAATAGTCAAACACATCACTCAACATGGCCCCAGAAGGATCACAACATGTTTGCTAATATTATTTGTTGATTACCTAGTCCGGGTATGTTGTTTGCTTAGGGTCACTGATGGGTCCTAGGAGGATAAGGCGCGAATGAGCAACCAACTGTAGCTAGTAAGAAAACCACTTAATCATTTAGGATTATTATAGGTTATCTGGTTCTTCAAACCGCAACTGGCTTAGGAAGTCATCGTTGTTTCAGTCGCCTTTTATTTGGTTGCTGAGTATCATCGCATCTGCTCCAACAGAAGACAAGAAAAAAAAACCCACTACTACTATTCCATCGAACAACAAACAGACATGCTTAAACTTTTTCTAACAAACATCAACCTACACTTACCATATAAATGACACGTGGATTAAAAGCATTGCAACTATGCCATTAAATAATACTCATAGGGCCATAAAAAAAATTAAAAAAAAACCTATACATCAAAAAAATCCTTGAGATCCCTAACAAGCCCGTCTTAGGCCTAGTGCAAGGTAGGCAGCCGATCTGGGCCCATCATTTTAGGGGGCCTAAATTTATTTCCGTTAAAAATTATATATAGACTTTTTTTAAAGGGTAATCTATGTGTAAAGCCCATTTCTAAACATTAGACCTATTTTTAAGGAGTAATGGAAATAAATAATCCAAACTTTTGCTCTTTGGCCGATAATGGTCTCAACTATGAAAATAACCACTAATGGTCTCAACTTTCGACATATTGGCCACCAACGGACCCAAACTAACTGAGACTAACTTAGTGTGATGCAAATGCGGCATGCTTAGGTGGAAAAATGATCCTACGTGGCATCCTAGGTGGCAAAATGATCCTACGTGGCATCCTAGGTGGTAAAATGATCCTATGTGGCATCCAACATAGCATGTCACGTCAGCATCACACTAACGGAGTTTGCCTTAGTTAGTTTGGGTCCGTTGGTGGCCAATATGTTGAAAGTTGTGACCGCTAGTGGTTATTTTCGTAGTTGGGACCATTATCGGCCAAATAACAATAGTTGAGATTATTTATTTACATTACTCCTATTTTTAATAGTTAAACTAACAAAGTACAACGGCGATTGTGAATGCTTTATTTCCAAAGTTGAAAGGTTATTTTCTTTTTCTCCAAAATTCATATAGTTGAAAGCGTTTTTATTTTATTTGTAACTTATTAATTTGGGGCCCATTTTTATTTATCGATCTAGGCCCTTAAGGACCCAAACGTTTTCGAAGACGGCCCTGATCCCTAACTATTCGGAACGTGTTTAACAACACACATATATCCCTACCTGCTATTTTGTTATATATCTCAATTCATATTCATCCATATTTTTTTTTAAGAATCTTGTGTCCACATACATACCACTGATATACAAAAGGATTATTCATAGCTATTAATTAACTATTTAAAAGGGTAGCACATATGAATGCATGTCATCAGCTTCAGACATGTTTCAAGCTAAATTCCATCATTAAAAACATAGGTGGGGCCTTCAATTAAGATATTTAGTCCTAGTAATATATACTATATATGTGAAGATTATTAAATTTCTAAACAACTACCATCGTGGCATCATAATCTTGTTCCAAATAAAAATGTTCAACAGCTAAGTATAACACATACCTGTTCAAGAATGAATGCAATCTTTTCAGTTTTTGCCATAGCCCAAAAAGTTTCCAGTTTCCACCTGTAAAAATGCATAACTTCATTTTAGGCTATCAGTAGAGAAAATAAAAATAGCTTGATTGAAAGAAAGTTGTATAATAAACTAATATCTGACCGCAATCTCCTGCATTAAATCAGCAGCTTCAGCTATTTGGCCATGTTCCTCCTTAATCTTAGCTAGCTTCTTAATTAATCGGCTCTCTCAATGTCAACATAAATCTAAATCTACCGCGGCAAAGATGAATTAAAGAGCCAGAAAAAAAAAAACAAGCATAAGTTATCAAACATATCCCCATTTATAAAAACGAGTTTACCTTCCCAGCGGATACACTGTTAAGTGTTTTGATTAGTTCGATCTTAGTTTCAATATCTGGAGTCTGGTCAATATATTGCATTGCTTGTTGCACCATAACAGTGACAGCCTGAAGTGTATAAACATCATAACTTACAATTTTGAAAATATTAGCCCAAAAATAACATTACAATTCTCAAATTAGAATTTTAAAAAATATTAGCCCTTGAAACAAGTCAATTACAACTTTATACAAACAAAAACATGAAAGCATTGCAAATGTAGGCAACGTCTCATGTCAAAAAACACTATTTTACAAGTAATCAATATGTCAATGACTGCAATCTACCTAAACAGTATGTCTGAGCTTATCAACACTACATCTCTCTTTATCAACAAATTCTGGTGTGATACTCCCATTGTTTCTAGCACACAAATTCACAAACTTTACTTAGCCTAAATCAGTAGGCCACAATATTATACAGACCCAAATACTTGAATAACACTACTGACTTCTTTACAACCTACAATACACGATTTTTACGACTACCTTTGATCCCTATCTTATCTTAAAACAAAAAAAAACAACATTAAAACATTCACCTGTTTCAACGGACCACGCCGCTTAGACAACACAACAATCTGATCATTTAGTGTCTTCCACATATGATTCTCAAAACAAAGCTACAGAATATCGATCGTTGCTTTCTTTGCATAGCCGACATCACCATTAAGTCTCATTTGCTTCTCCACGTTCAATAACGACTCTATTTGAGCATTCAAGTTACCTCCTCCTTCCTGTAAAAATAAAAACAAAAAAAAACATATAAATAGAGGCTCGAGTATTGATTATCAGCATTAACATTGAACACGCGGCAGTAGATGTTTAATAGCATATCAACAGTACATCTTTGTTCATCTAAAGCAAGCAATCTTCCAACATATTTTCTGGCCTACAAAGAGTCAAAGACCATAGTGAACCTATTGATCAAAGGGAAAGCATTTAACAATCTTCCAACCTATTGACCATATTGTATAATGCTAACATGTTAATAATAATAATAATCAAACAAACAATGATGCTTTTGTCGCTAAATCGGATACAAACACAGTTGGTGAATCAAATAAGCAATTATAATCAGAATATAATCTAGTGTTTGTGAAGGATGAAGATTTTATAATATAAATTTAGTCTTTCAAAAAAAACATCAATTAAAAATACCGTTAGGCTCTTTGAAAAGCCCTAATTTTGATGACGGTTACTAGAAGCTAGATGGCTGAAGAGAAGCCCTAATTTTGATGACGGATGCTAGATAGCTGAAGAGAAGCAAGATTGCACTATGGGGGTGACGATGAGAGAAGTCTGAGGGTTAGGGACGATGACCATGGTGGGGTCTGAGGTTTGATATTATTGGGTTTGATTTGGAAATGGGTGTTTGATAATATTTAGAGAGGTCTGGGGTTAGGGCGGGATTTATGGGAGGGATTTAAAATTGTGAAATTATCTTATGACACCAAAATATGACCCACACTATTTTACCCCTGTCATGTTTTAAACAAAAAGTCTGAAATGACTAAATTACCCATACAACTATAGAAAATTACAACATTGCCATTACTATTCCTAAACACCCTCTTTTGTTATATATAATTAACATAAAATTTCTTGACATAACATTTTGACACAAAAAAAAAGCACGTCATTAATTAACCAGATTTTTCAAATCATGACAATTTTTTTATGACACACGCTTTTGAGTGTCATAAATGAGCGCGTGTCATAAAATGCACGTCAAGAAAGGCCCATTTTCTATAGTGCAAATTACCTAATTCAGCTTGGTTTCAAATCGAGCCAATTCAAACAAGCTTTTCTCAAACGACTCTGAGTCTCGAGCTTTTTGAAGAAGTCTACATGAGTAGGAAAGTGTTGTAAGGATTGTTTTTAAAATTAGTTTATTCTCTCTTTTTATTTATTTTTGTAATGAGATAGAGATTATTGAGAATAAACAAAAGTAAAGTACATGATATGTAATTGACTACAAACATAAATGACCTAATTTGTAATTAAAATAAAAGTTCAATTTATGTTCAAACTAACAAGTAGAGACTAGAGAGAATTTGATGTGAAAAAAAAAAAAAAAAAAAAAAGTGAAGTGACTTTTTATAGGAAAAAAAATATATATGTTGATTTTTTATGGTATTTGCCCAAATAATAATTGATGAATGTTTTATGTTAGATATCCATTTGAATTTTACAGTATATATCTCTCTTAACGTATGTATGTATATAACTCAAATCTAACCTCTACAAAAACAAAAGCAATATTCCATCCATATTTTTACACCTTATGTTTTCTCCCCATTGATCTCCACAAACACAGATTCTTTCACCGAGAGAAATTAAGGCAAATGGGGTCGTATGCAGACGAAGAATACGATTACTTGTATAAGGTGGTCCTTATCGGGGATTCAGGTGTCGGTAAATCTAACCTTTTGTCAAGATTTTCCAAGAACGAATTCAGCCTCGACTCCAAATCCACAATCGGGTTGAATTTGCCACTCGTAGCATTGAAGTTGATGGCATGATGATAAAGGGCCAAATCTGGGACACCGCGGGACAAGAAAGGTATTGTTTGTTTATCGGACGATCATGATCTTTATGTATAAAACATGTTAAACGATCAACAATACGTGACATATTTACATTATGGGTGACATTTTTTGCTATCTGAAAATGGAACATGCATATTTCATTTAATGCAATACGTGATTCAATAAAGTTGACATATTAAGTCTACATGAATTTTTAACATGCTATGAACCCTAACATGAAATTTATGGGTTTGAGTTGATTCTAAACGGGTTTGTAAGTTTGGATTGAATGCATGAACATGTTTGGCTAAACGAACAGGTTCGTGGATTGACACGTTTAACCAATTTATATTATAAGCTTTCTTTTTAAATGTGGTTAAAACCAGTGGCGGATCTAGACCAAGATTTCAGGGGTAACGTTACATAATTTTCACAGGTAACGTAATACAGAACACGTAAAAAATATTAAAAATACACTAAAAATACACTACGCCAAAAAAGTTGAGGGGTAACGGACGTTACCCCTGCTCCTTCTCTAGATCCGTCCCTGGTTAAAACTCATACGTAATTACCTCAAAATTTTAAAGCCTAAGAGCATCACGTTTAATAGTTTAATCGTAGCTGTTTTATAGACATGCATTTTTTTAATTATACATTTCTAACTTAAAATATGCGAAAAGAAAAAGAAATTGGTTAAACGGGTCATGTATATATGTCTGTAACAGCCCGTGAATATGCGCGTCGTGTACTAAATCATCTGTCTAGTACGATTTTTAGGTTTGTGTAAAATTTTCTTTTTGTGGTTCGTGGCGAATTCATCCCATTATATCATCATTCACAAAATGATTTGATTATTGAAGCGATGTCCTTTGAACCTGTCGCCTCAAAAAAAAAAGTTGTGTACTGTTAGGGGAGCTTGGTACTGGTAACTGTACCGAAAGTACCGATCTCAAAAATCGGTTACCTGTACCAAAAAAATGTTCCGTACGGTATGGTATTTATTGGTAAAAATCGGTAAAATACCAGTACCAAACTAAAAGTACCGATTTCAAAAACATCATAAAGTGGGTATTGAATTGGTACCGAAAATGATTTGGTATGATAAACCAGTATGCTACCAGTTCGGTTTTGCATTTGCTATATCCCTATGTACTAGTGCTAATCAGGTCCGTTGACATAACTTGACACGATATTAATATGGTGTTGATTTTCTTACATTCTAGATATCGAGCCATCACAAGCTCCTACTACCGAGGAGCAGTGGGTGCGTTAATCGTGTACGACATCACCCGAAAAGTGACCTTTGAAAACGTCGAACGATGGCTAAGGGAGCTTCGAGATCACACAGACCAAAACATTATAGTCATGCTCACTGGCAACAAGGCTGATCTAGCTCATTTACGAGCCGTTCCAATCGATGAAGCCAAGGGGTTTTCGGTAAGAGAGAACGTGTTTTTTATGGAAACGTCGGCTCTCAAGGCGCTAAATGTCGAAAAAGCTTTCACAGAATTATTGTCACAAATTTACCGCGGTATGAGCCGGAAGGCGCTTGGTGTGGGTTATGATCAACCCGCGCATGTACCAAAGGGACAGATGATTGATATTGGAAGTAAAGATGATCATGTGTCAGCGGTGAAGAAAGCCGGGTGTTGCTCTAAGTGAGCGTTTCGAAACCATAGTCGGCCTAAGGTCGAACACCACGAACTAGATATCGATCGATCGAGGCGTGTGAATATTAGGTTTATTAGCAATCTTTCCCTTTGGATTTTTTTTCTTCATGTCAACAAGATTTAGTTATAATTTATGCAATGCACAAGTATCATATTTGTTGATCACATATTCCTAAGGATAGGTAAATTGCAAAATAAAGGCAACAGTTTTTGAATGTTACAAACACAAGTCTGATTAAAAAAAAAAATCTATAATTTGTATCTTTCTCATACCATGAACACAAATTCAAGAAGGTAAATATTTTGTATTGTGATTTTTGTTAAATTAAATCAGCTAATTACATAAATACAAATTGATTTGGGCAATTAGCATATATGGATCGAGTGATCGACAAAGACCCAAGAATTATCTAAATAGCCCATAAAATAGCCCATACATTCAAATTTAAACTCTAAACTAGAAGATAAATGATAAGCACTATAACAAAATAATAACAAACTCACATATATTTCTAACCAACTCCAATTTAACCTCCATAAAACAAAAGCAATTTGCCATCTACATTTTTACATCTCCATAAACACAAATTATTTCCCCAGAAAAAGGCAAATGGGGTTGTTTCAAGACGACGAATACGATTACTTGTATAAGGTAGTTCTTATCGGCGATTCAGGTGTCGGTAAATCTAATCTTTTATCACGATTTTCCAAGAATGAGTTTAGACATGACTTCAAAAGCACAATCGGGGTTGACTACGCCACTCGTATGATTCAAGTTGATGACCGGATCATCAAGGGCCAAATTTGGGACACTGCCGGACAAGAAAGGTATCAATATTTTCTCGCAAGAACAAATAACTACTAGACATATAGAGTAATGCTAATTACTTTAGTGTTAGCAAAATTAGTTTATTTATTTATAGACTTAGTACCTTAATTCTATTTCTATTTTATCATAACACATCAACAATATATATATATATGACAAATTTATCTGATCATTCAGTTTTATCCCCACATTGTGGGTGTCAAGAGTACGATTAACCTCTGGATTTGAAATCACTGCTTATATACCCGGTATTGGTTATAATTCACAAGAGCATATGTCAGTTTTAGGTTGAGCCCATGAAGATGTTTAGCTACCCTAATGGGTTCATTGGTTCACCCATTTAACCAAATTTTCTTTTGTAACCCTTTTTAAATGTGTTTTGTAAAACCACTTAAACACATTGGGTATTATACGTGAAAATTTAAAAACATTAAAACATCATGCTTTAAAATTTTTTAACGTAGATGTTTTATACACATTTTATTTTTATTATAAAGTTCTAAGTAATAATATTTGAAAGAAAAAAAATAACCTTTTGTTTGGTAAAAAGAGTTGTTTTTGTTTCAACCGGCAAACATGTGTATCATGTTCGGGATCGTGTGTTAACGATTTTCAGGTTTTGTATCAACCCACAAATTAATGTGCGTACTTTGATCAAGCTCATGTGTCTGTCATGATTTTCGGGTCGTGTGAAATTTTTCGGTTCATGTCAAGTTCGACCCAAGTAGAACCTAAGTTTAAATAGGTAGTTTTATAACCACCATAGTTAGGGGTTGTTTGGTTGATTAAGTACTGAATGGTTAAGATGTTTGAATGCTTAAGAGATCTGAATGGTTAAGTGCTGAATCATTAAATTGGACCTCTTAATGGTTAGTTTTTTTTGTCCCACATTGGTAGGAGAGTCTCATTAAGATTCGGCCTAGTTCAATGCTTAATGGTTCAGTGCTTAATGGTTGAGCAACATCTCAAATCTTAATGGTTCAGCCTTAACCAAGGTTTAAAAAGGCTGAAACGGGCATCGAGGCGTTGTCCGTTAGCCTCACGAGGCATAAGCCTCGAGGCGGACCGAGGCGTAAGCCTCAAAACATTATTAACAATAACAAAAAATATATATGTATATCATAAAAATACACTATAATATAAAACAAAACATCATGAATATTATAAAATCTAATTTAGTAGTGAAACAAACATCATAAAATAGTTTTAATAGCATTTTAATCTTTAACTTAAGTTTGGAGACCAAATGTAAACTAGTGAACATTGAGGGGGTTAAATGTAAAAATACCAAAAGTTAATAAAAACCATAATGCCACCTCCTTTTATATACGATTTTTCTCTCCTCTCCCTCTGTTCTAATCCAACCAATTGAATTTAACAATTCATCATTTTGTGGTGACATAGCCTCGTCTGCCACCCTATAGATGTAATCAATTGAGTCTAATTCGAATCAAATTCTAATTTGAATCAAAGTAGAGGGGCAGGTGTGTTTTGGTTGGATTTTGAGGTGGGAACTCGTTCCAAGTACAATTTGTGACCCGACTTGAACCGATTTTCACCACCTAGACCCAATTTTGACTTAGGTGTTGAGGCTTAAGCCTCAACGCTTAAGCCTCAACGCCTCGCCTCACAGCCTCACCGCCTTGGAAAGCCTCGGAAAGCCTCAGATAGGCCGAGGCTTAGGTTTCAGTTAACCCCCATGAGGCTAAGCCTCTGAGGCGTTTTTTCATAGCCTCAGCCGAGGCGTAAGCCTCGAGGCGAGCCTCAGAAAGCCTTTTTAAACCATGGCCTTAACCATTCCATTCAGAAGCTGAAACAAACGCGCTAAATGCTGAATCATTCAGCGATGAATGGTTCAGAGCCTCATTAAGAGGCTTACCAAACAGCCCCTTAGTTAGCTATTTATAATCGCTACTACATGATTTTATTCAACACAATGCTAATATATATGTTGATTTTCTTTCGTCCAGATACCGATCCATAATGAGCTCCTACTACCGAGGAGCAATGGGTGCATTAATCGTGTATGACATCACTCAAAAAGGAACATTTGAAAACGTGAAACGATGGCTAAAGCAGCTTCGAGATCATACGGACCAAACCATTGTGGTCATGCTCATTGGCAACAAGGCTGATCTAGCCCATTCGCGAGCCGTTCCAACGGAAGAAGCCAAGGCGTTTTCTGAAAGAGAGAACATGTTTTTTATGGAAGCGTCGGCTCTCAAGGCGCTAAATGTTGAAAAATCTTTTACCGAGTTATTGACTCAGATCTATCGCGATAAGAACCGAATGGCACCCTTTGGTGCTAAGGACCCCGCACTTGTGTCGAAGGGAAAAACGATTAATATTGGACGTAAAGATGATCAAGCGTCGGATGTGAAGAAAGCAATATGTTGTTCTACGTGAGAGTTTGAACATCACAATTATAATGAAAAAAAAACAACGTTATGGTTTAGGGGGAATGTTAGTTTTTTTAGCAATCTTACCATTTGGACTCTTTTTATGTCATTAAGCTTTAGTTTCTAATCCACATTCTACACAATGCACAAGCAGCGGTTTTTTTTTTTTTTTAACTGTTGGGAACTAGATTAGATAAAATGCAGGTTACAGGACTGATGACTTTCAAGGGGTTAAGAATGGAACACCGGTTAAAGCTGAATTTATATCTAATTTTATACGGTTGGTTTTTCATATAAACCGTAAACCAAAGCATTCGTTACGGTTTAAGAATATTAAAACCAACTGACCGAAAGTTAAGTAAAAAAACTGACCGTGAAACCAAACCGATGATCGATTTGGACATTTTCACGGTTTGAATCGAACTGTGAACACCCCTACCGACACCCACAAGATGCTAGAACTCCCCCCAACCCCCAAATACTACGGCGTTGCAGGGACTACCTGAACACCCGCAAGGTGCAACACATTGCACAAAGCGGTTGGTAAGGCTTGGGCAAGATGCTCTTACAGTCTTGAATAGGGAGAGAGAAGACCGGTCAAGGGAGGCCTCGTCCACAACTACTTCCCCAAGGAAACAACCTCGCTCACTACATTAATCGCGTTAGGCTTAGGAATCCCCACAATAAACTCTTCCACCCCTCCCGATTAATCGTGTTAGGCTTAGAAATCCCCACATTGAAATCTTCCACCCCTCCCAACTGAGGGCGTGTCGAGACATACATTCATTCCCAGTGGCGAAGCTTGAGAATTTGGTCCGGGGGGTCGGAAGTCAGCGGTCACGGGACGGGACCTATTTTTTTCTGTAGCTATAGTTCGGGTGATATATTCGTGTCGGTGATTCGATTCGGGTTGGGTCGAGTCGAGTCAAACATTAAATACAATAAATATAAAAGTTTTAAGCATTTTTTAACAAACAATTGAACAAAGACACTAAAACATTAAAAATGAGACAAAGGGTTGATACCTGGATGAAGAATTACAGTTCATCCCGTCGACCTTTAAGATTTTTTAATTATTCAATTATGGATGGGGGTGCAAACGAGCCGAGCTAAGCCCGAGCTCGATCGAGCTCAAAAGACTTATGAGAGCTCGATAAATGAAGTTCGGCTCGGGCTCGTTTAGTAAACAAGCTTAAATGAGTGGGTAAATATTAATAAATATTAACAAACCTAATATTACACTAAGGTTTGACGAGCCTGGCGAACTTCACATGCTAGGCTGAGCTCGGGCTCGATTAGTAAACGAGCTTTGTTTTAAACTCAAGCTCGGGCTCGATAAGGCTCGGCTTGTTTTGAGATTTTTACCCAGCCAAGCTCGAGTAGCTAAGAGATAACAACTCAATCGCTTGCTCATTGAATCAACTATCCCGCTCATGTAGTTG
Organism: Ambrosia x helenae; assembly: GCA_030844895.1. Classification (NCBI taxonomy): domain Eukaryota; kingdom Viridiplantae; phylum Streptophyta; class Magnoliopsida; order Asterales; family Asteraceae; genus Ambrosia; species Ambrosia x helenae. The sequence continues at coordinate 5,884,074 of CM061224.1, read as the reverse complement.
TTGTGCTTATTACTTTAAGATTTGAGCTTTACATTTACTTTTTTTGGGTTAAAGTTTTGGTTTATATAGCTATTTTTTTAAACGGGGGTCGAAACCGTATATACCAAAAAATTCCATACAAAAACTATATACTCGAAACTTCTGAGCGGAAATTCGGGGGGGGGGGGGGGGGCGGCCGCCCCTCCCCGCCCCTTTAATGCTCCGCCCCTGTTCATTCCACAGCCATTGGCCGATAACCTTCACTGCGTCCCCAACCACATTAATCGTGTTAGGCTTAGGAATCCCAACAATGAACTCTTCTACCCCTCTTAAATTTACGGTAATTACAACTTTGTTCACAGATTTATAAGATAGTATAGATGAACTGTAAGGTTGCCTGATGTGAGGCTCGTCCTTAGGTGGGCAAGACCGGTAAGGGCAAGCTATACCGCCCCCTAGGGGCTCTTCATGTCGGAAATGGCTCAGGCAAGACAAAAAGGATGAGGCTATTATGTGTTTATATATTCATTTTTTTAAACTAAAAATAATAGGGGAGGTGCATCACTCACACCACATGCCTATCCCTATCTTATGAGTCGACCCCCCAATGACATAGCGAATGATGTGAATGACCATCCCGGACCTCCTCCGCACCCTTCAACCTAATAATTATTGATCACTTGTAGCTTTACAACAAAAAGTTTTCAAAATCGATGATTCTTTGCTAGTGATTTTGACTATGAAAGAATGATTGATAAAATGATAACTTAAAATAATAATGAGTCGTTACCCACTAACAGTTTTTGTAAAATCTAAACAACTTCGATTAAAAATGGGGATGATCAACGGCCGCTAGAGTGACACGTGGCTCATGTAAGAGTGACAAGCTGTATTAACTTTTTCAAGTAAACAAAAGTACATATTTTGAAAGTCAAAAATACGAAAGCAGTTGCCTGCGTAAGGAGCATCTGTGGGTCCCACCGACAAGACAAAAGTACGATGAAACATATATATATTTTCTCTCTCTTACACATAACCTAAACCTATACGTATAGAAAAGGTGGTCCATGCACCCCGCGTAAAAGTCGAGGGGTTTGTCTGCATTTTTTATAAAATAGGGGGGTGACCACCGGCTTTTCTTTTTCTTCTGCACAAACTTTCCATTCTGCGCTACAAACAGTTGTACTCTGATGTACAAGTACACTTGTATATTTTTGCTGCCTCTACACGTGACAAACACACAAGTGTATATAACATACGTATACACACAATTATAAGTTTAGCATAAGAACAGAATTGGTATTGGTCGTTGTTTATCACTTATTTTATTATTTTCGTGTAAATCTATTCAAAATTTAAAAATCCAACAAGGAAAGAAATAATTTGGGAGTGGTTCGACTTTAAAAAGTAAATTGTAATTTGAGGCCGGCTCAATATAATAGACACCCTCAAAATTTTTAAAAGTTGACTTCATTTTATTATTTGTTTCGTTGTATTTGATTAAAATTTACTTGGTTATTAATCCCTTGATTTTTTTTATATATGTGATTGTGTTTTTTACAGTCATCTATTTTATCACGTGATTGAATTTCTAACAAAAAAATATATGCTTTTTATAAAAAAAAATTATCTTGTTTTAAAAATATTGTGTTTAGAAACTTATTGACTTAGTAGATTTTCTAAAAGTCAATAAATCAATAAGTTGTTTGGCTTTGTTAAAAGTATTTTTTTGTTTTATCTTTTAGTTATGAGTTAAAAAGTTATTTTTTAAAAACCATAAAAAACTAGCTATCGAAACTGTTTTTGGCTTTTTTAATATAAAATTATTAAACTACACACATTTTACTCATTTTTGTTTACTTTACATAAATAAGCTAAAACAAACACATTTTAAAAATAACTTATTGATTTTTTCATCACAAAAACTATTACAAACACTTTTTTTAAAAACTACTTTTACGAAAGCCGTAAATAAATAAGCACTTTTCACAACCAAAAAAAAGTTAAATAAGCAAATCCCAAACACCCTCTAAGTGGACACTAAACTTTAATATGATGGATGGAAAGCAATAAAAGAAGACATTATATTGTCTACATTAGTTGTAATTGTTTTTTAGAACGGAGGGTGTCATACCACTCCTCCCGTTTGAATCTACATTCTACTTCTCCTTGTCGATGGAGGGGAGGACACGGCTCCTACCGCTATGCCATGTCTCCTACCATTCCGTATCTACATTTCCCTTGTTTTTGTTTCTATCCTCACTTGGGCATAATAATGTTGCCTTCCTTCCCGACTCCACCATATTTTTATGCTATTTCATTTTATCCCTTTCATATTTTGTCACCATTTTATTCCTTGGTGAGAACACACCCACTACCTAAAAGAAAAAAAAAAAAAAAACCCTCGTGTCTTCTTGTTCATCTATAACTTCTTTAGTGGTATATTGTTTTCGGTCTTTTTGTAACGCATATATTAAAAATTGTTTTTTATATGAATTTTTTTATACTTTTAATTTTATTTAAGTTTTGATAACGTTATCTTAAAGGTTAAAACAATTTGATCCCAAAATTTTCAAAAGAAAAGACAAATCATAAACTAACAAAATGTAAGAGACATAAAAATGGAAAGCAAATGTTAGATCTCAAAAAAATTAAGTAAAGTTCAAACGTCCATTAAACTTGTGTATATTTTTAAGTACAACTATATGCGTATAAGTTCGTTCTTTTTACATTTTCCATATAAACTAAAACAACATGATGTACAAGTCACCATAACTTTTCCACACTAATTCAAACACTTGGATTAAATAAGATAATTAAAGCCGTACGCTAGAGGTTAGAGTTGGTCTTTATTAATAATTTTAGGTTTTGGAGTTGTCTCCTAGAGGTACAAACTAATTGTAAGCACTAGTATAAGTCAAACTGTCAAAGATACTTTTGATATTTAAATCATATATTTTAGAGGTAGGTCAATTTTTTAGGGATAGTGCATAACTTACACTGATTTTATTCATAATTTATAGCATTCACTCATGCTTAGGAAGACAAAGAATGGAACTTCACAATTGATATCACCAGAATTTGTTAAATTTTGTATATATAAAATATGAAGGATTTTTTTTTTAACAAAATCATGTATTTGATCCCTCATTATAACATCTAAAGAGGAATCGTATGCTGACCCTAGATAAAAGTTCTTGTTCTACCGCTAGCATTGGCGAAGATAATGGGGGCCAGTGGGTGTCCCGACCCTCACCGTTTTTTGGCTCAGTGGTAAAAATTTGCGATTTTCGTAGGTAATTTTTATATGAACTAAGTCCGGCCTCCACCAATTTGATCTTTTGGCCACCACCGATGGGAAAAAAATTGGGTTTCGTGATTTTCGACCCTCAACGATATTTTTTTCAAGCTTCGTCACTGACCACTAGGAACTAATCTTGTTGTGGAGATCTGAGTGCCGCTTACGTAAATTTTTATCACACAAGATACTGAATCAAAACATTTTAATAAATAACTCCTTGTTTTGTTTTTTTTTTTTTTTTTTTTTCATTTTGAATGGCAAATGAAATTCACCAAGAATTTCATTCGGAGTCCTTACTCAGTTAAATCAGAACCTCTTCCACCCGGCATAGCCAGATATGTAAGAGAGCTCCTGGTTTCACCAAGTTCACCAATTCCAGGGAAAACCCGACTATGCACCCGTTCGAAAGCACAACAATGAAATAATCGGTAAAACTCGGCGCTCTCAAGAATCGAACCTATGACCTTTCAGCTATGGGCCTCCATACCACTCCACTATAAGGTGGTTGGTAATAAATAACTCCTTGTTTTTTTTTTCTTAAATAAGGACGGTAACTTTATACATACTTGGAATTTATTATATAAATCATATTAAATGAAACAAAAAAGTTGATGCCTTTATAAAAGTAACAAAATACTTATTGTTTTGTCAAAAGATTATGTATAAAAAGCTTATCTCATTAAAATCTGTTATACTAAAAGAAAGCACTGACCCGTCCTTCCACATATGTAAAACGATGAACAAACAAGCTAGGAGGTATGGTCGTGTTTTTTCTATATCTATTGATAGATTTCTTTTTACTTAACTTTATTAATATGGGTTTAAAATTGTTGAAACGAATCAAACTGTTATTATACTGTTTAAAATAAGTTAAATCGTAGTTGCCAGTTTGACATAATAAAACAACCCTTTTAAAACAATTGAAGTCAAGACAAAGTAAAGCATCGAATTATCCATGCAAAAAGGGTAATGAGGGGTTGGATTTTAATGTTTGAATGTTTCCCTATAGGGGAAAATTGTCTTACACGTTTAGCCATTTAGGTAATTGAGTGAACCAGTTCTATAGATAGTTAAATATACTTGTATCAAAACATATATAACTCCTATATAAAACTAGACAAGATAATACAAATCCTGTCATATGTCATGTTTATTTGGGATTGGTAAAATTATATAGAGAACCCAAAAATAAATCTTGACCTCCGATTAAATATTGTCAATATTGAGTAATAACATATGAATGAACTATAAAGCTATAAATCAAATATAAATAAAAAGTTAAACAATGTCATGAGTGTTGTAAAACAACGGCCTACTAGCAACCCATACATGAACTATAAGAATAAAGATTATAAGAACAAAGATAAAAAGATATAATAGAGAATATAGAACTCTTCTCATTGATCTATGTATGAAATACAATGGCCACTATTTATAGGGCTATAACTTAATACAACTTAAATGAGATATGGGAAGTTAGGAATGTGGATAGTCACATAATAAAATATATTTATAACACTCCCCCTTGACTATCCACGTGATAAAAGAAAATAATGTATTATTCTTTCTAATACGCTAGGTGATGCTGCCTCATTAAAAACCTTGCCAGGAAAACCCAGTGGGATAAAACCTCAGCTAAGGAAAAAAGAGTGCAACGCGTATTTTATCCCCCTGATACTTCTGGATCAGGTGTGTTACCTCGTTAAAAACCTTACTAAGAAAACCCGATGGGACAAAACTTAGTGAAGGGAAAAAGAGTGCAACGTGTCGAATACTCCCCCTCATTTTAATATGTATCATTTGAATGATTGCGTCGATCTTCTAAGAATGTTGCTCAAAGTTTTGTAGTCAATGATTTGCGTTCTTGATCACTTGACGTGAAAATCTTTAAGTTGAATCATTGATGTATGATCTTCATTCCAGAATTTTAGTCCCTGCTCTCGTAAGTGCAATTCTTTAAGTTGAACTAATGTTGTCTCCTTTCGTAAATAAATGTCACAAGATCAATAAATGTGATGTGTTATATTCCCTGCATCTACAAGACTAACCAAACTTGTTTGCATGGGTTAGTGAAATATAATCAAATATCGCTCATACCTGAAGTATTTGTTTTAACTCATTCCGATGTCTCCTCGCTTGACATAGACTATATTATGATAATAAGTTCATGAGGAAGATATAATAATCATGCATAACTAGCAAGACATATATTAATGTACATATATATTTAACTATGGTACTTGTAGAGTTAAAATCTCTACTTTGGTAGGAGATGAAATGAATAATTTTCCATATCAAGTAATTGGACAACCTTTAATGCACTTCAAATATGAGCTATGTCCATTGTAAAATGTCTCACCATCTTTTCAAGATATACTTTGATGGATTGGTAAACATATAATTACATATATACTCGAATTGTAGGTCAAGCAACAAGTGCACTATGTCAAGGACTTTCAAAAATCCCCCTTTTAAAAGTTCTACAGAGTCTCTCGATAATGCTCAGACATTATCACTGTAAACTGCGAGTGAACTTTTAAAAGAAAACTTTTGATACAAGTTGGATAATACAATCAAACTTATGTTACTCTTTATCGGGATATCTCATGAGTTTTAAAACACTCAACCCCCTTATTTTAGTCCATACATATTATATTACCTTTACATAATACTTCTTAAGGTATTGATATCAATGCTGCAGGCATCATCAATCCATCAATGACTTTTCCATCTTGACCAATTACGCAAGTGCATTAACTCTTCAATTGGAAGAACAATAACATCTATTTCTCCAATATATATTGTACCATTCTTATACATTAAAGTATCATAATCACCAGGTTCAATTTATCACCTGTGGTGTATTGGTGCACAATAATTACATCCTACGGTGTTTCATATTACATTTTAAGCAATCAGTTGCTTTAGGATACTCATGAGGAGTTCCACTTATATTCAATTCAATCATATAACAAACAAAACATATTCAGAATTGAATCTATTTATTCCGATCATAACGTTCTCGAGAACTTACATTTCAAGATTTTGACACATTAAATCCTTCATCGGGTATTTTCATGTAAACTTTCAGTGTCAAGTAAATCATGATATTTATTAGACGCATTCAATTCTCTCTTTGCATTACCAGACTAATAAAATATTGAAAAGTCATTGCATCCACCACTGGAGAATGTGTCTCCTCATAATCAATCATGGGTCTTTGTGAAATTCTTATGCCTTCTTTTCAAATGTTGATTCGCACAAAAGACCTTTCTACAACTTTTGTTGTATGGACTACTGGTCCAAAACTTTTCTTTTCAATAGAGAATTCAACTCTGCCGTATTTGCGTCTTTCCATTTTGGCCAATCATTTCTTTGTATTCATAGGCAGATCTTAAATCTTGATCCTCATTTTAAGCGCTACATTACATAAAATTTATAACGACGTCGATTTTATTTCGATTCCATACATTTCGTAGACATGATATTGTATAATGAGATCTCTTTATTTTCAGGTACCTGAGGTTCTTCTGGAACCATCATGTCTAATGTCTCTTCAGGAGACTTTTTACTATAACCTCGACTTGACCATCTTTCTTACTTGCTCCAATTTCTCGAGGATTTTTATTCTTTGGAATCGACTAGTCTAACACGCTTCAGGCGTGCAATAGGCTTATTGCCAACATATGATTGTCCTTCCCGGACACTCATCTTAAATGGAGCATTAGCAGTTGGTATATGTGACTTGATTAGCTATTCATCATATTTTGGTCAGTTAATGCGTCTGGTAATTAATTCGCTAATCTCCGTGAATGAATTATCCTTTGAACTTTTGGTTCACATTGTTTAGTACGATGATCAATGATATTTCATTCTAACTCATTTCTAATTCCAACTGCCTTTTATCTCCCCCTGTTATTGGGAATGTTAATCCATTGAGATGGATATTAATTAACTGAGATGTAAATAAATCATCATATATTCCCAATAACCTTTTAAGGCCCCATCTCCGTGCGTCGTGGTGGATCAATTTCAATATATGTCGCACAACAAAATCTTAGATGGGCAATATTTGGTTCCTGACCAAAAACCAACTATAATTGGGAGAAACTATTACCCTGTATTGGCTTGATGTGAATAAATGTTACTGCATGTAAAATCAAATGTAAACATGAACTTTTGCTTTCATGATCATTGACATTGCAACCAATGGTAAACGTTTTAGTGATCATCTCAATGAAATCAATATTTTTATGAACATAAGCTATATGAAGTTCAACACTTATTCCAATAATCATTTTTATCTTGGGAATTGATTAAATATGCCAATCTAGAATAATATGCTTGCTATCTTATTAGCTAAGCATTAAATCAAGCAAACTTCAGGTTGCAAACTTGATAACCATTTAGACGATGCATCGATTTTAAATACTAAATGGTATCATGTTAGGATATGCCTATCCTTTAATCAATTCCAAAATATATAGTTTTGCTTAAGAGCAAACATTACATGCTTTGTATCAGATGGAAGAATCTTTAAGTTCTTCATTATGTTCACATCATCATCGACTCGGTGTGGTCTTACCGGTCATGCCAACTAATTAAATAATTATGATCCACAAACTAAACTTCTAGTTTATGGTCGAATACGTATTACTTGCACGTATGTAATACAAACATAAGATATGAGAGTATGTATGAAATCTTCAAACCATCATCTCATTATTAACATGACCATCATTACAATTCCAAATGGTCGATCTCATCATTACAAATGTCTCAATGATGTCCATGATCATTACCTTTACAATAATCAATATGTAGTCACATTCACTTCAGGGAATGGAGTATAAGCCAAACAAGCTTCATAACTTTTCATTATTTACTTGATCACAAGAATATGAGATGATTTCAAACTTTTCATACTCTCTTAATGATATGGTTACTTCATGAGCACATCTCATACGTGACAAATTATTAGACATGTTACACTCTTTCTTGTCTAATACATGACAAGAAATACGAGAGAATAATATATCTTATTCTCTTATAATTACTTCCTTAGTGTGCCACTTCTTGTGGTCGATTTCAATATTAACATCGTTGATCTTATTATCCACATGATGATCATTAAAATTTCCTCATTCAGTATTAACAGGGCTGATCTTGTTATGAACATGATGATCATTACAACTTTCTCATTTACTATGATCATAACTTCTATAACGATCATTTTGTAATCATCATATTATCAACAAAACTGATCTCATTAACATGAGCAACATAACAATTTTCACAATTACCATAATCGTGATTTTATTATAGCATCGCATTCACTTCAGAAAATGGATTATAACCACAAAACTTTTATGGTGGAATCATTACAACTTCCTTAGTTATGTACATGATCTTTAACCTTTATACCGATCATTTTTCATCACATTCACTTCAGGGAATGGATGAGAACTACACCACTTTCATGGTGGTCATTTCAAACCTTATATATTCTTTAATAATCTTGCCACTTCATGAGCATATTTTAAGGTTTGACAAACAAACAAAATTTGTTTTTATCCAATTTCCGTCATATATAAACTTTTCTTCACATAACAACCATGGAGAAGTAATTATATGTCCAAGTCATATAATATTATCGGCCCAACATCTTACGGCCTTTTATAACATGATAATGAGATTCAAGGTGTAAGACACGTTGGATGTCAAATGTAAATCCTTCATGAGAGTGATAATAAACCATAACTTTATTTTATTTGTTCTGTTCAATGCTAAGTAAATGATAGCATATAAAATACATGACAGTCAATTGTATACATAATTCAACATATGATGTTATAACATGTTACCAAATAAAACAAGTTATGGTACAATCTTTGTGAAATAAAGTGTTTCATCATTTAAAAGAAAAACATATAATTTATGTATTAGTTTATCACAATATAGCCTTTTCATCACAAACATTTCAAATATCAAAATATAAGCATGAATTTAACATTCACAAATATCCATAGAAACTATATACAATTTCAACATTTTAGATACCATAATATAAAACAGTTATATGCTACCCATCTATTATGTGATTGTCAAAATCTTGAAATAAGACAACTAAAGTCGTTATTAATAGTCTTGACGTCTTGTATCACCAAAAACTATTAATGTTTTAGCTTAAACCAAAGAAATTGAATAAACTTTATTAGCAACTAATGTCTCTTTAATTCCACATTGGTGTTTCATGTTTAAGAGATAAATAATATTATTATAATGACAATTAATAGCCTATAATGACCATAAAACACGTTTTATGATTGTTTGACATCAAATTAATACATTAGGCAAATTAGACATTCTGTATAAAAGATAAGTTAATACATGTGAAACAAATTATTTTATGAATGAAAAATTGAAGATAGGCTATCATTTCATTAATCACCTCGTTTTCGTTTCTTTCTTTATCGTGTCACAAAGATGTAGAGACTTAATTATGTAACATGTCATGATATATAATACAAATTAATAATATACCAATTTTACTTAAAAGAGCACAAGTATTTTTCAGTTTTATTAATACGCTTTTCAATGTGTTAGAAAATCTCTTTTTTTAGAATTCTTATTTTGATAATAAAGATTTGTCAAACAAGTGAACAACACATCCGCATAATTTTTTTTATCTAAACTTATAGGAATTGCAATAGAATTAATGTTTGGCAAATGAAAAAAAAAATCTTTTAAAACAACCCTTTTAAAACAATTGAAGTCAAGACAAAGTAAAGCATCGAATTATCCATGCAAAAAGGGTAATGAGGGGTTGGATTTTAATGTTTGAATGTTTCCCTATAGGGGAAAATTGTCTTACACGTTTAGCCATTTAGGTAATTGAGTGAACCAGTTCTATAGATAGTTAAATATACTTGTATCAAAACATATATAACTCCTATATAAAACTAGACAAGATAATACAAATCCTGTCATATGTCATGTTTATTTGGGATTGGTAAAATTATATAGAGAACCCAAAAATAAATCTTGACCTCCGATTAAATATTGTCAATATTGAGTAATAACATATGAATGAACTATAAAGCTATAAATCAAATATAAATAAAAAGTTAAACAATGTCATAAGTGTTGTAAAACAACGGCCTACTAGCAACCCATACATGAACTATAAGAATAAAGATTATAAGAACAAAGATAAAAAGATATAATAGAGAATATAGAACTCTTCTCATTAATCTATGTATGAAATACAATGGCCACTATTTATAGGGCTATAACTTAATACAACTTAAATGAGATATGGGAAATTAGGAATGTGGATAGTCACATAATAAAATATATTTATAACAATGAGTATATTATCATATGTGATTGTATAAAGTATTTAGGTCAAGAAGTATAAGTCAAACACTCCGAAAAAATAGGATCGGCGATTTACGGCGATTAGGGTTTTCATGCAACATGGAGGGCAGAGATCGGTACAAAGCGGAGACATGGTACGATGTGGATAATACGAGGGGAAGGAAAGCAAAAACTGACGGTAGTAATGCGAGCAGAGGGGTGATTTCCAAGTTTTTTGTGTCTAATCTTCCGAATAGATGCGGTTCTGCAGATTTGATTGAAGTTTTGAAGGGATTTGGTACGATTCATGGTACGTATATTGCTAGGAAGGTTGACAAGTTGGGTAAACGGTTTGGGTTTGTATCTTTTCTTAATGTTGCGGATGTGGATAAACTTGAGAACGATCTTAAAGATGTTTGGATTGGGAGTTATAAACTCTTCATTACTTTAGCCCGTTTTGTGGATGGTAAGAAGATTTTCAGAAAGAGTGATAGGCAGTGGCAGCCGGTGCAAGAGACGGTTGTCCAGAAAGAGAACGTTGTACCGGAGGAAGGGGAGATCCCAAACGAAAATCATGTGGTTCAGGAGGGTTTGAAAGTAACCGGGAACAGATCGTTTCGTGATACGCTTATTAATAAAGATCCGGATGAAGGTTTGTTGGAGGTGGTGGTTTCGTCTGAGATGCATGCGTTGTCTTCTTGGTTTGAGGTTGGCTTGATTGGTAAGGTATTAGATTTTGGCATTCTTATGAAACTTTATTCGCTGTTGGTTCCTTTGATTTCTGGAGAGTTTGTCATTAAGTATGTGGGTGGCTTAAGGGTTTTGATAGTGTTTTCCAATCCGGATGAAAAAAAGGTGTTTCTTGATAATACTGCTGCGTGGGGGAACTTATTTGCGACATTAGAATGTTGGGAGGGTCAGCTCCTGCCATTTGAACGTATTGCATGGATAAAAATTTTTGGGGTACCGTTGTGTCTATCAGATAGTGCCGTTTTCAATGATATTGGGTCGAAAGTGGGTACTGTGGTGCAATCGGTGCAAGGGGTTGATTCGGATCACGATTTATCGTATGCTATGGTGGGAGTTCTTTGTAGTAAGTTGGACAGAATTTACGAGAAGGTGTCGTTGAAATGGAAGAACGAGTCGTTTTTGATAGTGATTGAAGAAGATTATGGGGAATGGACTCCGGATGGTATCTTGAAGTTGGGGGAGGATGAGGTTTCTTCGGATGTGTCCTCGCAAGAGGATAGTGATGGTGGGATGGAAGAAAATCAGGTGATGGAAGAGGAGCCGGTTGTCTATCCGGTTGTGGAAGAGGAGCCGGGTGTCAATGGGGATAATACGGTTGAAGCATCAGTTGTTAGGGATGAAGCTAATAATGTGGTGGAGCATGTTAATATGGTTTGTATGGAGAATACTCTTATAAAACAAGGCATAAAGAAGAAGAAAGGTAAGTTTTCTCGTAAAAAGTCTAGAGCCGATAAATCAGTTTCTCCTACGGATCAGGAGCGCCCGAAGAAAAGATCTAGAGAAGGAAGCGACCCGTTTGATATTGATCGGTTCATATACGTTATAAATGGTGGATCTTCTATAGGTGAACAAAACGATCATGGTCAGGAGCCGTCTTTTCTGACCCCGGATCTGAATAGGGAAGTGGAGGTAGTAGACATGGTGCAAGTAGAGCGTAATGATAGTTCGGTTCAGGAGGATCTTTCTCAAAGATTGGAAGATGAAGTTTATAATGAAGTTGCCGAAACCGTTAAATTGGGAAAGGAGCTTGGAGCTTCTAATATAGATTCTTTTGCAGATAAAATTTCGACGTCGGTTGTGGAGGAAGGTTATCCATTGGTTGATCAATGAATATATTGTCGTTGAATATTAGAGGATTGGGATCGGGTAGGAATTTATTGGAGAGGAAAGGAGCTTGGGTTAGGAAATTGAGGGTTGCGAATGATGTTGACTTTTTGATGATCCAAGAAACGCAAACGGATTCTGTTCAAGAGGTGGTTTTGAGTAAATATTGGGGTACTGGATTATTTCTTTATGATTGGGTGGGAGCGTCGGGGCGCTCGGGGGGGCTTGTGTCATTGTGGGATTCTAAGAGATTTGGTTTTGTTTCTGTGACTAAGAGACGGTGGTTTATGGCGGTTACGGGAGTTATTGTGGCGAGTGGTAAAGCATGTACGGTGATTAATGTCTATTCTCCTCAATCTTTGGTGGATAAGCGAGCTCTTTGGGAAGAGCTATTGGGCTTTATTCTGCGCGCTGACGGGTACGTGATAGTCGGAGGTGATTTTAATTGCGTTCGTGAGAGCTCGGAGAGGAGAAATTCGAGATTTAATATGGTGGAGGCGAATGAATTTAATGAGTTTCTGGACGGTGCGAATCTACACGAGTTTGTATTAAGGGGTATGAAGTTTACGTATAAAGTCGGTAATAAGCTTAGTCGTATTGATAGAATCTTTGTTTGCTGGGATTTTATTAATGACTGGCCTAATGCGGTTTATCGGACTCTTTCGCGTGATGTTTCGGATCATTGTCCTTTGCTCCTTAGAGTGGAATCTCGAAACTTTGGCGTAAAACCGTTTCGTTTTTTTAACTCTTGGATGCATAAGGAGGGTTTTGAGGAGACAGTGCTTAACGTGTTGACGGTTTATTCGAGTAATGGGCCGCCGGATTTGGCTCTGTATCATAAACTCAATAGTCTGAAAATTGCGTTGTCTTCTTGGGCTGCTAAGGTGGCGTGTAATGAGAAGGAAGAGGAGATTGGGTTACGAGCTGAAGTGGATAGTTTGGAAGTCGCTTTGGAGGAGCGCGAGTTGTCAGAGGCGGAGAATTGGGTATTTGAAGAGGCTAACAAGCGAATTCTAGAGATAGACGAAGGTAAGGCTTGTGATCTTAGACAAAAGGCTCGAGTGAGATGGGCGAAGGAAGGTGATGAAAACACGGGTTACTTTCATGGTTTGATTAATAGTAGGAGGGTGAGTAATTCTATTCCAGGTCTTATGGTTGAAGGGAGATGGATTTCTAAGCCAAATGCGATTAAACGGGAGGTGTTTCGGTTTTTTAGAGCGAAGTTCGTGGAAGATTGTAGTGTCCGGCCTCACTTGGAATGTTTCGGCCTAAGGAAGTTAAGTGCTCAGGACTCCAGTGATCTTATTCGGCCGTTTTCTGAAGTCGAGATTAAGGAGGCGGTGTTCGACTGTGGGAGTGATAAAGCCCCAGGGCCTGACGGGTTTAATTTTCGGTTTATTAAAAAATTCTGGTCCGTCTTAGCTCCGGATTTTGTAAGTGTTTTTAATCATTTTTTCTTGACTGGCTCGATTAGTAAAGAGGTTGGGGTTTCTTTTATCACTTTGGTTCCCAAAATTAAGGATCCTGCTGGGTTGGGTGATTACCGTCCTATTAATCTGATTGGGGTCATTAGTAAGGTGATATCTAAGGTGTTAGCGAATAGATTGAAGAAGGTTATGAATAGTATTATTAATGAGACCCAGTCGGCGTTTATATCGGGGAGATACATATTGGATGGGCCTTTATTAATTAACGAGGTTTTATCGTGGGCCAAGCGAAGTGGAAAGGAGTTTTTCTTATTCAAGATTGATTTTGAGAAAGCATATGACAATGTCAACTGGGATTTTTTATTAATGGTCTTGCGACAGATGGAATTTCCGGATATATGGTGTAATTGGATTTATGGAGTTGTTTCCTCAGCGCGGTCCTCGGTTCTGGTTAATGGTTCCACGACGTTTGAGTTTGGGTGTGGTAAAGGTATTCGTCAAGGGGATCCCATTTCTCCTTTTTTGTTCATCATTATTATGGAGGCGTTTTCTGGTCTTATCAAAAAAGCTTCTTCTATTGGTGCATTTATGGGGGTTGGTCTTCCTAATGGAGGCCCAACGGTGTCTCATCTTCTCTATGCTGATGATGCTATGGTTATGGGGGAGTGGTCGGATGGGAATTTTAAGACGTTGAGGCGTATCTTGAGAATTTTTTATCTGTGCTCCGGGTTGAGAATTAACATTCATAAGTCTACTCTGTTTGGGGTAGGAAAGGGTTTAGAGGAGGTGGACAGGAAAGCACATGCCTTGGGGTGTAAAGCAGGCTCAACCCCTTTCTCGTATTTGGGTGTGCAAGTTGGTGCTAATATGGGTCGCATTAATAGTTGGGAGCCAGTTATTAAGGTGTTTAACAATCGCCTTTCTAATTGGAAATCTAAAGTGATGTCTATGGCGGGGAGGGTCGTTTTAATCAAATCAGTTTTGGAGAGCCTGCCTTGTTATTATTTTTCTATTTATAAAGCTCCGGTAGCTGTCATTAAAAAATTAGAAGTGTTGGTTAAGAAGTTTTTATGGGGAGGAAATGTTGATATTAATAAAATCCATTGGGTTGCTTGGGAGACGGTTACAAGGCCTAAGAGAAGTGGTGGCTTAGGTATTAATAAGTTAGAGGTGGTGAATAATGCGTTGGTTTTAAAGTGGTTATGGCGTTATCGTACAGAACGTGAGGCTTTATGGAGGAGTGTTATTGATGCTATTCATGGGTCTCGTAGAAGATGGGAAACGTTCCCTTGTAATAAGAAGTATAATGGTGCTTGGTCTAAAATTGTTCGGTGTGGTCATTCTGTGAAAATGACCGGCATTCCTTTCGTCAATATGATAAAAGGTAGTGTCGGAAATGGAGCTATGATTCGGTTTTGGGTTGATCCGTGGATTGATAGTATGCCTCTAAGGTATCGCTTTCCCTCTTTATTTCGTTTGGAGCAAAATCGATGGTGTACGATAGCAGATAGGTTCGTTGCAGTGAATGATAGGGATGTGATTTCCTGGAGGTGGAAGAGATATCCGGATGGTGAGGAGGAATCGACGGAGCTGATTGAGTGTTGCCGGTTGGTTAACGTGGTGCGGTTGTCTCACGCGGAAGATGGTTGGGTTTGGGGGGGTAGTGACTTAAAGGAGTATTTGGTTAGCGAGGTTAAGAAGTCTTTAGATAGTTTTGATCCGGTTGAAGGGGGTTCTCAGTTCGAGTGGTGTAAGTGGATCCCGAGTAAGTGTAATATTTTTATGTGGCGTGTTCTTCTGGATAGAATTCCGACTAGGTATGCTATTCAGAGGAGGAATATTCAGATCGAAGATTATGGTTGCATTTTTTGCGAGGCCCCGTTGGAGACTTCTCTTCACATTCTCACAGGTTGCTCGTTTGCGGATGCAGTGTGGCAAGGTATTGCGTCTTGGTGCAAGGTACCTCCTTTATTGTTGTTCTCGGTAGAGGATATTTTGCATAACCAAAGCATTGGAGCCGGTAGCGAGTTGAAGAAAAAGATTGTGTATGGGATCTTTATTGTCACATGTTGGAGGATTTGGAAGGCTAGAAATGATAAGGTGTTTTCTAATGTTGTTTGTAGTGTGCGTCAGGTTATTTCAGATGTAAAATCTTTGAGTTTTCTATGGTATAGAAGTAGGGGTAAGGATGTTAGTATCGATTGGTTAGGATGGAACTCTTTTAACATGGAGGTGATGTAATTTTGTTGGCAGCGGTTTTTCTCCTCCTTGGAGATTGCCGGTTCGGCGTTGTGTTGTTTATAATGAAGTAAATTTTCAAAAAAAAAGTATATTATCATATAGTTAAAACAAACTGGTTTCATTAATTTCTTTTATTTAATGGAAATAATGGATTGGTTTTCTTGTGTAAACACAAAAGAACTAAGATAGCATATTCAATTATCCTCCACCTTTTGATGGAGTGGTATCAGGTATGTGGCCTGATGCTATCTAACTTGGAGTCAAGTAGTCACAAATTCGAGCCTTTAAGGATATCAGGTTTTACCAATTATTTATTGTCGTGTCTTTTGACGGATTGATGATCGGGTTTTCCATGAATTGGTGGACCTGGAGGACCAGGTACCTTGTGGGTATCCTGAATTCGTCATAAAGGGAGTCCTACAAAAGCCTGTGACAACTTTGTTAGCCTTAAAAAAAATAAAATATTCAATAACAACTAAAAGTAGCATAAAAAAATGTTAATTTTAAAAATATAGTATTTGAACTCTCACCACCTTCATTTTCAACATGTTATGGGATAGATAATTTAGGATAAACAATGTATTTTTCTAATAAAAACATAATGTTGCTAATGCATTCATTTAATAAAGATTTATTTTTATAAGAAGAAATACAAGATGAGTTGGATAAACAGGTGAATCGGAGTAAATGTGGAGTGGATATTAGGTGTAACCCGTTTTGTCCCGGTTGACGTGCCTCCTACCCTATGAGTTAAAGGTAGGTAGGCCTACAAATCTCCTATTGGTCCCTTTACTATTGAAAACGACCTTTTCCTCAACTTCTTTTGCGTATTTTGGTACCTATACAAAACCCTTCTCTAAATTATGGTCCAACCACGTGACCTACACATGGTTCTTGAATGAATTATTTTATAATTAACTAGTTTATACCTCGGGATCGTTCCGAGTTGAGAAATCTAAGTATAGTGAATAAAATTAGAAGTATCTAAACTATAAAAATGGCATCTGCCAATATATTATTATTATGGGGCAGGATCAAATACAAAAATATAAAATCGTGCGAAGCGTGCGAAGGATCACTTTGTACATGATAATTACGTAATGATAATTACGTAATGCACAAATGCATGATATTTACGTAATGATAATTACGTAATGATAATTACGTAATGCCTTCATGAACATAAAAAACATTACGTAATTATCATTACGTAATTATCATGTACAAATGCATGATAATTACGTAATGATAATTACGTAATGATAATTACGTAATGCTTTCATGAACATAAAAAACATTACGTAATTATCATTACGTAATTATCATGTATAAGTATCCTTCGCATCCTTCGCACGCTTCTTTATTTTTGTAGAATAACCGCCCCCTTATTATTATTATTATTATTATTATTATTTTAAACAAATCTCTGCCATAATTTATCATATTCTAATATAAAAAAAGAGTAATTGGGTCGGGTATCACTTAATCCCAGGCCCGACCCAAACCCACAATTTTTCTTAAACTAATTCCAAACCTAACACAATACATGTCGTGTTACAAAAAATAGTCGTTTTTTTCTCCGTTTTTTATATAGCACTATGATACTCGTTGGAAAGATAATAAAACGCTCTTTAATTTGGTGTAATTTTTTTTCTTTAAAAAATCTTGTATATAAAAGATATTAACATTTAAAAGTTATGAGAGGAAACGTGAAAGATAAAATAATAAAGTTTCAATATTTACATTTAGTAGATTAGTATTTAATAGATCATGTTAAATCATATTTAAACCATATTTATTTGTTTTTTTAATTGGTCTAGAGTTGCCACATCACATCTTATGTGGCATCTTTCAAAAGAGAGATTGCATAATATTATGACATGTCATTAAAAATGCTTTTGTTTATTATATATATAGATATAGATATAGATATAGATATAGATATAGATATAGATAGATATAGATATAGATAGATATAGATATAGATTAAGTTATATTCTCGTGTATAGCAGAGGTGAATAAATATATCTAGGTTAATCGATTAATCCGATACTACCACATCACTTTACTGAAACAGTTTTTAGGATGCAGCACATCACTTCACTGATTTCAACCAATCGTCACCAATGTTCAAATTTCAATACGGGTAATTTATCAAAGAGATACGAAAATTCCTAAAATTTCCAATAAATCTTTCAAAATGTTTGGACTTTGTTATTGCATTTTTAAAGACTCTAATTATCACCAATTAAGTCTAACGCGCAATTTTTGATATTATTTTAATATTTATTATACCGTACGGATAGTACCTGAATTTTGGCGGTTGGCACAGTTCTGGTCTGGTACCGAAAATACGGGTACCGAAATTTCTCAAAAATGGGTATCGGTACCTATTCAATACCGATATTTGAATGTAAAAATCGGTAAATACCGTTACCATACCGAACTACCGAAAAACAAAAAATATGGGTACCAGTAGTACCGAAATTGATTCGGTACCGGGAATTCGGTACCGATACCCGATACAATTTGCTCATCCCAATGAAAATATTTAAATTTTAAAGTACTTCAAAAAGTTATGTGTTCATACATTTAAGTTTTGTTAGCAAAGTTTATTCTTAAACCCTTTTTCAAGCTATTTGGAGGATTATGGATCGGTATCAAGATCATATAAGTCAATAGATCGGAGTTATTACATCTAAATTCTACAATCTCGTTTTATATGTGTACACATAGGTTAGTTTAAATCAAATACAAGTTTGTGTTGAGTAAATGTAAGTATTGCATTGTGTGATTAGTACTATCGATATTTTTATCATATAAATACAAATAAGAATATACTCATTACTCAACATGGTATTCATAAATATTGATATTTGGTATCGATGGTGAAAGGTCCTTGTTACAATTGGGAGTAGTAATAGGCATTGTATGATCAATTTTGCTTTTGATCCCAAACACAATAGACGTGTGACAATTCAATGTACGCTATTGTTTTACGCAAAATGTGTCTTATACCAATAAATGAAAACTCGGTGTCATAAACAGACATAAAATTAATGTCTCCTACAAAACAAAACAACAAATTTAGTGCATATCTTAAAATCTACTACTAGTGTTGTGTTATAAGTTGTAACGATAACAAAGTGTTAAACATACAAATACAAAGTTTAAAGAGTCATGAGTTTATTAAGTATATAATATAAGGACATAAACACAACTCTTGGTGCACCAATCTTGAAAGGTATAATTTCAAGCTAAAGGCTTAAACCTTAAAGCCTTTCGGTCTAAAGGCTTAAACGTTAGAGCCTAAGAGTTTTCTTAAGGCTATATGGTGTGGTAACCAACTCCCCAACCCCCCTAAATGTCACATTATCGCCACATCATCACCCCCCCCCCCCTCTTTCCTCCTCCAAACCAAGGAAATGGTTTCCCTCAATACCCCCATCCACCTTCCTTTAAAAATAAGAGACAACCAATCAAATTAGTCGGTGAAAATGGTGGAAATACACTGAATGTGCCGATCAATTCTCAATGGGGTGGTGTTTCCGAGTCCACCGATACCACACCAAAGAGGCTTATATACATACACTTGTTTTTCTTTCAAACAATGCTTGAAGTTAAAAGATCTATTCTAATATGAATTCCAATTTCAGAGTTTGTCTTTTAAACAATGCCATCGTTAAAAAGATCTATTCATCGCTATCATAAAAACATAACTTAGTATGTTTTTGATATTTAAAAATATGTACTTTTTAGAAAAAAAAAATATAGTAATAAATTTACCAAGTTAACACGATAAAATATACAAATTATGAATTATATGAATATACTTGCTAGTGAATTCTTCAGTGCCAGATTCAGCAAATTTTGACGAAAATTACAATTAAAGCACTAACGACAGTCATAGGGAATGGAGATCAGGCCGACTAGGTAGGATCAACCGTGTTATTGGTTAATAGTTTCACGATTCGACAATTTGAATCATTTTTTCCATTTTTTAATCTTTAAATACTTTAATATAATAAAGTCGGTTTATGATTATAAACAATTTATATTTCAAATCGACGAACTTACTTCATATAAGCCAACTCGTACCGTTTCATCAGTTTTATAAACACACACAATTAATACCATACTATCCATAAACCTAAATTAAAATGTTCAAATTCATAAGATTTAATGTTAATTAGTTGCAAACCATGAGCTTTATAGCAAGTACCAAGTAGTAACTTCAAATTGCTCAAAGAAAAGTTCCAAAAACCACGCAAATAGTCATTAACATAACATATTTTTCTAGTGACAAATAGTAAAATGCAAACTACTTCCTTTTTATTATTAAACGTAGTACCAAACTCAAAAACAATACCTTTACACAAAATATTTGTCCAATACTTGTAGCCCAGTTGGTTGAGGGCCTAAAGTTTTCTATGGAAGGTTTGGGTTCAATTCTCACTAGCTACATTTGGATTACATTGGTGGATGGGAAATGAGGGATGACCCGGCCATTGGCTTGGGTTCGAGTCCTGATCCCGACCGGTTTTACCGACTATTTCACCGTCGTGCCTTCGGGCGGGTGAGTGGTCGGGTTTTCCCGGGAATTGGTGGCCCGGGTACTCTCGAGTACCTGATTCGCCAAAAGGGTGCCCGAGAGTGCTCGGAATTGATTCGTTGGCCGTTCAAAAAAAAAAAACACAAAATATTTACATGTTGTATATATTAGGCTGTTTGTTGTAAGACGCGAGCGACCACCGGCGCGAGTAATGTTTTAGTCCGGTGCTCATCTCCAGCCACAACAGTCCCGGCGAGAGTACACGTGATGGTGCTCGCGTGTGTTAACGGGACAAATTGAGCACAGGTCGCGCCGATGCTCACCCTAGCCATAACAGAGTCAAGTGAGCACATGCAATAAGGTTGTATGAGAGTAAAGTCGGTGACTCACGTCTCGTCGTTCGCGTCCGTCAACGGATAGTCTTAAAATTGCTTTAGATAAAAAAAAGAAGGCTTGTCTAATATCTCCATAGGTTTGTGTGTTTGTATGCTAATAAGAAACACGACACAATAGAGATTTGTTTGAATTAGAAGCAGACAGAATTGACACCCTCCCGGAATTACAGGGCGTCACCGGCAGCCATTTCCTTCTTTCTCTCTCCTCCTCTGTTCACCTGCACCTGCAGCAGTAGCATTTAATCACAGACAACCTTTAAACAACCAAATTCAATCACAACCTCATCAAAAGATGTGTTTTTCACATCCAATTATGCACTCTTACACCTTTACTTTTTACACAGACAAAGTCTAACACTACAAAACAGAGTATTTATTATTTTATTCAACACACTTTTATTTTCACTTTTATAAATTGTGTGTGTTTAAAAACACAATTTTGTTTCTGGGATTTCAGATTATGTCTTCTTTAAATGACTTTGAAGACACAAAAACCTTTACTTTTAGAGAGAGAAAGTTCAACACAAAACAGAGTATCTCTTTATTCAACAAAGTTTCTTTCTTTCTTTGATTTTCACCATTAAAAACCCTTAATTCGTTTCTGGGTGTTAAAAAAATTCGATTTTGTTAGTGGGTTTGAGATTATGTGTGGTTTAATCAATTAGAACGTTGTTAATTCTAGAGAGAGAAAGTTCAACACAAAACAGAGTATTTAACCATTTAGCAAAATTTCCTTCAACGACCTTTAATTCGTTTCTGGGTGTGAAAAAGATTCGATTTTGTTAGTGGGTTTGAGATTATGTGTGGTTTAATTGATTTAAACGCTGTTAGCGACGAATCCGAGGAGGTCTCAACGACGTCGTCTGGTGGTTCTGGTTCTGGTCCGGTGGTGTGTTGTTTGGAGTTATGGCGAGCTTGTGCTGGACCTTCTATATGGTTACCGGAAAAAGGAAACGGTGTCGTTTACTTCCCTCAAGGCCACCTTGAACAGCTGCAACTGGCTGGAGAGTTTAGTGTTCCTCCTCATGTGTTCTGTCGTGTTGTTGATGTCAAAGTTCATGTAAGTTTAGTTTTTGCTTGTTGAAGTCTTTTTTTTTTTTTAAAATTATTGTATTAGTATTATTTTTTTTTTATTTTGTGTTTGATTTGGTGATAGGCTGAGGGTGGGAGTGATGATGTTTATGCTCAAGTGAAATTGATTCAAGATCTTCAGGTAGGTTTGCAGATTTTATTAGATGGTACATTTTGTTTTATCTATTCATTCTTCTAATTTTAATGTATACTTGACCGTGTCCGAGCCCAAGCTCGACTAGGGTGTTACTAAATGTACGCATCTCTCACAAGCATGAGCCGTGAGACTCGCCATACCGTATGTTTAGTAAGGGGTGTATTTAGATTCACCCTATTATTATTATTTTTTTCAATTAATTTGTGTACATTTATAATTATCTTTTTGGATATAATAATTATAATTTTATCTGTAACGTAACATATAACATTTAGTTATTTTTGTTATATAATGTTTGTATAAATATATATTTCATATATTAAATAGAAGTTATTTAAAAAGCACGGCTTATAATTTTAGACACGAACATAATAACAGGTTTCATGTCTTAAAATTGTTGACATGATAGACTTGTTAATTTTTGTGTCTAAACAGGTTAAAGACCTGTTAACATGTTAAGTACCCGTTAAGACATGTTAATAATTTTTATTTAAAAAAATATGTTATGTGGGTTGGGGATTTTAGTTTTTACACATACCTGATCTAGGAAGGGAACCCTAAAAAATAGGATTATGTATTTATGCATTATCTAAGACTCTAAGGCCATGGGGTATACCTTCACACCAAGAATGTTAACGGTGACATGACATGTTAACTTTTATTGTGCACCACTCCCTTCCCATGTTAAGGAGTATTAAATTGTCACTAAGTTAACATGTTAACATGACTTAAAAGAGAGAAAGTTAAGGGATGAGGTAGAGTTAAGGGGCGTTAAACCATTTCCTTGAAGTGAGCTAGTGTGAAAAGAGACAAAATGAAGGATGTGGAATCTAGGTGGAGTTAAAGATAGTTAGAGTATACCCCATGGCAATAGAGTTTTGTGAATTTTCGATGACTTTTGTTTCAATAAACATGCTCCTAAACATGTGATATTTATGGCATTCTAAACAGGCCTTATTGTGTTAACATGTTATAAACATGTATGTCTTCATGTTTGGAAAAAATGGCAAGATATGTTATTGTGTCGTGTTCTTGTCTAGCCCCTCAGGTCATCGTGTCATGTTTTGACACGATATGCCGGCCCTAAATTTTAGGTTTGTTTACACTTGTCAGGCATCTCAAGCTCAAGTCTTTAACGAGCCGAATAGCTCATGAGAGGCTTTGCTCGTTCACAAAACTAGTTTTTAATGATGGTCTAATTGATGAATTTAATTTTTGATTTTTTGAAATTTGTTGAGTGACGTGAATCAGCTAGAGCAGAAATGGCGTGAAGGTGGACGATCAGTAGAATATGAAGAGGATGACAATGGGGTGGTGGAGAAGACAACAAAGCCACACATGTTTTGCAAGACCTTAACCGCCTCGGATACGAGTACCCATGGAGGATTCTCGGTCCCACGACGGGCTGCTGAGGACTGTTTTCCACCCCTGGTACTTTGATCAAAACCAAGTTCCTAAGTAGGCGGTAAATGAACCAAACGGACACGAACATGCTTGTTCGTGTTCGTTAGTTTAAGTTTATTTGATCAAACGAACGAACACGAATACTTAAGAGCACGGACTTTCTTGTTCATGTTTGTTTGTTAAAAGTGTGAACATGTGTTTTTGTTCGTTCGTTAATATTATTCTAATTGAACGTAATTGAATTTAAATAATCGAAGAAAATTAACGTGTTCTTGTTCATTCATCGCTCGATTGCAAAAGACTGGGTTCTAATATTTACAAAAAATAAATTAAAAAAATGTAAATAAACTTTTTTTTATATACAAATTTTCATTTCATGACTGAGAAAATTACATCAAGATAGCGGCCAGGCGGGCAACCACCGCTTGCTCGTTCATGTTTGTTATAAACGGATATAAATGAATGAACGGGACATCCATTCATACTCGTTCATTTAACTAAATGAACAAAAGAAATTTCATATTCTAGCGTTTATTACATAAACAAACTCTCTGTCAAACAGTTCACTGAACGTTCGGTTCATTTACGATTATGTAGTCTAAAGTCTCATACTTTTGTTGTTAAAATGTTTGCTTGAAAAATGTTTATGGTAGGATTACAAACTTCAGAGACCTTCACAAGAGCTTGTAGCAAATGATCTTCACGGGACCGAATGGAAATTTCGACATATCTATAGAGGTATAACCGAACAAACCAAAAAGTCAACGAGTATTTGGTTTCGGTCAAAACGGTTTATTTGTCTTGTCAAGGGTATTTAAGACATTTTATTAACCATCACCGCATTTGAGCAGGACAGCCTCGGAGGCATTTGCTTACAACTGGGTGGAGCGCGTTTGTAAACAAGAAGCAGCTTGTGTGCGGAGATGCAGTTCTTTTTCTAAGGTAGAAAAACGCAAAAGGGTACTTTAGCCATTTTACATTCGCGTTCTTAACGTCTTATGGTTTTGTATCTTTTTAGAGGTGATGATGGAGTACTAAGGCTAGGGATCCGAAGAGCCACACAAGCGAAAGCCGGATATAGCCTACTGCCATTTTCTGGTCAAAAGTCAAACTACTTTGGCTTTGACTTTGACTTTTCAAGTGTGGTCAACTCCATATCTAGAAGCAGCATATTCAGCATCTCTTACAATCTGAGGTAACTAAGTTCTTAACTTTTAATGATGTTTTGGTAACCAGACCGTCATCAAACTGGTTGTCTTATCGGTCCACTTGAGCGGTCCTGCCTGTTATAAATTAGTTTTTTTTTTTTTTTTTTTGAACGGCAGGACCGGCAATTGGACCGTTTTATGTAGCCAGTTTCCGGCCCGACCAGCCAGTCTGGTTCTGATTTTATTTTATTTTTTTTGGTTGCAAAGTGTCCTTTTAAGCCTCTTAACTTCAATCCTAACTTCCAGGGGCGGCTCGTCGGAGTTCATCGTTCCTTATAATCGGTTTGTAAAGAGCCTTGCATCATCATTCTCTCCTGGAAATAGATTTAAAATGCGGGTTGAAACCGAAGATCCAGGAGACAGAAGGTTTGACAATCACTATAATTTCTAAATAGGAAAACTGCCAGTTTTAAAGCCTTTTGAATCTGTTATGATATGCAACTTGCTTTTGTTTTAACAGGTCTACGGGAACCATAATTGGGATAAGCGATATGGATCCCGACAGGTGGCCAGGATCCAAATGGAGGTGCCTAATGGTATGAACTATGGGCTCCTTATTGTGCTTATATTTTTCACTGTTTCAAATGATTAAAAATCTAAAACACCCTTTAATCTTTATACTTTTAGGTACGGTGGGATTGCGAGGATATAACGAGGCAGAATCGGGTTTCTCCATGGGAGATTGAGCGATGTGGCTCGGTTTCAGATTCAGGAAACTTCATGCCACCCTTAATGAAGAGAACACGCGCTAGTTTTCCTTCAACCCAACCAGATTTTTCAGTTCTAAAAGGCATGTATTCGCGTAGTTTGTCATGTTTTTATAAAACGTTTGTTATTTGACTAAAGACAAACCCGAGTGAGATTCATTTCAGAACCAATAATATGTTGAAAACTGCGAGAACAGCATAATGCATATGTACCTATTGCTTTATGTGGTAAACAATGTAGTTATGTAACCGCCGTTTTCTCTCTCCAACTAATTCTAATTTTATTTTTTGATGCGTTTCTCGCAGTTTTCAACATAAAGATGCTGACTTTTCATGTCTTTCTTATGCGCAGATCAGTCAATTGGTGCATCAGACTTCATGGAATCAATGCGGTTCCAGAAGGTCTTGCAAGGTCAAGAAATTTACGGTTTTTACCGTGGTTCGGATATATCTCCACAAGGGAATGATATCAGGAACCAAACAAGCGTAGGCTTTGGTGAATCTTTAAGATTCAATAGGGTCTTGCAAGGTCAAGAAATGATTTCAAATCATCAATATGGTGAAAGAGTGTCAAATGCTGGAAATTTATGGACTCACTCATCATCATCGTCATCACCTTCATCTGTTTTACGGTTCCAGCAAGTGATCAGTCACGCTCCCAGCGCTTATCCCATACATTATGCTGATTATATGAAAGCGTTAAGCGGTCAAAACCAAAGTCAAGTAGAAGAACCAGCTTTGAGTTCTAAGAACAGTTGCAGACTCTTTGGTTTTTCACTGACCGAAGGAAGCAATGGCCCAGAAGGTTCTAAGTATCCAAATGGCAAGGATCGCGTGCATTCAAAAGCGCCCGTTGTAAACACAAATGTAGGCAGGAGTTGTACTGATGTAAGTTATCTCTATGGGTCATAGATTATGATTAAGATCAAAGCGTTTTGTTTATGGTTTCTTTGATTGATCGTTCGTTGGTTTGATTTGATAGGAGAGGGTTCGTCAATGGTGGCAATCTAGTGATGGTTTTACTCAAGGATTGTGAAGACGGTTTGGCTCGTGTCAGTATCCATATGGAAACATTTGGTAAGGAATTGATCTCTTAGTTTTTGGTCCGAGTCAAAACTGGTATTTTCTTTATTCGCACTTGACACGGACATTTTTAGCTTTTCGTCTATAAATCGTTACTAGTAATACTCTCTTCATACGGTTTAATGCCGCTTATTAAATTTTATTAAAATAGTACATAATCCTTGCCAAATTTGAAATTAGAGAATAACTTAGTTGACCCATCAAAGTCAAACATGGACTCTTTGACTTTTGAGTTATGATTTGTGAATCTGATTGTAATGTTGTGTGTGGTTTTGCAGGGGTCATTGGATATGTCATATGTGTTTGTAGAAGAAGTTGGGTGGGTGGCATGGTTGAGTTTTATCAAGTTTGAACTTTATTAGTAGTAGTAGTATTAGTTTTGTTTAATACACTATTTACTTATTTTGGTATTTGTCCGGTGTAAACAATTAACGGTATTTGTGTAATATGTTTTTGGTATGCAAACCCTTCACCCGAAAGTAAGAACTCAGTTCGATTCGAGCTTTTGAGGCAATATGTAATAATATATGTAACTAAGCGTGCAAACACGCAACGGTTTGTTGAGTTATTCACGTTTCCACTTGACTCGATTCTTTCATCTAGTGAGTTCAAGATAAGGTGATCGAGCTCTAGTGCGCTAAAGCCCAACCGGAACTCGTTGCAGCCCTGGTTTACAATTTAGATTTGTCCAATTGTTCGAATTGTTTTCATAACTCGTAAGAAAACTGGACTGTCTTAAAAAAAATAGTATGTTAATGTCATTTGTTACATTAAGTTAAGCAAATTATGCCATTTGTTCAATACAAATGTGGACCATTTTAAGTCTTATAGTATCCATATCTAATTATATGTATCTGTGTGTATTTTGAAAACATAAAATATATATGAAATAAAACCTAGAAACAAGTTAACCTAGATTGATATTTTTTATTACAATGATGAAAAGTAAGACAATGAATCCAAAAGCACTACAAATGAAACAAGTTAAATAAGTTTAACATCAAATTTGAAAATTGTATTTGATACACTAATTAGTTTAAAAAAAGTGTTAATTATAAAATAGTAACCATTTTGATGTTTGTACTAACATTCTACAATGATTAATTAAGAAAAAATAATGGTGTTCCTTAATATTTAGATGCCCTATTTAAGCCGTTTAAAAATATGCCCCTTAGACTTAATGAGTATTGGACTTATAAATGGGCTAATAAATTTGGGTTAGGATCAAATAAACACTGCAAGAAAAATAGGAACCTATCAAACGAACTCCGATTGAACTCATTCAAGCAGCATTGGAAACATCTCATCGAACCCTATGATCTTAGTTTTTAGGTTTTCACTTTTTTGGATTTTTAGCTTGTAGTTTTTAGAATTTACGTTATATCTTGGTGTCTTTTATGTAACATTGTGTCTTTTTCTTATTTTCATCACTGAGTCATTTTTGCGATTCATTGTGTCGTTTTTCTTCATAGTTGTGTTATATTTTTTTGGCATTGTGTTATATTTTGCGACTCATTGTCACATTTCGTGATCTATTGTGTTTTTTGTATCATTCTCACCCTGCTCATTTTTGTTACACTGTGTAGGATAACTTGACCCAATAAGTTTTTGAGTTTTAAATTAGTTTTCAATGGACACAAATTTTAAGCTTATAACGAGTTTTCTATTAAAAAAAGACAAGCACACATGTGTATATAGAAATTATATAAAATGAGCACTAGCCATAGATAATATAATATAGGAAAACAAAATGGTCATTTGATGGCATGGCAAGGTTGTTAGCATTCATGTTATTGTACAAGACCTTTCATTTTAAACAATTAACCAGCAAAACACCTACACTTGGTGGTCATGGAACCTATTTTGACTCGAACCATTCTAACAAGTTACCCAACCACTTCTAAGAGGCGGAGTTTCGAATAGTCATAATTGTTCGTTAGTAACCAACAACCAATAGATTACGGCCCTTTAACCCTTAACTAGGGGTGTTAATATAGGAATTGTAATTAGACTCAATGATCTCTCCATTATCATTGATCCTCTATATATAATACAACAATTATGATAATAAGGAACTAGATCAATCTATTCTAAACAATATTCCTAAGAATATGCTATGCATAATTATCTCTAAGATATACATAATCTTCGCTATTACACCCCCGCAGTCGAATTGGGAGGATGCCGGGCGTTGAGACTGGAGCGAAAATCATCGAATAAAAATCGAGGCAGATATGTCGGCTATATGGTAACGTGAAGGCACATGTAATACACGAACACACCCTAGTTGTACCTGCTCCCTGACAAAGTGAATGTCCAATTCGATGTGTTTTGTGCGCTGGTGTTGAACGGGGTTGCCAGATAAATAATGTCACACCCTCAAATTTCCACTGCGGGGTTTATACCGCGAGGCGCATGACATACCAGGATCCCATAGCCATAAGTCATATGAACGAACTCTAAATGCCCAAACCATTTAGTTCGTTTTCAAAAACCAAGTTTAGTTAAGCTGCAGAAGCGTAAACCAAATTTAAACCTTTTAAAACCATGCGCAAAACAACGCGCCCAAATTAAAACCATATGAAAGAAAACGTAAAATCATGATATGTAATTTAGGTGTATGCCCAAGACCCAAATGTAGTGAAGTGTGCAGTGCTTTCTAATCGTGGAACCGGAAGCTAACTACCTGCAAAAGCATGTATATCGTGTGTCAACATAAAGTCGGTGAGTTCACAAAGTAAAGAAGGTGAGTAAGTAAACGCGCGGGTTTCCAAAACCACGTAACCAAGTAAAAGCGTAGGTCTCCAAGACCACGTAACAACAAGTATAAAGTAGTAAAAAACCTAAATGTTCAAGTGTCATCAGTTTAAGCGTGTCAGGGGTAGCTAGCCCACTCAATGTAACCAAACATGTGATTATTGGGAACCTTCAGTAATGTGTTAACATACGTTAAACTGCCTTAGGTACTAGTGTCTATCAACACTAGCATAACAGATGTGGTCAGAAGTTCATGCCCGTGCTCCCAACACCGCAAACATAAGGTTGCTGCACAACCTAATAGCGCTATCAACTAATACCCCGTTCGCCTCCAGCGATTAACCCAATAATATGTAAGGACTTTCAGTGATAGAGTGTGTATAGTTCACAAAGGACCGTTAAAGTTTTAAACTGATAAAAGCTTGATCCACACAAGGAATCGTAAAACCCGACCCACACAAGGAGTCAAAGCATCTCAAACCCGAGATGTAAAAGTAGTCCCAAACCGGACTAGACCAGAAATTAACGTGTGTGTCTCCAACCAGAGACGCATGCTTTTGAGAAAAAGTAGTGAAACTCACCTTAGTATGCAAGCAAGTAAATCCAAACTTCCAAAGTAGGGTGTGCTACCGACTCCCTATTACATGTGTCACTAAGTGAGTATATGTGTAATATCATTACACCATATAACCCGTTTGTCCAAGACGCTTAAAAGTTCAAAACCATGTAAGTGACAACTAACGATTCTAACGCTTAAAAGTCCAAGACGCTTATCATTACATCATAAGGATTGTGAAGACGGTTTGGCTCGTGTCAGTATCCATATGGAAACATTTGGTAAGGAATTGATCTCTTAATACACCGTTCGTAGAACTAGGCATTAGTTTTTGGTCCGAGTCAAAACTGGTATTTTCTTTATTCGCACCTGACATAGACATTGCTAGCTTTTCGTCTACAAATCGTTACTAGTATTACTCTCTTCATACGATTTAATGCCGCTTATTAAATTTTATTAAAATAGTACATAATCCTTGCCAAATTTGAAATTAGAGAATAACTTAGTTGACCCATCAAAGTCAAACATGGACTCTTTGACTTTTGAGTTATGATTTGTGAATCTGATTGTAATGTTGTGTGTGGTTTTGCAGGGGTCATTGGATATGTGTTTGTAGCAGAAGTTGGGTGGGTGGCACGGTTGAGTTTTATCAAGTTTGAACTTTATTAGTAGTAGTAGTATTAGTTTTGTTTAGGGAAATTGGATTTTAACACCCTTAACTATTGATAATTGGCCGCTGATGCACTGAACTACAAAATTGACCAACACCACACTTTACTTTCAACTTATTGGCCTGTATCACCTTCAGACTAACCATGGTTAATTTTTTGCTGACGTGGCATGGTGACGTGTCCATTTTTGCTGACGTGGCAGGTGATGTGTCCATGCCACGTCAGCTTATTCCCCATGCCACGTCAGCAAAAATGGACACGTCACCATGCCACGTCAGCAAAAAATTAACATGGTTAGTCTGAGGGTGATACAGGCCAATAAGTTAAAAGTACAGTGCGGTGTTGTTCAATTTTGTAGTTCAGTGCGTCAGCGGCCAATTGTCAATAGTTGAGGGTGTTAAAATCCAATTTCCCTTTTGTTTAATACACTATTTACCTATTTTGGTATTTGTCCGGTGTAAACAATTAACGGTATTTGTGTAATATGTTTTTGGTATGCAAACCCTTCACCCGAAAGTAAGAACTCAGTTCGATTCGAGCTTTTGAGGCAATATGTAATAATATATGTAACTAAGCGTGCAAACATGCAACATTTGTTGAGTTATTCACGTTTCCACTTGACTCGATTCTTTCATCTGGTGAGTTCAAGATAAGGTGATCGAGCTCTAGTGCGCTAAAGCCCAACCGGAACTCGTCGCAACCCTAGTTTACAATTTGGATTTGTCCAATTGTTCGAATTGTTATCATAACTCGCAAGAAAACTGGACTGTCTTAAAAAAAATAGTATGTTAATGTCATTTGTTCAATACAAATGTGGACCACTTTAAGTCTTATATTATCCACATCTAATTATCTAATTATATGTATCCATGCATATTTTGAAAACATAAAATATATATGAAATCAAAACTAGAAACAAGTTAACCTAGATTGATATTTTGTTACAATGATGAAAAGTACTAAAGACAATTAATCCAAAAGCACTACAAATGAAACAAGTTAAATAAGTGTTAATTTAAATAAGTTTAACATCAAATTTGAAAATTGTACTTGATACACTAATTAACGTCGTTGTGTCATTCCGAGGCTTCATTATTAACTTTTTATGAAGCCGCTGTCTCATTCTGAGGCTTCATTTTTAAGAATTCTGATGGTCCTGTCTTATTCCGAGGCTTCATTTTTAAGATTTCTGAAGTCGCTGTGTCATTCTGAGGCTTCATTTTTTATAAATACCATATCAAAAACTCAATCTCAATCACAACTCCTCCTCCTCAAACCAATAAAAGATATGGGTGGCGGTTATCACGAATGTGTTGGATCATCAAATCTCCGGCGATACTCTCGCCGGAGACGCCGACTACCATTTTCATCTCTCCTCCTCATGCACAACAAACCTTTTCATCTCCTCCTCCACCGGAGCAACCAACTTTTTCATCTCCTCCACCGCCTGCACAACCAACCTTTCCATCTCCTCCCCCTTCTCCACCAGATGATGATTTCACTGAAGAGGAGTTGGTATGGGCTTTGGATTATAGCATGGCTCTGAGGGAAGTGGAACGTCTAAGGTTGTCGGCACCCACCCCCGGTGTAGGCAGAGTACACCCACCCCCACCACCAGAGTACACCCACCCCCCACCACCAGGGTACACCTACCCCTACCACCATACTACACCCAACACTCCTCCTCATGAGACAACCGAGGAGGAGTACGAAGCACTTAGGGATGTCATGGAAGAAGAACGGTTGTACTACTACTCGGGAGCAAGTTCTTCTCCTTGCCGCGATAGCGACCTGGATGTCTCACCTCCGGCGTATATGTGGGAAGACTGGGACAATTACCGCCCATACCCCCTATAGTGGGGGTTTAGGTTTTAATAAGTAGTTTAGGATTACGATTATATTATGTGTTGTTGTATTAATGTGTTTATGTAATGGTTTAAATTTGAATAATGTTTGCATAGTGAAAAAGTTGAAAAATGACCTCGTGGGTGTTTTCGGCCCACTGGGATCAGGCCCTGGAGGCTCGTATTCGGCCCGGACCTCATGCGACACCCGTATATCAGGCGAGGACAACGCGTCGGAAAGTCCGGGGACCTGATTGACCGGTTCGGACAGACTGTACAGGGGTCCAAACAGGGCACCGTGGGCCATTTTCAACATAGTGAAAAAGTTGAAAGATGACCTCGTGGGTGTTTTTGGCTCACCGGGATCAGGCCCTGGAGGCCCGTATTCGGCCCGGACCTCATGGGACACCCGTATATCAGGCGAGGACAACGCGTCGGAATGTCCGGTGACCTGACTGACGGGCCCTGGAGGCCTGTATTCGGCCCGGACCTCGTGCGACACCCATATATCAGGCAAGGACAACGTGTCGGAAAGTCTGGGGACCTGACTGACCGGCCCGGACAGACTGTATAGGGGTCCAAACAGGGCACCCTGGGCCATTATGAGGCTTCAGGTAGAAGTCGCTGAACCATTCAGAGGCTTCAGGTAGAAGTCGCTGAACCATTCAGAGGCTTCAGGTAGAAGTCGCTGAACCATTTAGAGGCTTCTGGTAGAAGCCGCCAAACCATTCAGAGGCTTCACCTCTTTAAAACTAAACTACCTCATTCACAAACATTACTCAACCTCTCCCTTTCTCTCTCTCTCTCTCTCTCTCTCTCTCTCTCTCTCTCTCTCTCTCTTTCTTACTCAACTCTAAAAATGGAAAATAATGGAGAAGGATTTTACTGTTCACAACCAGCTCCTAAAACGACAACATCTACCCAGCTAGGGCTGTTCAAAACGCTCGGCGCTCATCGATCGCTCGCCGCTCGCTCGGAATTTGCTCGCTTGATTTTCCGCTCGGTTGTAAACGAGCTGATCGACTCGGTTCGGTTTGTAAACGAGCCAAGCACGAGCAAAGGTCCGCTCGGCTCGGTTCGGCTCGATATAATTTTTATTAATTTATTATACATATAATTATATATACACACATTAATTACAATTATATTTATAGTTTTATACAAGCCACTCTATTGGGTTTATCTCAATATATGCATATATACAATTATATTTATAGTTATTGGCCTAGTCAACCCAATGATAACTTAACACTAAGTGTAATTGTAAAACCGTAAGTCGTGAAAAAAATAAGCTTGACTTCATATTCTCATTAGTTGTCCACCCTCAATCATCTCCCGCTATCAACCTACGCCACAACACGACAATTGTTATCTGTACTATGCTCATCACCTCACTCGCCTCAACTAGAGCCTCATTCAAGAATGGTCGAACCTTAGTCATCGAGCGAGAATATTACACGAAACATCCCAAATTTATGGTTGTCCGAACACACTCGTCGCTCGCTCGATGCTAGCTTGAAAAAATGTGCCCTCGAACAGTGCTCGCTCGGTTTTCGGATCGATTGTAAACGAGCCGATCGGCTCGGTTCGGTTTGTATATGAGCCAAACACGATCAAAGGTCCGCTCGGTTCGGCTCGGCTCGTGAACAGCTCTATATAACCCAGCAAATATGGAGGCGTTTACGCAAGCCATCAACAGCATTCACCGCTGGTTCGTCTTCAAAGAACCCACAAAGTAATCTACCTGAAAACGAACAAGATAAGCCTTCAGAGCACCCCTCAGATAACCCTCCTGAAAACCAACAATGTAGAAACAATTGGTCTAGTGATGTTGTCGAGTTTTATACAAATGGGGATGCCCCATTTTGCTATACTCGCTTCATTTAAAAAAAAAACTAGAAACAATTGATTTGCTTCCTGAAAACCAACAATGTAGAAACAATTGGGGTACCCTTTTAGGGTGCCAACCCAACAGGGCGCTATCATCAACGGTAATTTTCACGTTAATTAATGTTCAAGTTAAATTGATTTGCTTAACTCAATCACGAACCTTATGCATTATTATGATTTCAGCACGTTGAAGCGTGGACGGTAAGACTCGTGCGACTTAGACAAGCAAAGCTTTTAAAAAAATCCTGGTTCACATCTACGTTGGACAGTGTTACCCCCTGCTTTCTATGATGAAATGAAGGGCCAGGATTCTTCAGTTGCCCTCGACATGGCAGGAAGAATGGAACCCTACCCGCCATTCTGGGAGGTTGACTACGTTTACCTTCCTTTATCGATTGGGGTGGGATACTGGCTGGTTGTCCGAATTGATATGAGAAACATGGTAATTACACAGTATTGGACTGATAAAAGATGGAGAAACGAAATGCGACACGAAGTTGCTCACCATATGGAGATGGTAAAACTTTTTTTCGGATGGTTTCTTGAACGTATTCGTTACTGGCTGAGGTCTAATCGTGTTGACAAAACTCCAATTTCTGTTGGTTTAGTTCAATTAGATGTGCCCCAAGACGACGGAAAGGTTGATAATGCAGGTGTCTTGGTTTGTATAATGATGGAGAGGCTTGTGAAAAAAAAATCGTTGTTGTTAGAAATCACCGTCGAAGACGCTTGTGTGAATTATCGACGACACATGGCAGACGAGCTATACAAATGGCGTTGTGAAGCAACTTCTCGTCATGTTATATGATTATGTAATCTTGTTTTAGTGTTTAATGCTTGTGTTTGGATTTTAATTTTAGTTGTTGTATCTGCTGTCAATGTTTAATATTGGTATTTTAGTTCTTCCATCTTGTTACTAATGAATCATATATTGCTTAAGTCGAATATTTAAATACATAAACCGTGTGAAATGTTACATTAAAACTTATCAACAAATGTTTACATGTTAATCCAGTTCGGGGGATTCTGATTCCTAACACGCTGAGATTGCCTTCTAGGTGGTTGGTCTTGGGTTTGTGTTTCACCAGCGGTGGTGGTCCTTCATTCCCGTACTCATCATCAGGAAAGAGGTTTAAATTAAGTGACACTGATGGTCCTGGGCGGCTTGAAGGTCCTTCATCACATGAATTATTAGGGGGATGGTAATGAAAATCACTGAGAAGGTCAGGAGCAACCCATGGCAACACCTGTCCAACCGGCGTGACATAATTCTCATTCCCGAATGCCCAATCACTTCCTATACCAATTCCGGTTGCAAGCCACTCATTTAGTGGACCTGTCACCACCGGTTGACCGACATCGGATCCACCACCACCAATGCCATCTAAGAAGGACATGGACGTGGAATGCCCAATTCCAATGTCCTCAACCTCCAAAATCGCCCTACCAGTTGCACCACCTGCTGCTGCAGATTTGAAAATTGCAGGACATATGTCCCACCCTGGTTTTGATTGTTACTACACACAGCAGAAGCACCAAACCCAGCATTGTCAAACGGAGTTCCAGCTTCATCCTGATTTGTCGGCACGTTACGGGGAGCGCGTCGCCGGCGTAGCCTTTGAGGTCTTGGAGGTGCTGACAAGTCGACAACGTTCGTTGTAAGGTGCGTCGGATTTTGTAAGTGTCCGACATCGTTTGACATCATCATAGTTTGAAACGCCGTGTTCTGTATACGCTCAAACTGCCTGGCGACGGCCTCCGGATCATTAAATTGTTGATGCTGCGAAGACCGGTAATTCTCACCAATGGCATCCCTCTGCAAAGAAAATTATTAGTTAGAAACCGTAAACTAAAATAATTAATCTATCATTTAGACACGCAAAAATGGTTTACCATCAACTGTATTCTAGCACCATCATGTTGAAAACCGCCAACTGGGAACGGTGTTACCCTCGGATTGCCTTTAAAAGCAACAGTACGCCCCGAATACCATTGCATATAACCTGGCTCTGTGGACTGAATCGTTATGGCATGCCACATGAAAACGTTGTTACGACTTACGACGGTTATTCCATGCATTCACATAAGCGTCGTGCCTACGCATCCAGTCCACACCGTTATGTCCTTGCCGCCGTAAACCATGCAATCTGTCAAGCTCGGCCATGGGTCCGGTTAGATTTATTTGGGGAGGGATGTACTGCACCATGTTGAATTGCCTCATAACCCGTTAAGGGAAATGATGCTCAACAATCTCGAAGCATATCAGAGGGCAGCAACTCCTCCAGCTTTCGATACCACTAGAACAGATAGCCGGCAGTTGATACAAAGCCGACGTGTAGGGGGTCCAGTTGAACTAAAAACATAAAAATAAACACTTAAGTCAGTTAAACAACACAATAAATGCTTTATATAAAAATATAAAATTAATTACTAACACGGGATTAATAAACGTACCATGTTTTCGTTTAACGATTGTAGCTGAGAACGATATGTCCTCAGGCAGTGTGTGGCTACTTCCTTGAAGTTCAAATTGCGCTCTCGCCACCTACAAAATTAACATTTTAAAAAACGTGTTCAGTAAAAAATACAAAGGGATGCCATACAGACACATTATATTTGTTTAGGCTTTGTGATATACCGAGCCGCTAGCGGGCAACTATAATCAAACCGATCGTCGGGTGGTCGTGGTGTGAGACACCGAATCCTCTCCCGGGCCCATATTTGAAGGAGCAGCATGGGCCCGGTCACGGCTCTTCTATCCGGATGGGTGGCATCACAAAGCCGCCTATAAAGACAACTGAGAACCGCACTACCCCAACTATAAGATCCTGTTAAGTTTAGGTCTCGTAAAATTTTTAAATAAAAA
Organism: Ambrosia x helenae; assembly: GCA_030844895.1. Classification (NCBI taxonomy): domain Eukaryota; kingdom Viridiplantae; phylum Streptophyta; class Magnoliopsida; order Asterales; family Asteraceae; genus Ambrosia; species Ambrosia x helenae. The sequence goes on along the minus strand of CM061224.1, from coordinate 5,846,752 downwards.
ACATTTAATCTGTTGTTGGAATTATCAGGGAACAATGTGGAACCGATCAGATAAAAAATTATTAAACGCGCACGGATAATGCACTCTTCATCCGTAGCCTCAGCTTCGTCAAACGGTTTGTTTAATTCACTACTAATAACAGTACTAAAAACACATTTGCCGCACATTTGGTTCTCTGCAGGGGTAACACCTAACCAGTTTTGGCACCACCCTATTGCCTCTTCAGTTGACAGTGTGTCATCTGCTCCGGACACAACACTACCCTCGATAGGTAACCCCCACAAGACGTTAACATCTTTTAAGGTCACAGTAGCTTCACCAAATAGTAGATGGAACGTGTGAGTTTCGGGCCTCCATCGTTCCACCAAAGCTGTTATTAAGGAGTGGTCAACGTATCGATAACCACATTCTACAATGCCACCAAACCCTGCGGCATCAACAAGGTTACGAACCCGTCCTACAAGAGGGTTGTTACGAAGTACCCGCCATATGGTTCTATCACTACGTTTAACATTGAGGGGCTCATTAAAGTTTTCTTCATTTACGAAAGTGTGAAAAGCACGATGTCGATCACGTAGGTACAAGACATCGTTAATTAGGGGACCGGGTTTAAATTTACATTTGGATTCATGGTGGTAGGATTTCTTATGAAATTGTAAGGTTTGTGATTGTGATGGTGATGGTGTGGTGGATGGTTAAAATTCTTCACCACCACCTCCATTTTATAACACCTTAAAGGTGGATATCTTACACCTTTCTTGCACAATTACTATTTACCATCTTATCAATCTGCACATCTTACAATTTTTTTAAAAAAACCAAAGCAATGCAAGGAGTGTTAGTGCTCTAAATTGTGGTGGGTGTGTTAATGTTCACGGCTGATAAAGAGGGAATCAATTCAGAAGTCTGGTTGATGCCTTGGTTTCTTTCAGCGACATCAATTCAGAAGCCTTTCATTGATTCAGCGGCATCACCTGATCACTTGCATTGATTCAGCGACATCTCTGATCCCTTGCATTGATTCAGCGGCTTCAAGGATGCCTTCAATTGGATCAGCGACTTCATGGGGACAAAAGCTGGGACACTTACAGTCTGCAAATGATTGGCAAGAGGGTAGAGATGATGTCGCTGACCCAATCAGCGACATTACCAGTTTTGCAATTTTTCCATTAAGCCTACCAATTGTAATTTGTAAAAACATATCTCTACCACTTCTGCAAACGATTCAACCATTTTGATGTTTGTACTAACATTCTACAACGAAATTTAGTGGCGATTCTGAATATTTAGGTGCCCTATTCAAGTCGTTTAAATACATGCCCTTAACCATAATGAGTATTGAGCTTATAAATAGGCTAATGAGTTTTTAAGTTTTAAATTAGTTTTCAAAGAACACAAGTTTTAAGTGTATAATGAGCTTTTTTATTAAAGACAAATGCAAACATGTGTATATATGGATTTTATAAAACGATCCTAGCCATACTAAAATAATATAGGAAAACAAAATGGTCATTTGATGGTATGGCAAGGTTATTAGCATTCATGTTATTGTACAAGACCTTTCATTTTAAGCAATCAACAAGCAAAACACCTACACTTGGTGGTCATGGAACCTATTTTGACTCAAACCGTTCTAACAAGTTACCCAACCACTCTTAAGAGGCGAATAGTCATAATTGTTCGTTAGTAACCAACAACCAATAGATTACGGGCCTTTAACCCATAACTAGGAGTGTAAATGATGCCCAACGGCTCGAGAGCTACTCATAATCGGATCGGTAAAAAGCTCAAACGAGCTGAGCTTTAACGAGCTCGAACCCGAGCTTGAAACATGACTCATTTAGTTATTGAGCCCGAGCTCGAGCTTTTCATACCATAACCGTTTATGCTCGCGAGCCTAAACGAGCCAAAACAAATTTTATATTATTATTTTTATTAATATTATTATTATTTTATATATAATATACCTACTATTTAACATTGGCGAGTTGAGCTCGAGCCGAACTTTTAACTCCTTTTAAATTTTTCATAATTATTTCAAGCTGAGTTGAGTTGAGCTCGAGCCCATAGGTTTTACTTTCGAGTCGAGTTTGAGCTTCATAAAAGCATGACGAGCCGAGCTCAAGCCCAGTCAAGCTCAGGCCTAGCTTGGCTCAGCTTGTTTACACCCTACCATAACCTATTCACAAACACAATCTGCGTGACGAATCAACACCGATGATTAATTTCGTCGCAAAAAGGTTTATTTCTTGTAGTGACAACCTACGTAGTTAATCGTGTTTGTGAGTATAACATTAAATTAATCTAAACCCTTTTAAACTAAAGCCAATGTGATGAATATCATATGATTTGCTTTTGATATCGTGTCATTGTAACGCACTTCATTTTATTATATGAAATCATAAATATATTATTTATACAAAACTCTTTTCCATGCATAAAGACAAATCAAAAGGCCAGCAGGCCAACCCCAATTGGATGTTCGAACTAAAGAATTCCTCAAAGACATCGTCATGCGGTCCCAAACAGTCGCAATGACGTTCGTGTTTGCGTCATTTCGTTGACGTCTAAGTCGTCTCTTCTCTCACTTCTTTCTCTCTCTTAACCCACCATAAAAAGCCACCACCAACCCTCATCCAATCCCCCCCCCCCCCCCTCTCTCTCTTAAACCATGCAAACCTCCGGCAAAAGTGGACCACCGAGTGCCACCACCGTTGATAACATGGTGGTTGACAACGCAGTGATGGTTTTTGGTCAACGTGGATGTTGCATGTGTCATGTAGTAAAGCTTTTGTTATTAGGGTTAGGGGTAAACCCTACAATCTTTTCAGTGGATGAAGGAGATGTCGCGGTGGTGATTAGTCGGTTATCGAAGATTTCGGGTGAATCGGTAGCGTTCCGGTGGTGTTTATGGGTGGGAAGTTGTTTGGTGGGTTGGAAAGATTGATGGCCATGCATATTACCGGTGAATTGGTTCCATTGTTGAAGGAAGCTAATGCTCTTTGGCTTTGAGTCAATGACTTTTGTAGTTTTGTTTTGTTAATTATATGTTGTAGTAGTTTTTATCCCGGAAGCATCCCGGATTGAAATATCTAATATGACATAATAAAATATATTATTATTTTAAACAAATCTCTGTCATAAGTTATCATATTCAAATATAAAAAAAAACGAATCTCTGCGCCGGGGTATAAATCTAGTGCCACTACAAATGAATTCGGAAGTTTGTAATCGATCATTCTAAAAAGAACTAACATGAAATAAGAAAAAAAATTTAATTATTGAAATATCGAACGCATTAGTCTAAGGGTTATGTGATGCGTTAAAAAATTCATGGGTATATGATCAGGTATATAGTTCGGGTATTTGGGTATGTTGTTTCGGGTAATCGGGTCGGGTATCACCTAATCCCAGACCCGATCCAAACCCATAATTTTTTTAAACTAATCCCAAACCCGACACAATACCTGTCGGGTTAGAAAAAATAGTCATTTTTTTCTTCGTTTTTTATATAGCACTATGGTACTCGTTGGAAAGATAATAAAACACTCGTTAATTTGGTTTAATTTTTTTCTTTAAAAAATCTCGTATATAAAAAATATTAACGTTTAAAAGTTATGGGAGGAAACATGAGAGTAAAAATAATAAAGTTTTAATATTTAGATTTAGTAGATTAGGTATTTAATAGATTAGGTTAAATATTATAATAGACTAGTTTATACCCCGGGAGCGTCCCGGGTTGAGAAATCTAAGTAAAGTGAATAAAATTAGAAGTGTCTAAACTATTAAAATGGCATCTGCCAATATATGATTAATGAATATTATTATTATTATTATTATTATTATTTTAAACAAATCTCTGCCATAAGTTATCATATTCTAATATAAAAAAAAGGGTAATTAGGTCGGGTATCACCTAATCCCAGGCCCGACACAAACCCACAATTTTTTTGAAAATAATTCCAAACCTGACACAATACCTGTCGGGTTACAAAGAATAGTCGTTTTTTTTCTCCGTTTTTTATATAGCACTATGGTACTCGTTGGAAAGATAATAAAACGCTCGTTAATTTGGTGTAATTTTCTTCTTTAAAAAATCTCGTATATAAAAGATATTAACATTTAAAAGTTATGAGAGGAAACATGAGAGAGAAAATAATAAAGTTTTAATATTTACATTTAATGGATTAGGTATTTAATAGATTGTGTTAAATCATATTTAAACCATATTTATTCCTTTTTTTTAATTGATCTAGAGTTGGCAAATCACATCATATGTGGCATCTCTCAAAAGAGAGATTGCATAATATTATGACATGTCATTAAAAATGCTTTGATTTATTATATATATAGATATAGATATAGATTAGGTTAAATCATATTTATTCCTTTTCTTAGTTGGTTTACACTTGCCACATCATATCCTATGTGGCATCTCTCAAATGAAAGATTGCATAAGAGTATGACATGTAGGATTAATCTCTTTGCAATATATATATACTAGCTGATTACCCCGGGAAGGTCCCGGGGTTGAAAAATCTAATATGACTTAATAAAAAAACGATAAAAGAAGAAAACATACCAAACGTAAAACTCACTAAAAAAACAATATTTTTTCGTTTTTTGTATAGCATTATGGTGCTCGTTGGAAAGATAATAAAGCGCTCATTAATTTGGTGTGATTTTTTTTTCTAAAATTGTCATATATAAAAGTTACTAACGTTTAAAAATTGTGAGAAGAAAATAAGGAAAATAAAAATAAAAATATTAATTAACATATTTGAAATTTTAAAAAAAATAATTAATAGTTCACTAACATTTAAAAATGTGAGGGAAAATAAGAAAAATATATTAATTAACATATTTGAAATTTAAAATAATATAGATATAGATTTTATTTAAAAAACAAAATTAAAAAAATAATTAATAGTTCACTAACATTTAAAAATGTGAGTGGAAAATAAGGAAAATATATTAATTAACATATTTAAAATTTAAAATAATATAGATATAGATTTTATTTAAAAAAACAAAATCTATAATTTAAAAGAGAGTTTCACATGATGCCACATGACATATTCAAAAGGTATGAGGCTTTCTCATTAGACGCCTATCTAATATGACAACATAATTAATGACTTCCCAATACATGACTAATGAATAATATTATTATTATTATTATATTGAACAAATCTCTGTCATAAATTATCATCTATCTATTTATACATATAATAAACCAAAGCCATTTTAATGACATGACATTTAAAGAGACATTCTCTTCCTTGAGTGTGCCATGTGTCATCCCATGTGGCATTAAGATATTTTAAGAAAAAAATAATTTAAAAACAAAATTGGATTTTTCACCCTCATGTTTACTCCCATAATTTTTAAACGTTAATATCTTTAATATACGAGATTTTTTAAAGAAAAAAAATACACCAAATTAACGAGTGTTTTATTATCTTTCCAACGAGTACCATAGTGCTATATAAAAAACGGAGAAATTTTTTTGTGGGGTTTTGTTCATACAGGAAAAAAAACACAAAGTGTTCAGGTAAATCATTAATCATGTATAGACAAGTCACTAATTATGTTTAAATTAGTAAATATGATTTTTTTTTTCAACCAGAGTCGAATAGGTTAATAGAGTTATACGTTGTTTTAAGTTAGGTTTCAATATTAGTATGTTAGAGTTGTACATTTGTTTAGTCTTTAGGATATGTGTTAATATTAGAGTTACATTAAAGTTCTACATTCTTTTAGGTTAGGTGTTAGCATTTGAGTTGTACATTGTTAATTTGTTTTAGGTTAGATATTAATATTAGAGTTATACGTCAGTCTATTTCATATGTAAAATTGATGTATCATATTAAATTTCTCAACCCGGGACGCTCCTGGGGTATAATCTAGTATTCAAATATATAAAAAAAAGAATCTCTGCCTATGAAGTTATGTTTATCGTTTCTTATTCAAATATAAAAAACCCTAAGCGGTGATTTATTAGTAGAGTAAAATATATTCGAATACAAAACCCCACAAAAAATAGTCGTATTTTTTTTTGTTTTTTATATAACATTATGGTACTCGTTGGAAAGATAATAAAACGCTCGTTAATTTGGTGTAATTTTTTTCTTTAAAAAATCTCGTATATAAAAGATATTAACATTTAAAAGTCATGGGAGAAAACATGAGAAAAAAAAATTTAATTTTGTTTTTAAATTCTTATTTTTTTCCTAAAATAACTCAATGGATATATAGATAGATTTTTAATTTATTAAAAAAACTAAAAAAAAAAAAAAACTCTCATAGTGCCACGTGGCTCATTTAAGGGGGGGGGGGGGGGTTGAGTCCTCCATTGAATGACACATCATCATAATTCAATTTTTTGGCCTCCATTGAATGACACATCATCATAATTCAATTGTTTTATTAATATTTATAGATTATAGATATAGATATGTTGATTTTAATAAGTGTATGAAGTTTCTTAGTATAATATAGCTTTTCAAATCTTTGGGGAGGGTTGGGTTATTCTACAAAGGCTACAAAAAATGAGAAGGGTGAGAAGCCACTAGAAAATGACATGTGTCCAAAGGATTAACAAGTGGGAGGGGTAATTTTGTCAAAAACATATGCACATGCAGTGAAAGTATAGACAAGAAACTCTTCCAAATGAAAAAACCCTAGCAAACCCATTCCTTGGTCCATATTAAGCCACATCACCTACTACATAATAATATTCAAAAGGGCAATTTAGTCAATTTTACCACTCCCTTCTCTCTCTTCCTATATATATATATGTTTCTCACACCTCTCTCTTCATTTTGTTTTTTCAAAATTCAAATGCAGATCTAAATCATTGTAACACCCCAACCGATGGCGGAATCATCGAGGTGCCACGTAGTGACGATTGTTCAAAAGCTCATGGTACTAAAATGTAAATATTATTGAATAATCAAAATTGTCTTACATGGAAATGGAAAATACATTGTCTAAATGAAATGTAAATATTGAAATAACTGAATTAAAATAAGCACTAAATGTTCCTTGCTAAAGCACTAGATCAAACTGCACCTGAAACATGTACAAATAGATTTGGTCAACATATGAAATGTTGGTGAGCATTCCTAGTTTTGATATATATATATAGTAGGTTAAAAGATATACAATTCAAGTGCAAGCTACAGTGCAAATATGTAAACCATGTATCAAACAAATGAGCGAAATCAACCCTGTGACTGTATAATGTACTGTATGAACTGTAGTGTACTCAACCAATAAATGGATGATAACTTAACACTGGCCACGGATTCTCCGATGAAAAAGGGGGAGAATCAACCTAGGCGGGTTGTCAATCCAAATAGCGCTATCCAATGTTAAGGTCGGCTTGTACCATGTTAATGATTTCACTAAGTACAAATGTAATCCACATGTATTGTCTAAGCATAAAGCACGTTGTAAGCAATGCACATAGTACTAGAATTGTATTGTAAAAATGTAAACTTGTATTTGAAATTGTAATAGTGTACATGTAACACCCCAAAATTGTATAAAAGTAAAAAGGGGATAGGAAATACTCACAGTTCACGTAATAACTTGAAATTGGACTTGGACAACGAAATATGAATTGAGATTACTCCCAAATGATCAACCTAAAGTATTCGATAATGTGTAAGGGAAATAACTCTAGGATATATGTATTTCTAGGGCTTCGAATTTGGGGATAAACGTTTATTTGATTAATATACAAATTGTTTATTAAATATAAGAAATTTAATGAATAAATAAACAAAAGTCTTTTTGTAAAATTTTAAGTTGAATATAATCACAACATAAGGTTTTAAGTATGAAAATAATTTTTATAAAATTATTTTATTGAAAATAGAATAATTAATCTAATTATTTCAAATTGTCAAAATACGACTTTAATATCTAAAAATATTAAAATCAAAGAATTCTTGAATTAAAAATTGTATTTCTGTTCCAAATGAATAGAAATAATTTATGTAAAATTTTGGTACAAAAATATTGTAAAATGAATTTATTATGAATTATTTATGTTTAAAACTAACAAAAATTAATTAAAAATATAAAATAAATGATTTTTCAGAAATAAAAATCATTTCTGAAAAGTTTTAAGTTATAACAACTCAGGATAATTTTTGTGGAAATTAATAAGATCGTTTTGATATTTTTATAGATTTTTATAAATAAAATAGAATAAACTTGATTTATTTATTATATAAATTAAATAAATAAATTTCTGAAAACTAAAAATTGTAGTTTGAACATTTACATCAGATTAATATAAGATAATTTTTGTAGAATTTATAAAAGGGTTTTGGTATTTTAAAACGATTTTTAAAAGAATTAAGAAATATAAGTATAATATAACAACACACAAAAAAAATGCTCATGGTGGGAGTCGAACCTTGGCCCTTGGCCGGTTCAGAGTTTATCCCACAACGTGTTACCAACTGATCTGTGTGATCAGTTGGTGTTAAAGCTTGTTTTGAAATAATTATAAATGGTCACGAAATAGTTGTCTTCCCCAATTCAATTGATAAGAACCCTAGTTTTCCAATTGGATGATCTACACAACATTAACCCAATTAACCTTAGGGTTAATGTTGTGTAGTTGCTGAATGATAAAACCCACACAAAAAAAACAACACTTACAAACACGTATTTGCGTCTATGAGCCCGGTCAAAAGAAAAGTCAACACACGATAAGAATGATAATAACCAGAGTGTTTCAGAAATAATTGGAGGTGGAGAAGAGAGTGTGAGCGAGTTGTGAATGCTTGTGAACGTCCAATTTATAGTTCCAAGCACTGGATCGTAGATATGGTAAGGATTGACCAAGTATTGAAGCTCACGCGTGTTCTTGATAATTTTGGTGTCAATTGGATGAAAATCAACGCGTAAATGAGTCATTGTAGGCCGATAATTGCGTTCCCATTTCATTTTGGAAACAATTATAAGTTATTGATAATTAATTTGGTCAAAGAGAAAGAAAGAAAAAAAAAAATAATAAATATATATTGCTGCTGCTGTTCGCGTGAATCAGGGAAGGAGGAGGAACAAGGAAAAAAAAGAAGGGATAAATGTAATTTGAAACAGAGGTAAAACAAGAAAGAGCCATAGCTCAGGTGGTTGCACCCGTGTGTGTGTGTTGGGGTCTGCCCGGGTTCGAGTCCCGTAAGCAGCAACCTTTTTTTTTTTTATTTAACAGGTAAGGGAAGGGAAGGAGTGGAGATGGGCTTGGTCTGATGGGCCGGACCTGGGCTGTGGTTATGGGCTCCAAAGTAAGGAAAAAGGGTATAGATTTGGGTTGTGTTGGGTTTGGTTTTAAGAAAAAAAATGTATATAAAATCTGAATTTTTATTATCATTATTTTTATTATTATTATTATTATTATTATTAAATATATATATATATATATATATATATATATATATATATATAATGAAAGAGTGACGGATGTCACAATCATACCCTCCTCTCTCTCTCTACCATCCTCTATCTTGAACCACCACCACCACAACCACCACCACCGGCCACCACCTGCATCACTTCCAACCATTAGAACAACCACCATCGTCATCATCTCGCCATAATCATCTCGAAGAACAACTGATGCTCTGTTTCAAACTTTTCGAGTGATGCTCTGTTCAAATTTTAAAGTAGGTAAAATGCAATTTATCTCTCTATCCCTCTCTCTCTCTCTCTCCTCTTCCCTCTCTTTTCTAGATTTGGAGTTGTAGTTGAGATCTAGATCTGGATCTAATAAATAATAAAACTACAAGATTGTTGTAAAAAAAAAACTTGTTTGCCAAAAAAAAAATGAATCACTGACGTGATTCAGTGAAGAAGAAGTTGTTTTCCAAAAAAAATTGTTGTAAAAAAATGAATCTTTCTCAAAATAATAATAAAATAATAATAATAATAAGCTATTATGTTTTGGGTTTAGTGAAATAGGTTTTGGGTTTTGCTAGAATAATAATAATAATATTTTTTGGAGATAGTTTTTGGTTGCACACCAAGTGTTTGATCAAATGCTTGAATGAAAAAAAAACTTATGTTAACCTTTTTTTTATTTTTTTTATTACTATTTTGTTTATGTTAGATTATTATTGGATAGGGGACATGATGTTGATAGATCACATGTGATTAAATTTTTTTGATTATGTGTTTTAGGATCCCAACTAACATGTGTTTTATACACATGTTAGTGATGTGGTTGTGGTACGTGATATTTTTTTTATACACATGTTAGTGATGCTAACACGTGCTAGTATATGCCTAACTAACAGGTGTTAGGGTTCATATTAGTTGGGGAGCCCAACTAACACATGTAAGTATACGCCCTTTCACATGTTAGTGATGCTAACACGTGCTAGTATATGCCTAACTAACAGGTGTTAGGGTTCATATTAGTTGGGGAGCCCAACTAACACATGTAAGTATACGCCCTTTCACATGTTAGTGATGCTAACACATGTTAGTATATACCCAACTAACATGTGTTACGGTTTGTATAACATACATTATTTCAGTAAAACATATATTTTAGAATACACTAACACATGTTATTGATGTCCCATTATGTGTTTTATAGAGCCCAGCTAACACGTGTTTACTTTTTTTGTAGGTGAAGAGATGTTTTTGAGTTAAAGATGATGATGAGGATCAAGAACGAAGAATAGCTAGATTTTTTCTATGTTTATTATGATAGTTTGTTTGAAAATTCACAAATAATTATGTTTGTATTAAACGGTTTTTGATATGTTTTAGTGTTGATTGTTACGATCGTTTTTATCATTTCTTAAATAAATACACATTGTATGTGTTCTTTTAATATGTTCTTTTAGTATATGCCTGGTAACACATGTTAGCGATGTCTCACACGAGGTCAGAATTTTTTTTCACAACACTAACGTACGTTAATATTCATGCTGGAAAAAGTGTCATAAAGTAGGAGAGAGGTGACTTGACAAGTGTCAAATCAACCTTTTTAAACCTAGGATTCATAAAATTAAATTTTAAAAAATTAATTCAAGATTACCATATTGCCCTTAATCCTATTTTTTATTATGGTGGCCCACTTGCTTTTGAATATTATATAGGAATTAATTATGGACCATTGATCAATCTTGATCAATGGTCACTAGAGGGTTTCTAGGGTTTTTCCAAAAGATGAGGTTTCCATATTATCCACCCCCTGCACATGCAAGTCACATGTCATTTCCACCTTCATTTTTAAATGCCCGTAACTTTTTTATACGTCATCCGTTTTTAAAAAAAATTATACCATAAAATTGAGCGTCTTTTTATCTTTAATATGAGTACCATATTGCTATACTTTTGAAAAAAAAATCAAAATCCACTTGCGTAAGACACAATGGAATGTAAAACACAATGGAATGTAAAACACAATGAACACCAATTAAATATAGGGTATAAAACACAATCAAGAGTCTAGTAAAACACAATGGACGACATACTAAAGACACAATGAATAGAAGACTAAAACACAATGAATACTTTTGAAAAAAAAGTTGAAAACCCAGTTGCGTAAGACACAATGGATGACATACGAAAGACACGATGAACAGAAGACTAAAATACTAAAATACAATGAATACTTTTGAAAAAAAAAGTTAAAAACCCAAATGTGTAAAACACAATGGACGACATATAAAAGACACAATAAACAGAAGACTTAAACACAATGAATAATGGACTCTACACAATGAACAACATAATAAAACACAATGTACATCTAAATACAAAACTCATTTGCGTAAAACACAATTAAAAGCATACTAAAAACACAATTGACAAAGTTAAATCATGTGTAGACTAAAAAAACATAAATAACATATTTATAAAGCACACATGCATAATATAACACAATGAACGAGCAGAAAGACACAACAGAGAAGAAAACCCATTTAGCACAATTTTTTTTTTCAATTTTAATGTAGCAATGTGGTACTCATATTAAAGATAAAAAAACGCTCGTTAATATGGTGATTTTTTTTTGAAAAAAAAATGTCGTATGAAAAAGTTATAGACGTTTTAAAATGATGGGGGGAATTGACATGTGCATTGCATGTGGAGAGAGAAAGTCAACAAATGTGGTTTTCCTTTTATGCCCTTCCTCTAATTTATTATTTATTCTTTTCAAACAAACTAATCTCAACCCTTCAAATATATGATCAATGGATCACAATCCTTCTTACCCTTCCTAGAAAAAGTGTTTTGTGTATTTGATCCTAACCCTCTTTGGGGATTGAAATTTGAGTATGTGTATATTAACATCTTTACTTTTGTAAGGCTAGTTCATGGTAAACTTATTTTTGTGCACTTAATGTAGAATGTTAATGTTAACTATCAAGGCATATGATCAAATCCTATACGTTGCGGCGGGGGGCGCGATCTAGGTTAAACATAAATATTATTAAACATAAAAAAATACATTAAAACATAGAAAAAAACTTAAAGTTGGCGCAACAATCGCCATGCTTCGACATGGTCGAAAACGTTGCCGTATCGCGTCTCATACTCATAGTTAGTGAAGCTGATAGCCAACTCCTCATCAAGCTCCGGATCCTCCCTCACCGTTTGCTCGTATAGGGTGGTCCACCTCTCACACTTGATGTTGAGGTTGGCCCACTTGAGCTGAAGGTCTTGGACGGTCTTGGTGGTGTTGGTGCCAACGTGTTCGATGAAGTCGCTAAACACCCGAGCCCAAAACCCCTCCGGGGGAAGTTGGACCCTTCTTCCCTAGGGAGTTGTTGAATCTCCGGGTCATTCGACGCATCTTTGTGGCAAACCACAAGGGCCATCTCTTTCTCGTTGGTTTACGGGTTCATTTTTTGTGTGTTTGGTTTTTTAAACCGTGGTAAATTGTGGCTTTTAACTCCACGGTTTGATCACTTTATTTACAACGACGGTGGCACTATTAAAATTAATTCGTTGACCGTTTAGGTGAGTTAATTCAATTTACTCAACGGTTTCCAAGATAAACAATCAAATTTGGCTGACCGTTTGGTGGGACGGTTGTAATAAAAGTTTGGGTATTTAAATAAAAATAAATAAAAGAATCAGTAGAGTGCTGCATACAAAAATGTTTTTCAGTAAACTAAATCAATGAAGTGATGTGACCAAACAAGATCGGTTAAAATCAATGATTTATTTCACTGAAACTATTGCAGGATTGGTTAAAAGCAATCAGGTTCCTTCCACTGAAACCATTTTGGTTAAAAGCAATCAGGTTCCTTCCTGGGCTCTGTTTTTTTCTCAGTCAAAAAAGCGAAATAATCGATTCCTAAAACTCTCTTTCTCTCTCTCTCTCTCTCTAAATTTCGCCCAATTCTTTTAGTTCACGTAAGTAATTTAATACATGTGATATTTCATTCAACCAAATCGTATATGATTACAATAATAATCAGTAAATTCTGTGTAGGCTGTGATACGTGTCTGAACGGTTTTTATTGGATCAGTATTCAGTCGGTGGTTTACTTGAATCAGATGATCGGTTTCTATTGCTGACGTGGATAAGGCGATTTATGTATACCGGTAACGATGGATTTGATAGCGAGTTGCAAGGTATTGTTACAATTTTGTGTGTCTTTATGTACAATTGAAGTAGTTTTTCTAATTCACTAGATTTTATGCTGCATCAGTTCATTTTAGTGCTTACTGTTACATTTTTTTTGCACATTGGATGATTTTAATCATTTTATGGTTGTTTTTATGGTGTTTAATGTACAATTGAGGTTTAGGATATAGGTGAATTGTGGAGTATGATACTAGATTTTAATATTTTGTGCTGTATCATTTCAATATAGTGGTGATTAGTTGTGTGTAGGATGATCTTGACATGCTTTGTTAGTTGTTTTTGGAAATAGGAGTTTGCGGTGTTTTTATGCTGTTTACGGTGTAACATTGAAACTCGCTTTTCAGTTTACTAAGATTTAGGAATTGGATATATCATATAGACATATATGTTATGTTTCTGTGGTGAATTGAGAATATAGGTGGATTGGGGAGAATGACACTAGGTTTTATGCTTCATCACCTCAGTTTCTTATTAATTATGAAGTGAGTGTAGGATAATCATGATATGCTTTGTTACTTATTTTGGAAACATGAGGTTTGAATTTTTATCATGTTAAGTTTCATGATCTTGGTGTATTGATTTGTTTAAAATGGCTCTTGATTTTTTCCTTCTTGGATATTAAGGCCAATGTTTGAATTGGATTATATTTGGTCGTGTTGCTGATTTCATGGGATTATTATTTATTACCAAAGAAGACGAATAATCTGTTTAGAAACCTTTCATACATACCAATTTGTTCTGTTGAATATCTAGGACCTTTTGTTATTTGTCTTCAGACAGACTGCCAGTTGCAATATGCTTATGTTCAGCTGTTCGGCAAAATTACACATGCTTAGACTAGCTTTTTTATGATAAACTCTAATTGCTTCAATCTGCAATAGGAAAAATTGGCTCATCTTCGGATAAGAGAGCTGAAGGGCATCCTCACTGAACTAAGTCTTTCCAAGCAAGGAAAGAAACAGGTTCAATCGGGCTTTCTCTGTTTGCTGTTTGTTCTTGTATTAGTCATTTCAATAGGCATATGTCTCAGTTCTGAATGGACTTCCTGATATGGGTTTTGGGGCTTTGGTCTACCACTTTCATCTTTTAGTACGCCCCGTAGGATTTTGCAAAATGAATGGAAAATTGTTTCAGTCTGATGACTGACATCATTAAGTTGTGTAGGGTATTGTGTGATGAAGATTCTATGATTTTATAATGTATTAATGGTTTCTTGTCCTGAAAATCTAAGTGAATATTTGTTTATCCAGAGTTTTGGCCTATAGGCAGTGGGCCAATTTTTACTATTTCAGGCTTCTAAACTTTTTAACAAGTCTTAGATGTTCCTATTTTTTTAATCATTTCTAGCTACTATTGATGCCTCGTTCTTGCATTTTGTGCTATATGGTTCAATTTTATCGTAGAATTCATCATTATCATTATCATACTTAGTTAATCCCGCCAATAGCAAAGCTAATGTAGGCTCAGAGGAGGGTAAGATATAGACAACCTTACCTCTATCCTGTGGGAATAGAGACACTGCTTCCAGTGAGACCCCCGGTTTGATAGTGTTTTTGCATCAAGCCTTGGACATAAGGCACATAGCACTTGGCAATCGGGACAAGCCCGATTGGTGCATGTACCCCGTGTCTTTTGAGTTTTGGCTACCAATTCCACCACATGATGCATGATTAACATCCGTCGTTTTTAACGTTATTTTCACGAAATTAGTAAAATAAGGTTAAAATGAGTGCAATTTTACTTTTGCCCCCAAGGGCCCACACATATGTACATTATATGCGCACACCGCAAGCGGCGCTTTATCATCTGTTATCATCTGGCAGATTTTTTTTTTTTTCTAATACTAGATCGTGAACATATTTGCTCTGTGTTTTGTGTACTCTCTTTAACATACTTCAAGTTTGCCTTTAATATTTTGTAAATCAGGTTGTTACTTGTTCTATCTTGATTTTCTTATGTTAAATTATCATCTGATTAGTCTAGGTTGCTGCTCATGTAAATCAAAGATTTTAGTTTGTTTCCAAAATGTGGATGTTCTTCTCATGTTGTTCAATATCAATAGTATAGCTTATACCACTAACAAAGCTTAAATCACTTTCAACTTGCGGCAATTTTGGTTTCTATTTTCATGCATTTAAAGTTAAACATGGTCTTTTGAATTTATTGTATTATTGTCTGAAGATACCTTTTTATTGATATCTCTTACTTTTGTTCTATAGGATCTCATTGACCGCATATTAGCTATTCTCTCCGATGAACGAGGTAAATGTTACTCCAATTTTTATAAATTCTTTCCTCTCTCTCTCTCTCTCTCTCTCTCTCTCTCTCTCTTAGACACACACACACACGCATATCTAAGTATATATACCTGCATAATATTGTATTACTTGTCTTGTGCTTTGCAATGGCTCTTGTGTGTTACTTTCTAAGGACCTTTTCTGGATTCCAATTTTGTGTTGGTATAGCTTGAGCTGCTTCTATGTGTTGCTTTTGTTTTACTAGTCATATTGTGAATAATGAATTTTGCACTTGTATTTTATGTTCAGCAGTATCAGGAATGTGGTCCAAGAGAAATGCTGTTGGGAAGGAAGAAGTTGCCAAATTAGTTGATAACATTTACAGGTGTGCAAATCTTTACACTGATTCTCCCTGTAAAGTGCACTCTTATGTAATATGGCATCATGGGTATGTTTGGCAAGGAGCTTTTAGGAGTTTTTAGGAGCTTCAAGCTTCAAGCTTTTAAGAAAAAGCTCCTACTTAATAATTTAGCCTTGTTTGGTTGAAGGGGCTGGAAGCTTTTAAGTTAGAGAAAAAGCTCTACAGTGAAAAGCTACTAGTAGTAGCTTTTAAGAGAAAGCTCTACTAGCTACAAGCTTTTAATTAGTAAATGACACAAATACCCATTCTATTTTAAAAATAAAATAAAAACCTTCTTTACAAGCTTTTAATTATGACCATTGTGGTCATTTTATACATTTTATTAAAAGATCCAGCTACTCTGCCAAACACCAAAATATATTTAAAAAGCTTCCAGCTTGCAGCTACCAGCTTCCAGTTACCAGCCTCCAGCTAGTTTTGCCAAACATACCCCATATGATTTTGTCTATTTTGGTGCTGCTATGTGCCTATTATGCTGCCTGTTCATTTAATTTTGACACGACACCTTTTTTTTTTTTTTTGCCACAAGGAAACTGCAGGATTCTGGGGCATATGAGTTGGCATCAAAAGGGCGGGGTGTTCCCGATAGTAATAACAGTACACCACATAAAGAGGAAATTGAAGTACCTCAACAGGTGGAAAAGGTCCGCTGCCCATGTGGTAGTTCACTGAAAGCTGATTCAACAATTAAGGTTTCAGCAACTCTTTTTTTTTTTTTTTTATCTTTATATACATGGTTGTGTTTCACTAGGATGATGTTTGGTGTTAACTGTTAAGGTGGTTTTAAGTTAAGATTTTCTTCCTCAGTGTGAAGATCCAAGATGCAGTGTTTCGCAGCATGTTGCTTGTGTTATTATCCCCGAGAAACCCATGGAGGGTATCTTATCAGTACCTCCTCCGAATTTTTATTGTGAACTTTGTAGGCTTACTCGTGCAGATCCGTAAGTCGTCATTCTTTTGATTTCACATTTCTACATTTTTTGGGTTTATGTTTATCATGATTTCCCATTACATTACATTACAATATATTTATAGGGGAGCTCTTTGAACAGTAGTATCGCATTTTTGTAATTCCACTGCTTTTTAGGGTTATCTTGGTCTTTCTTGCATTTCTGTCTTTTTCTCTTCCTCATCTTCTGTATATGTTCCAAACTTCCAGAGTTCCTCCATCTCCACCGCTAACCAGCTTCCTGCGCACCACAGGGTCATCTATCTCCCCCTTCGTACCACACACTTATCGCTTACATCCAAAACCCCACTCATCGCCTACATCGCCTACAGACAATATCATCAACCATATCTTAAACGCTCAACCATCATCTCATTAACCAGCGGTGAAGGTGGGTGTCGTGATTAGATCTGCCGTCCTCAGACCACGGGAGAGTCCACATACTCTCCGCGTTCCATCGTCTCCATCTCTTCGCCATGCGCTGTGCTACGTGGTTGTTCTCTCCATGGTTGTTGTGCGGCTGTTACCTGTGTTGTGGGTTTGGAAGATTCGTGTTGTCGTATGCTGAAGAACGTTGTTGTTATGTGATTTAGAGAAGCTTGCTACCTGACGTTACCTGTCGAACTGAAATGAAAAGTCGCTGGACCATCGTGTATGTGTAGGAGACTAACGGTGTGGTACTGGTGGCACCCTCCCCGACGGCGAGCGAAGGTGGTGAGGTGCATAGTTGTTGTGGGTGTTCGGTGGTGGTGGAGTGACGGTTGTTAATGGATGTAGATGGCGGTGCAGGGTGGTAGTGGGTGTTCGGTTGTGGCCACGCCGGTTGACGGTAACGGTGTTGGGTCGTTGTTAATGGAAATGGATGCCGGTTATGGCGGTGATGTGTGTGTATATATGTATGTATCGCTTCTTAATTATAAAAAAGGAAGGAGAGAAGGTGATGTGTGTGTACATATATGTGTGTATACCTTCTGCTGTTCTTCTTGTGAAGAAGGAAGGTGCAAAAATAAATTTAAATATAATTATGAATGTAAAATGGTGCAAGTTCAGTGAATCTTGATGGAAGCTTAACGACTTGGGTTAGGTGTGAGGATGCGTGTGCACCAAAAATGGTTGTGAGAACCATTTAGCACATGGTTTTGTTGTTGCCTCTTTCAAGAAAAAAATTGTTTTTGAGTTTTGTTAGGAAAAATACCAAAATAGTGGTAATATTATTTTAAACTAACATACACCAACTGTTGTTACGTACACATGATATGAACACATAATTTATGAATATTTTTTTGTTGAATTTTAATATAAATTAGTTACTTTCGTTCGTTGATAATAGCTTCTTAGCATTTTTTTTACAACCAAATCACAATGCGCGCAACGCACGCTCCATTAATGACACTAGTTTTAGTTTTATCTAGAAAGAAATTTGATAGTGTTCGCTGTTAAAATATATTGGTACCCTGCTGCTTGTGATACGGCTTACTTTTATTTTAATCTGCTGGATGAATATTTCACTATTTCGGACCCATTTATGGTCCATATCACACGACACTCTTGGTGTTCGCTGTTAAAATATTATTGGTACTCTGCTGCTTGTGATATGGCTTACTTTTATTTTAATCTGCTGGATGAGTATTTCACTATTTCGGACCCCATTTATGATCCGTATCACACGACACTTTCGCATAGCATACTCTTAACCATCCTACTGTATCACAACACAATAATGTGGGTACTGGGTGATCTATCTGCTTTTCTTTCTATGCTGTACAAACAAACTGAAGTTAACATATGCTAAGATGAAGTCGCTTAAAAAAACATTCTGAAAAGTGAGCTATGCTTTAAACTTAAAATCCAGTTGCAAGTTTATAAATTCATCTGATTGGTTCTGTTTTCCAACAATGTTTTCTTTTTCATCTGTTTATCTCTTTTAACTGGCTGCTCGTAAAAAAAAATATTAACTGTAGCATGTTTTTAAACATTCAGGTTCTTGGTTACAGTGGCACATACATTACTTCCTGTGAAGCCGGTTATTGCTAATGTCCCAACAGATGGGTAACTTTCTCCCTATGTCCTTCTCTATTTTTTTAAAAGGCATGTTGGTGAAGGGTGAAAATCTCCGTTTTACATATTTTAAGAAAGGCATGTTGGTGAAGGGTGCAAATCTTTGTTTTACATATTTTGAGTGATTTGGCATGCGTATTAACTAGTTGGACTTCACTTTGTGAAATAGCTTTATTGCATATCTAAGAATGCGGTTGATTAAATAACATTTGTGATTGTCAATAATTAAGTAACATTTTGTGAAAGAGCTTTATTGCATATCTAAGAATGTGGTTAATTAAATAACATTTGTGATTGTCATGTTTCAGTACAAATCCTTTGCAGAGTTTTGAAAAAACTTTTCAACTTACAAGAGCAGACAGGGAGTTGTTGGTGAAACCAGAGTATGATGTGCAGGTTAGGGATAATAGTTTTCCTCTTAGTAGCTGTAGATAAACATAGATGATCTGTTTTAAACTTTTAATGTGTTAACTAAATGTGATTGGTTATATATGTAGGCCTGGTGTATGCTTCTGAATGACAAGGTTTCTTTTAGGATGCAATGGCCACAATTTGCAGAGCTACAAATCAACGGTATGCTTTTTATATAATTCCATTCACTTTATGTTACAATGATTTTAAGAAAATTTAAATTAAACTAGTGTTATTGTTTCTCTACGTTACCTTTCAGGAGTGCCTATGTATGTAATAAATAGACTTGATTCTCAGTTGTTGGGAGCCAATGGCCGTGATGAAGGTTCTATTGTAAGTTTAACCTTTGTAAATAACATTTGATTGTGAACTATGTTCTAATGCTTTGCCAATGCTATCCTAAAGTTTTTTGTGATATGAAAGTTACTTATCTTGTTAATTGTATTTTTTTTTGGGTCAGATTACACCATGCACTCGAGAAGGAATTAATAAAATCACCTTTACAGGCCGGGATTCACGTGTGTTCTGTGTCGGTGTACGGATTGTTAAAAGGCACACAGTTCAACAGGTGGGGGTCTCCTTCAAATCAGGATGTTGGGTTGTTAAAGGTGCTATATTTTGCATTACAGTACATGAGGTTTATCAATTTACCGTGTCTTGTGTTGTGTTAAATGGAGGTAAATTCTTTTGAGAATTTTAGATATATCTTACATGAGCACTTTGCCATCTTTTGTGGTCTGTGGTGTTCTTGGAGTATATATTCCTTTTATTTTATTTTAAAAGTAATTATGGTGTCTCGCATGATGCAAATTAAACGTTTGGGCCTATTTTAACGAATCTGCAATCTAAGTTATTTGGGGCATTCATTAAATCAGTAATACAGTTCAGGGGTGTAACATATACAGTAATACCTCGAT
Organism: Ambrosia x helenae; assembly: GCA_030844895.1. Taxonomy (NCBI): domain Eukaryota; kingdom Viridiplantae; phylum Streptophyta; class Magnoliopsida; order Asterales; family Asteraceae; genus Ambrosia; species Ambrosia x helenae. Next base: position 5,826,129 of record CM061224.1, on the reverse strand, counting down.
AAATAAAGAATCTCAGGTCCGGAAAAAAAGGTTTGTTTAGTGAGGTTTTATATTTATTGAAAACGACAACAAAAATAACAATTGGGGGTTGGGACGGAAAGATTTATTACTATGGCAAGGTTCTTTGTTTATTGAGGGTATACTGTAATATTTGAAAACAAAAAAAATACCTTCTTGTCTTTTATCCACAGTAGTTCACTTTGAAAAAATATGCACAGTTGTTTCTTATTTTGACATGAAAGGGTAACAGTTTGCTGAAATTTGTCATTAATCTGCAAATCCACTCTCTCATTCCCTATATTTTTATATTAAGCAGTAGTCGCCAGTAGATAAATTCCTGCGCTCTGTTTAATTAATATATGTTGATGAAGTGATCACACTTTCCATGTTCAATTGGTTATTTTTGTGGTTGGTTATTTGTAAAAGCTTAACTATGTTTGTTTATTAAATTAGATATTGTAATGTTTTTTTTTTTTTGTGTTGTAGTTTAGGTGCTGGTAACAATGATCTGATTCAATTATCTAACTATTAAGACATTTTTTATGATTTAAAAGGGCTGACCTTTCTTTTTAAATATTATTTAGCTTTGGAAATGGCCTATTTCGTGCCATACTGCCATGTTCTAGAGTTAACTTTTATATGGAAGTCCTATTATAGTTGTTTCTTTTTGGTGTCAACATGAGGGGTAAGTGGGTAAATCTTAAACGTTTAGATGCTCTAGATTTACGAAGTTAATCAGTATGCTCTGCTATTTGGACGTCATGTCTCATTCAAATATCCTTTTGTTTATTAAAATTTTGGTTAAAATGGTTTAGTCTTGATAATGATGGTTGTAAAGGTTGATGTTAGTATACGTTCAACTTTGTATTTAACGTTTATGATAGAACTTGAGCGTGATATCAATGTCTATTTCTGAGGAAAAATGTTTTCAGCTTTCCCTTATGGCCTGACCACTTCTTATTGTTTTGTCATCCTACCTCCAATAGATTCTCAACCTTATACCAAAGAGTCTGATGGTGAGCGATTTGAAGACGCCCTTGCACGTATTCGCCGTTGTGTAGGTGGTGGAGCTGCCACAGACAATGCTGACAGTGACAGCGATCTGGAGGTTGTCGCTGACAATATATCTGTTAGTCTACGCTGCCCTGTAAGTAACACATTATTTTGCTTGCGTGTCTGTTTTTATTTGTAGTAAATTAGTGACAAATAGTTGAAGATTTTGATTTTAGTTTAATGTATATGTCAAAAGAAATAAATATTGTTGCTTCCCTTTTAGACAACAACAACAACAACAATACCCAGTAAAATCTCACAAATAGCAAAGCTATTTGTCAGGAATAACCATTTCGCTTGTGTTTCCTAAATTCTTTTTTTCTCCTCTTCATTTTGACCAATCACAAGAAATTAATTGTCAAAGCAGCTGTCATCACTTCATCTATATAGTTGTGAAAACGCATCAACTTCTGGGTTTAAATTGGTCAAAACTAGAGTTTGTAGGAGGCTGATATGTAAAAACCACCAAAGAGACGAAATAACCATGAAAGGGTTACTTGATATGTAAAACAGATAAAAGTGTCGCCGCTTCTGGTTGTAAATAAAGCTTATTTCGTTGTACATAGAGTGACGCCGCGCGTACTTGAGAGTGCGCCTCGGCTATTGGGACCTGACCTCCTCGGAGCGCCTTGCACTTTGTTAAACCAACCTATATAGATAACTTCGATGCATTATAGACATTGACTCATGCAGTTCTGTAATTGCTTTGTCTTTTATGCTATAGATGAGCAGTTCAAGAATGAAAATAGCTGGAAGATTCAAACCTTGTGCTCACATGGGCTGTTTTGATCTTGAAGTGTTTGTGGAAATGAATCAACGGTCTCGTAAGGCAAGCCGTTTTTATCAATTCATAAGAGCTTTCCTGTACTCCATAATCCCTCTCTATCGGTCATTTTTATATATTTAATATTTCTATTTGTTGGCAGTGGCAATGCCCGATTTGTCTCAAGAACTACTCTCTAGAGAATGTCATTATTGACCCATATTTCACTCGTATCACATCTAAGGTAGCACGCGAGAATGTATCTTTGTTTTTAATTGTTCTGTTTTCTTTTGATGATATGTTGACTGGACTTCTTATTTTTATTTCTTTAATTTTTTTAGATGCGTGGTTGTGGGGATGATGTGACTGAAATTGAGGTGAAGCCAGACGGTTCTTGGCGGGCAAAATCAGATGATGACCGAAAGAGTCTAGGGGATCTTGGGCACTGGCATTTACCTGATGGAACCCTTTGTGCCCATATTGAAGTGGAATCTAAACTGAAGTTAGAAGCCCTAAAACAGGTCAAACATGAAGGTGGTTTTGAAGGTCATAATATAGGATTACAACTTGGAATAAATAAAAATAAAAACGGAATTCAGGAAGAAAGAAGACATGAAAATCTGCATTCAGTTTCTTCTTGTAGTAAGCTGCCAGAAAACTTTTTCAACGGTCATAACGGTATTCCTATGAGCAGCAGTGCCACTGGCAGTGGTAGAGATGGTGAAGATACTAGTGTCAATCAAGAGGGTAGTGGGCGGTTTGACTATTCTACCCTTAATGGGCTTGAGCTCGATTCGCTCTCTCTCAACATTGACCGAAGTTTTATCAGTTCAGCAGGGGGAGAGGCAGAAGTTATTGTTCTCAGTGATTCAGAAGATGAAAACGAAAACCTAGTCTCTTCTGGACAAATTTATAATAATAGTAATAATATTAATCCAGATGGTGAAGTAGCTCCTTTTTCTAGTCTCCCACATGGAATTCCCGAGCCGCATCCTGAACTCGGTCTTTTAAGCACCAACGATGATGATTTTGGGGGTCATTTTTGGTCTTTACATTCTAATAATCCATGTGGGCCCGGCTTTCAATTTATTGGTTTGGAAGGGGACCCCACAGACGGATTAGTCGACTTAAATCACGGTCAACTCGGTTCTACATCAATGGGTGTTGGTGGCTATTCGTTGGCTGGTGAAACTCGCATGGGTTCTGCAGCGCTTGTCCCTGATTCTTCACACAGCCAATTTATGAATATAAACAATGGGTTGGTTGAAAATCCATTGCCTTTTGGTGGTGATGATCCATCACTGCAGATATTTCTTCCCACAAGACCATCAGAAGCAACACAGCAGGTTGAGTTACTGAATCAGCCGCCGGCTATGTCAAATGGTTTCAGGGGTGATGATTGGATATCACTTAGTTTAGGTGGTGCCCCTTGTGAACCTGTTGCTACTGCAGCCGCCACAACCAGCGGGTTAAATTTGAGACAGCAACCACCATCAAAGGATGGTGAGTTGGATGCGTTAGCAGATACTAGTAAATCCGTTTTTATCAAATTTTCTTTTTAAGCTGCTATAAAAATGTTGCTATTGTGGATTGGGTCAAATAATTTATTTTAGGGATCATGTATGTGCTTATGTGGATTGGGGAGGGCACCCAAGTACCGATACTGACCAAAATACGTGGGATGACGAAAACACTTTTAAATGTTTTGAGAAGACAACAATAACAACACAACCTATAAATAACATGTTGACGCCTCATCAAAGTTGTTTTTATTGTTGCAGAATCATTTTATTTAAAGATTTAGATGGTTATTGTAAACTTAGTAACACCCTAATTTGTGCCTTGTGCATATGCAGCTTCATTGCTTCTTGGAATGAGTGAGGGTAGACCTAATAAGATAAGTAGGGAAAGATCTGATGGTCCTTTCTCGTTTCCTCGTCAAAAGCGTTCGGTCAGACCACGATTTTTATCTATTGACATAGATACTGGAGACTGTTTATAAGATAAGTAGCACGGTTGACCATTTGACCAACTGGAAGTTTGATGATAAACAATTGTTGACCGTGTGACCAGCTTGAAGTTTGATGAAGATATGATGTTCTAGCAGCACACTATGTGGTCTGGTGAGCTTAGTTTTGATTATTATCAAATTCTGATACCCCAAAAGGGCCTGGTATAGATTCTTCTTTTTTCTATATGATGAATTGTAGCATCCTAATATCCTTTCTGGTAGATAATTATAGATAACCTTTTTTTTACTGATTTATAGCGGCCTGTAAATGTATTTAACTCGAGACGTATCCTGTTACCTAATAGAAGAAACACGCGTATCCATTTTACCATTTTTTTGGTTGATCGTGAGAACCGGTTACCTGTAAGATATTGGGATTACCAATAAGCTGCTAACCAATAGGATTAAGACGTAGTTGCCCTGATTGTTTACCCCTTTGAGGACCACATGCTCAGGGCAACTACGTCTTAATCCTATTAAAATTTGCTAACGAAAAGACAGGAAAACTACTAATGGAAACTGGATTAAAATTTGCTAAAGGGACTTGATTGTTTACAACCGCGTCATCCATTTAAAGGTTTCGTTTTACCCTTATCAACAGGATGATGAGATAGACCGGGGGTGGGGGTAATTTGTGTGCCTATGCATCCATTCATGGTCTAGTTGTGAAACGGCTACGGATTAAATACAATCAAGCAAACAAATGTACTATGTGATTAAACTCATACCGGAGGTCCAATGGATATGAGACGACCCACTGACAAGTTATGAGTTGATACAGAGTTGAACTGGTATGGGTTTGTGGTAAACATATTTGAGAAATAAACGGGTCGACACACTAATGACATGGTTTAAAATAAAATGTATCTAACAGGTCTATCACACTAACTCCTTTAAGTAATAATGCGAAATTGGTTAACATGTTGACCTTAGATGTTTATTAAAACGATGAAGTTTTATAATTTTTTAAATATGATTCTAAATTTCTAACCATGTAAGCATCTCATTATTAACAGGCTTGAGAAAACAAAATTAGGTTAAAAGCAAACATCAAAAGAAAGGTTATGAGATGACGACCAATGTTTTGAAACCCGGACCGGGCTCCGGACCCTTGGCCGGTCTGGGTTAGATAGTTGGACCGCTTTAACGTTGAACCGGCATTGGACCGGCGACCTCGGACCGGTTTTTATTATTATTATTATTATTATTATTATTATTATTATTATTATTTTGGATTTTTGCTTGTTTTTGGGCCGGTTCGTTGTCCGGTCCGGTTCTAAAAAACATTGATGACGACCCAAGAACTTGCAGTTGATAGGTCAAGTCACGGTGAGAGAGAAGTCAGAGTGGGAGGGTAAATTTGAGCTAAAACACCTTTGTGTGTGTAATTGTGAAGTCTTTTATATTGATTGTATTCAGGTTTATAACGATAACATAATTACATAATACCCCCTCTAACTATATTTACATATCACATTTCTAACCCTAATATTTTTTCAGCCTCCATCGTTCATCCTGGTCTCAAGACAATGAGACATTGATTCAACAGATTAAATCAAGATTCACATGTTAGTTTCCAAATAGTTATTTTGTTCCCTTGATTATGATTAAACGAATTAATCTTCTCAAGCTTTAACCCAGTCCGAAACCGTTAGTATTTTTTTTAATAACTATCCTCCATTATAAAAGGACGTGGCCCATCCAACATCATCATCATCATCATCTCCTACACAAAACCAAAATAATAATATTAATTATTATTATTATTAATATTAATAATAATAATAATAATAATAATAATAATAATAATTCCTGGCGATCATCGTCAAGTGTATGATCGATCATCTCCGTCACCATTATCAATCGGAAGCAGCAGTACCTAATCATCATCATCACCAAGTAATATTCCGTCTTATCTATTTAACTACTTGTTACAGATCTAAATTCAATCACTTATGATCGCTGTCGTATGATTTAACCCTAAAAAATATCTGATCTAACGCTCCAGGATCAAAATCTGTGCTAATTCGTCTCTGAATTGATCGAATTTCGTATTAGTATAATAATAATAATAATATTTTAAGTTTTAATTTCCTAGCCCTAATTACAGTTATTTAGGATAGAGCACATTTAGATCTTAGTCTAGATCCTTCTGTTTTATTTGTTACACATTTAGGTTTTGTTTTGTTAGTCTGTAGAATTGATTCTACTTTTGAACTGATTTTGCTCTAATGTGAAACAATTACGTCCAATTTGTTAACGATATCTTTGTCTTTGAATTAGGCATGTTAGGCAAATAGATGTGGTATACCTTTGGCTATATAAGGACTAAGGAGATATGTGTGTGCTTAATTTTTGATCATGTGCTGTTAAGTGAGGAGTTTTTATGACTATTGGACCTTGATAGGATATTGGTTTCAAAATGCGCGCATCGCATGATGCAGTGGTGAGATCTCATCGCGTGATGCGATTCCATGATATTCACATCACATGATGTGGTCTGACCATTATTTGAGCAGTGGGTTTGAGTCTTTAAACATTCAGACCATCGATTGAACAAATCTGACTATAGATGATGAGAATATCTTATATTTTAGTGTTAAAATTCTATCTATAAATAAATTGTTTGTAGTTTTTTTAATGGCGAATGCGCGCTCCGCACATCACGCATCGGCTTTTGTGATCAAATAGCATCGGGTTGCCACATGCTTTTTAAAACTAAGTGTAGGATCAGTGAGCTCGCTTGTCCCAAGATTGGAGTCATGGTTGGGACACCCAAAGTAATCAGAGGCTAGGATGGTCTTAAAATGATTCATAAGTTTAAGTTATATCATTTTTTTGTATAAGTTATATCAAATTCTTCTTATCTTGTGCTTAGACTTATTTTTCTATTTGAAATCTGGAAGCTCTAACTAAAGGTCTTCTACTTGTTTTTCTGTCAGTTCAGATATAATATTAATTCTTCTGACTCAGTAAACTAGTTAATATTAACTGTTATAAATAAATACAGGTGCATTTTTTCAGTTTTTAGAGGTTAAAGTGTTAAAACATATTTGAAAGTAACCGGCTTAATAGAAATAAAATTAATTGTAAAATTGTATTTAACTTTTTAATTTTAAGGTGAGGTAGAATGCTAGTAAAAAAGATGCTTACTTCGGCTTGTGGACTAAACCGAGCGTTCCATTATACACGAATCATACTTTACATTTTGAAGCAAATGTTGGAAGCTGCATTAATTTCTTGATTTGTGCTTTTTGGCTGTTTATTATCACAGATTTACATATATTCAACAAGATGGCTGGGCAGGGCCAGCGTTTAAATGTGGTCCCGACCGTTACCGTTCTTGGAGTCATTAAGGCTCGGCTCGTCGGTGCAACCAGAGGCCATGCTCTTTTAAAGAAAAAGAGTGATGCTTTAACCGTTCAATTTCGAGCCATTTTAAAGAAAATTGTTGCAACAAAAGAATCAATGGGAAACATTATGAAATCTTCCTCATTTGCTTTAACTGAAGCAAAATATGTAGCTGGTGACAACATTAAGTATACTGTCATAGAAAACGTCAAAACTGCATCTTTGAAAGTCAGGTCCCGCACCGAAAATGTTGCAGGTGTAAAACTTCCGAAATTCGAGTACTTCACTGAAGCGGAGACAAAAAACGAGTTGACTGGGTTAGCGAGAGGAGGTCAACAGGTGCAAGGGTGTAAAGCTGCTTATGTGAAAGCAATTGAGGTTCTTGTGGAGCTTGCATCACTTCAAACATCATTCTTGACCCTTGATGAAGCAATCAAGACTACTAATCGTAGGGTCAACGCTCTTGAAAGTGTGGTGAAACCCAAGTTAGAAAACACCATAACTTATATTAAAGGAGAGCTCGATGAACTGGAGAGAGAAGATTTCTTTAGGTTGAAAAAGATTCAAGCTTTCAAGAAAAGAGAGATCGAAAAGCAGTTGAAAAATTCTAGACAGTTTGCTGAAGACCAAGCCGCTGAGAATCTTTCTCTAGAAAGAGGAATCTCCATGAATGCTGCCCATAACATGCTAACTGCTACTCAGAAAGATGATGACATCATCTTCTGAGATAGATAAAGGTTAGTATTTATTTTACGCGAGCTATCTATCTATGCCTGCTGGAAGAATTTAATTTAATTTGGTTAGATGCACCGTGTCTACTTTTTCAATAAAAGCTTCGTGTGTGCAGCTATCGTTATATTTGGGTGTTGTTTTTTCAGAAATTCGGCTGCCAGGAACTCGTTTTTTTGTTTATTTGTATTATTATGTTATTCGTTACTCTTTAAGTTATGAGTCATAAAATCCTGCTGTTGTTTCCTTTATGTGGTGCATCTATATTTCAAAAAAGAGCACATAACACAGTTTGTCATTGTGACAAGACCATGTTGCGGTTTTGATTCAGAAATTATGAGTTTTGTTCTTCCTATTTGCTTGACCCATAACACCTTTGGTCATTTTCACTAACAGACGTTATAAAAAATGTGCTAAATCCATGCGAAATGACCACCTAAAAATTCCCAAACAACTGACGTTATAAAAAATCCATGTTGCGGTTTTGATTCAAGAACTTTTGTTTACAAATTATGTTGCAGGTTTCATTCCCATTGAGGTTTGTTTCATGAAAAAGCTTGCAAGTTCTTTCACATAATTATCAAAACTACTGTTGGTTAAGCGTTATCGATTTTTTGGGATGGGTTTGATTCCTGAAACAATTGGAAACTTGAAGAATTTGGTTGTTTTTTGTTTTTAAACTAACAAAGATTTGTAGATCCTAGAACTTTGTTTATGTAGCAACAAATTTGTATGTGTACTAGGATCGAAAGCCTGGTAGGAGTTTATCTGTTAATGTATTCTCTTTGTTGCAAAGAAAAAGGAGAGTTGTATACATTTATAGGCATCAGTTGCGAGCCTCTATGCTCCTTTGGAAATTAAGACACCATACAAAACCACCGTCAAATCGAAGGGTTGTGAAATTTCGGGCTCTGTTTTTTTAACAATTTTGCGATAATACATTACCTGCACTCTGGAACATTTTGAATCCGTAACGTTTTGGCTATGGAGCACACTACTTAACCACCAGAATGTCTATTACTTTTCGGGTTTCACATGGAACAAATGTGATATACTTTTTATCTGTATTTCTTAACAATATAATATACATAAAAAGTGGATCTAACACATGGGGACTCGCCGGAAACCAATTCCGGTGGAGATCTTATCAAGGATAACTAAGTTCTTTGTGTCTAATCTCCCGAAGAGATGCAGCGGAGCCGATTTAGCCAAAGAAGTAAGGAATTTTGGTACGATATTTGATATTTACATAGCAAGAAAGAGAGATAAGGGAGGCAGGCGATTTGGTTTTGTATCACTCTTTGACGTTAAAGATACTTTAGAGATGGAGAGAGTGTTGTCGTCCATCCGGTTGGGGGAGTACAAACTAAAGGTCAACGTGGCGAGGTTTGTATTAGAAGAAGGGGAGGTTGATGATCGTAGAAAACCTTTCCAGCCGAAGGATCACGGACCTCCTCCAGAAAGCTATCCAAAGTTTGTTCCATCGTGGCAAGGGCCGAAGAAGGTTTTCTCGTCAAACAATCTGTCTTTTAAGGAGGTTTTCACAGGGGTTCCTGAGGAGAAATTAATTACAATTGATGATACCATATGTGCTTTCAAAAACATGCATGGGAAATCCATAATAGTTAAGGTTGCTACTCTGGATGTGTTACGTAATATAAAGAGCATTCTTAGGGAAATGGGTTTACGTGAAGGTACTATCAAGTGCATGGGCGGTTTGGTTATTTTGTTGATGTTCAAAACCGGTGATCATGCTACGATGGCCAAAGACGAGCTGTTGGGACGACCGGAGCAGTTTGTATTGGCAACTATTTGGGATGGACAGGAAACACCTTTTGAACGTATAGCATGGTTAAAGGTCATTGGGGTTCCTCTGAGTATTTTGGAAGATCAAGTCCTCTGCAGAATAGGGAGTTATTTTGGTACGGTAGTTAAACAACCGGACCTTGACAGGCTTGATACTGATTCGTCTTTTCAATACGTGGGGGTATTAGTAGATCATGGTGCTCGAATTCAAGATGTCATTTATTTGAAGTGGCGAGGGAAAACTATTAAGGTTTGGATCGAGGAAGAAGAGAAAGAGTTGTTAGCGGACCTCATTGAAGACAGGATTGATCAGACGGGTCAACAATCGGTAGACGTTCTGGTGGGGTCTCCGATTCCGGAGGATATTCCGATGGAATCTCCGATAAAAACTGATATGGAAACAAAGGATTTTAAGGAAGGTTTTAATTTCGCCTTTAATGACCAATCAAATGGTATTAACTCAGAGGAGAAATTGGCGGATGAAGAATTGGAAGGTCAAATTGGCAGCATTAATGATGGTATTAAAGAAGGTCAGCGGTCAACAGTTAAAAATAATAAAAGGAAAAAAGCCAAGAGAAGAGTTAAGATTGTGAGCCTTCCCTCTGGTGGATCGTATACTAGTAGTAACGAAAGGCCTTATAAAGAGCCCAAACCATCTGATGACCCTTTTAACTTGGACCCAATAATTTTGGGCCTGGACAAGAATGTGGTGAAGACTAGAGGTGTGGACCTGGACCCAGTGGAAGTATCTAATTCTTTTGAAGCTCTAATTCAAGACCAAGCAGAGGATAACGATAACCCCGCTGCTACGAAACCAAGCATCCAGACAACTTCCCTGATGAATAACACTTCGCCTTATTGTGCGAATTCGAAGAAAAAGGAAATAGAGGCCACGGTAGTGTTCGGTACTAAAATGGGTGTTGCTTTACAAGGTTTCGAGCATTTGATCTCTGAAACGATTGATGGTGAAGGATTACAAACAGGTTTCATGAATTTCCATTCGTTGAATGTTGGAGGTCTTGGGGCGGTTGGTAAACCTTCCTGGGTCAAAGGTTTGGTGTCTAAAAATAAAGTTGATTTTTTGGGGTTACAAGAATCGATGATAGCTGACAGTAATGGTTTTGATTTAGCCGTTGTTTGGGGCTCTGGGGGATTTGAGTCTGAAGTTATGGAGGCCAGGGGTAAATCGGGTGGTATCCTTTGCTTGTGGAATCCTAGGAGATTCAAGAAGATTAGTGTTGTAAAGGAGCACAATTGTATTGTCATCTCTGGTAAATTAGTGCAGGACGATTCTATTTTGAACATTGTTAACGTTTATGCTCCGCAAAAAGTTGGGGAAAAAAGGGAATTATGGGAACGTTTGTCTGTTTTGAAGCTAGGCAGGATGGGTATGTGGTTGTTTATGGGAGATTTTAATTCCGTTCGTTGGGCGAAAGAAAGAAAAAATTCTAAATTTAATCCCAGGGCGGCTTTGGAGTTTAATAATTTTATTGACGACGCTTGTCTTCAAGAATATTTCTTGCAGGGGCACAGATTCACATATATGGCGGCTTCTGGGAAGGACATCAAGTTGAGTAAAATTGACCGTTTTTTGGTTTGTCAGGACTTTTTTAACAGGTGGAGCGGGGCTTGTGGGCATTACCAAGGGAGCTCTCTGATCATAATCCTTTATTGTTGACGTCGAATGACTCCAATTTCGGGGCCAAACCGTTTAGATGGTTTGATTCTTGGTTGGAAAGGGAAGAGTGTGAAGAAGTTGTTAAAAGGCCTTTCTTAGAGTCAAAGGGGAAGATATTGGGGCTTTGTCCTTACATAAGAAGCTCTTGGCAGCCAAGAATGCTTTGAAGTCGTGGTGGAAAGTCAAGTCATTAAAAGAAGGTGAGGTTTTAGAAGCTCTAAAAAACGACATTTCTCAACTAGAAAAAAAGATGGAAGGAAGGGATTTAGAGGAGGACGATATGTGGATTTAGGAGGAGAGCAAAAAAGAAATGGAAAGAATTTTATTTCTAACAAATAGAGACTTGAAACAAAAATCGCGGGTTAAATGGGCTTCCTTGGGTGATGATAATTCAGCGTACTTCCACCGGTGTATAAATGGGAGGAAAGCGGCGAATGCTATCCCGGGGGTTTTGGTTAATGGGATGTGGATTTCCCAGCCCTCTCTTGTTAAAAGAGAAGTTCTTCGGTTTTACAAGGATCTTTTTCGTGAAAAGGTAAGTAGAAGACCGATTTTTGGTTGTGATGAGTTGAAACAAGTTTCCTTGGAAAATAGAGATTTGCTGATTGCTCCCTTTTCCAAAGAAGAAATTAAGGAAGCGGTGTTTGATTGTGGGTCGGATAAAGCCCCTGGCCCGGACGGGTTTAATTTTCGCTTCATTAAGCATTTTTGGGATTGTCTAGAAGATGATTTTGTGAGATTGTTTGAAGACTTCTATGACACGGGTGTTATTCATAAAGATAGCAGCTTGTCCTTCATTACTCTAGTCGCAAAAACTAAAACGCCTACAGGTTTAAAAGACTATCGTCCTATTAATCTAGTGGGTGTTATTAGTAAAACTGTTTCGAAGGTGGTTGCGGGCAGGATCAAAAAGGTGATGGGTAACATAATCTCGGAGTCACAATCTGCTTTTATTAAAGACAGGTTTATTCTGGATGGTCCGCTTATTCTTAACGAACTTATTGGTTGGGCTAAAAAAGGTGGTCTAGAGGCTTTCCTGTTCAAAGTAGATTTCGAGAAAGCTTACGACAACGTGAGTTGGGATTTTCTTATTTCGGTTATGACTCAAATGGGGTTCCCGGATAAATGGTGTCTTTGGACGAGAGGTATACTGCAGTCGGCTCGGTCTGCGGTCCTTGTTAATGGGTCGCCTACGTTTGAGTTCAATTGTCAAAAAGGGCTTAGGCAAGGCGATCCATTATCTCTTTTCTTATTCCTGATCGTCATGGAAGTTTTGGCGTGTTTGTTATCTAGAGCATGTCGGTTGGGGGATATCGAAGGTATTTCGGTGTCCGGTAACGGGCCCATTATTTCTCACATGTTATATGCAGATGACGCTCTTATTATGGGGAAGTGGTCGAGAAATAATATTGTGATGTTGACAAGGTTGCTTCGGATTTTTCGGGTTTGCTCGAGTATGAAGATTAATGTTCACAAATCGCTTTTATTTGGGTTGGGGGTACACTCATCTGAGGTTGGTAATATGGCTAATGTCATGGGTTGTAAAGTCGGCGAGCTCCCTTTTCTATACCTTGGTGTTAAAGTAGGAGCGAACATGAATCGGGTTTCTCATTGGGCACCGATTATTGAAACTGTCCAAAATAGGCTCCAATCTTGGAAGGCGAAAGTTTTATCGATTGGAGGACGGCTTACTTTAATCAAATCAGTTTTATCAAGTCTTCCGGTGTACTATCTCTCGTTATTCAAAGCGCCGTGCTTGGTCATTGAAAAAATTGAAAGCTTGATGCGAAAGTTTTTATGGATGGGTGGTAAAGAAGGTAAAGACATTTATTGGGTCGCTTGGGAGATTGTTACCAAACCTAAAAAGTTTGGCGGATTAGGAATTTCCAAGTTATCTGATGTTAATTCTTCGTTACTTGTGAAATGGGCGTGGAGATTTAAAACGGATCAAAATGGCTTTTGGAAAAAGATTATTCTTAGCATTCATGGGGGGCGTAATAAATGGAAGTTTTTACCGGTTAGAAAAGACCTCCCCGGGGTTTGGAAGTCGTTAGTTAATGTGTTGGGTAAGATTCGCTTTGAAGGCAGGAGTATCGATAAGCTATTCTCCTGTCAGATTGGGGACGGGAATAGTGTACTCTTTTGGAAAGACGTTTGGTTTGGAAGCACCGCCTTGTCGGATAGATGGCCTGTTTTATTCTCGTCGGACATGAACAAAAATAGTACAATAAACGAAAGATTGTAGCAGCATGGGGACCAGATTACATGTGCAGCAGAATGGGATCCGGGTGCCTGTTCTGTCGAGGGTATCTCGGAAATTCAGGATGTTCTTTATAAGCTATCCAGGGTCCGGTTATCCCATGAAAAAGGATAAGTGGTTCTGGAATCAAAGTGATGATTTTTCGGTGGCTGCAGTCAAGTCAACGCTTAGACAGAGTCATAATGTGCAGTCTGTTCTCAAGATGAGATGGGTTTCCTGGGTTCCGATTAAAGTAAACATTTTGGCTTGGCGTATAGAAAGAGAACGAGTCCCTACATGTTTGGAATTGATTAAAAGGAGAATCCCTTTGGTGTCTACTTTATGTCCGTTATGTGGGTGGAGGCAGAATCGGCCAGCCATGTGTTTATCTCGTGCAGATTCACATTTAGTATATGGTGTAAAGTGTGGAGGTGGTGTAACATTTCCCCTGCCAGCTTCGGGTCGATTGCAGATATGTTCGGTTGGCAAGATTCCGTCCCAAATAAAGGTAAGGGTAAGAACATAGTTCGTGGCATCATCATGATTACTTGTTGGGCCGTTTGGAAAGAGAGAAACAAGGCGGTTTTCCAGAAAATGTCTCCTAAGGAGATGGAGGTTATGGCTTTAGTTAAATCTATGTCCTTTCTTTGATTAAAATATAGATCAAGTAGATACAGGATTGTTTGGGACGATTGGGTCAAATTCCCTCTGTATATGTTGTAATTGGTTTTCAGGGCGGTCCTTGTTTTGAGGACTTGCTCGGTGTGTTGAATGAAGTTTTATTTCCAAAAAAAAAAAGTTCAAAGAATATTTAAACTTTAAATAATATATATATATATATATATATATATATATATATATATATATAGGGGCAGGATCAAATACAAAGTAATACAAATGTGCGAAGGATGCGAAGGATCACTATGTACATGATAATTACGTAATGCCTTCATGAACATACAAAAACATTACATAATTATCATGTACAAAGTGCATGATAATTACGTAATGACAATTGCGTAATGCTTTCATGAACATACAAAAACATTACGTAATTATTTATATACTAATTTAAACTTTAATGTCAATTTACCGAATTTAGATTAACATCATAATAGTTGTTATTTAATGTTATTTTGACTAAATAAATAATGTTAAGTAAAAAATGTTTATTTTTCCTACTAAATTTAAACTTGAAAGTAAAAAAATGTTGATTTTTCCTACTAAATTTAAACTTTAATGTCAATTTACCAAATACTAATTTTATTTAAATATCAATTTACCGAATTTAGATACTAATTTAAACTTTAATGTCAATTTACCGAATTTAGATTAGCATCATAATAGTTGTTATTTAATGTTATTTTGACTAAATAAATAATGGTTAGTCAAAAATGTTTATTTTTCCTACTAAATTTAAACTTGAAAGTAAAAAATGTACATTTTTCCTACTAAATTTAAACTTGAACGTCAATTTACCAAATACTAAATTTGTGATAAATGTGTTTTTGAATACAAATTACAATAATTTTATTTAAATCCAGAAAAAAATATTTATAAATAATGTCGTTGATTATTATTTAAAGTTAATGATATTAATTTATATGTTGACTGAAGTTAATCACATTTATTATTATCTTTTAACAATTTACCGAATTTAGATTAACATCCTAATGATTGTTATTTAATGTTATTTTGACTGAATAAATAATGTCATTGATTATTATACAAATACTTAACATAATTAAAAAAAATGCAAGGACGATTGCTGTTGAAAGCTCACAATGAGTTATATACTCATAGAACATAACTCAACAATCACAATTGCCATCTTACCGGCTTTGTTTGCCGTAACTACAAGTTTTGTTACCTTTTCTTAATTAACGTAATTTTATAACAAAACTAGTAAGACACTATAGGCACATTTTGTTAAATAGCTAGCAATTAGATTTTTCAGTTTTCTTTTTACATCTCAAGTTGATCTTAGGTGTGCCTCTTTAATATTCTTGAAACGTCGGCTGTGCATATAGATGACTGATTTTCAAACTCAATCTCTTTACCAACTACAGTACATTAAAAATACCGAAATGTGTGTTTCTTTTCGGAAATTTAGCTATTCATTGTGATAAATGTTGACCATACCTATATACGTTTTAGAATTTGTGATAAATGATAGTTATTGACAATTGCAATTATATCTCTAATTTTAAGCATTTAGCATATATTTAAGTCAACATTTCAATCTTTCTATTTTTATACTTCATCTATTTAATTGCACTGTATCACATTGATCACACTTACTATACACACCATAAACAGAACGTGGAACAATTCGAGAATGTAAGTATTATAAGAGAAAGATTCATGCAATAATTTTGGTAAACAAAATGTATTTAATAAATATAATTTAAATATATTCTTTTAATAATAAATATAATTTAAATCTATTTAACAATTTCTTAAAATATATAATATATTCAAAATATTTTTCAATGATATTACTAATATAACGATTTTCATTTTAATATTGTTGACCGATAAACATAAAAACTTTTTACTGTTTTTGTTACTTTGATGGAGGTCAATTCTTTGACTTTATTTATTTTTCATGTCTTACAATACAATTATTAGTAATAAGTAATGAAATTAGTAATGAAATATCATTTTACGTTATCAGTAACAACATTAACTAAAAGCGATTCATAACAGTAAAAAACCTCATTTGTCATGAAATCCTTCATCATTGACTACATTAACTAAATATTGTTTCAGTGATACTAAGAATAAGAATATTACATCTTTAATTTAAATATCTTTGACAGATTAACGTTATCATATTATGTTTACAAAGAATTGTCCTTTAATCAATTGTCATGAAACGCTAACCATCATCATGATTGCAATAATTTTGCTAATTTTAGGCGTCGTTGATCAAATCACGTAAATTACCAGTCCTTCCATTTTTATAATTCAACTATTTAAATAAATCCGACTTATTCAATCAGAATTGATCGAGACACAATATTTCGATTGTGGTAGCATTGAAACAGGTCAAATGGATAAAAGGTTGCCCTATAAAAAACATTCCATTTTGACATATTATTCAACCCATCCACGTTGCTATCTTTACTCCTAACGAGTTTCTCATGTAGGTTTAGTATTGAATTTTCACCGTGGTTTTAGCTTGGTTTTTAGGTCATTGGTTATGAGTCAAACCGTCAAAACAGTTCAGGGTCTTTTGGATATATTTACCTTAAATTCTTGATGATAATACAGTTACGATGCCAAATGTCTTTCTTTTCCTCATCAGAGTTTTTTTTTTGACAAATTTTACTGTTTTGTTATTCTAATGGTTCAAGGATCCTATAAGTGGACATAAATTCTTTTCAATGCCACAAGTTCCAAATCGTCTTGCCATATCAAACCGTGTTTTAGAAGCTAAAATATTTTCAGGGAGTAACATTTGAATGTGAACTTTTATCCAAAGAATTAGGTTGTCCCCATCTGATAAGAAGATTCCTTTCAGATTTAACAGAAGATAATTTCCTCATACTTTATGTTTTGCAATGATAATAAATAAGAGTCAAGGACAAACCCTATTTAGGGTAGGTCTGTATTTGAAATATCCTGTTTTTACACATGGGCAGTTGTATGTCGCTGCCAAGTGACAAGAGTAGAGATGGCCTGAAGATACTAATATTGGATAAAGATGACAAATTTAATAATAAATAGCAAATGTTGTCTATAAAAAAATATTTTGAAGTTTGTGAATAAGTATGCGATCATATTTTGCATAAATCATTTATTTTTTTTATAATTTTTTGGTTGTATGATATGTTAAACTACATTTATTTACTTTGAATTTAATCTTCATTTGCATGTCATTACAATAAATATATGTTTATTCATTTCATTATTTGTTTTTAAATCACGTAAAATCAAACATTTGTTGATTCATATATATGTTATTGGGTAACATTAAACTTTTTTATGATAATTTACAATCAACCAAAATTCATACGAATTGTATTACGTAACTTTCAATAAATAAAATTTGCATACTACAATCTTTATAAAATCTTTTTCATTTGACATGGACATGTACCGCGTGTACACACGGGGCTCCAACCTAGTCAGGCGTTACATAAAGTCGCGGTTGTCTCTTCACCGCGTCTTTTGCTTCAAATGTCCGCGTCTATAGAACACATTTGTACTAGTGTGGGTTGAGGAGGTGGTGCATTAGTGGCCGGCTAAGGGTTATGAAATCATTAAGAGGCTACCAAGCAACCACTAATATCTTGTTTAGGTTTATAAAAATAAATTGCAATTTAAAAAAACATAAACATAAATACAAATATTAAAACGCAACCTTAGGGTTTTGTATAGTGTTTTACAATCCTAAATTAAAATTTGACATGCAAAAAAAAAAAAAAAAAAACCTACAACAAACCCATATTTAAACATGAAGAATCGCGCGCATGTATATTCATATTCAAGAGACATGATGCATTAAACCGAGTTTAACTAAGTTTTTTTTTTCTAGTAATTAACAAGTTTACTAATTATACAAATTACTACCCTACTAATAAAAAAAATCAATGGCTCTTGACTAAAGTACCATCATTTTATCTCTCGATTACAACTAGGTGGGTAACATGAAGTTAAGTGAAACTAGGTAGTTCGCTGATTAATTCAATCACCCTGCAACTCTAGTACAAAAGGCAGATCTTGTTGGTCAAGCTCGCTATTCCGATATACAAACTTGTTATAGTTCGCTGATCCATTCCATGAACTTGTTGATGTTAGCTAATCCATTCCACGAACTTGTTGAAGTTCGCTGCTGATCCATTTCACGAACTAGCTGAAAGGATCCACAACTTCAATGAAGTTTGCATAGTTCGCTGGTTTGAATATTAGTTAGTTTGCCAACACAAGACCAACCTAGCTTCACCCACACTCACATAATGCTTTGGCTGCTTCAAGGATCTCTACACCACAGTTGTCTTATTCATGCATATATGTTTCGAAGAAAAATAGAGGCTGTTAGAAGATTTATTTTATAAACTTGATTTTCTTATGTTATGTAAATATTAAACATATGTTAATTATGTTATCCTAAGTCTAGGCATGATAGAAACCGGTTCTATGTCACACCGGTTAGTAGTTTAATTATGTCCTAAGTATGATTATTGTAAAAGGGACGCGTCTGTTTAGAAGCACCGGTTCAGAACTATTTATAGGGACCGGTTGTATTCATTTGATATATGGAAAGTTTATGTTAAGATAACTAACTTTCAAACTACCCTTTTCCCTCCATATTAAACTTCCTGTTAGCGCATCATATACCCGAAGCCCACAATCAGTTTTTGATTCAATTCAGAAACATTAAGTCAGACCTGTGCAGATCAGATTCGAACATGGCATCAGAGCCTGATCATAAGAAGATTTACGGTTTATTCGACGGTGAAGAGAAGTCCGATGGTGTTCCCGAAGACAAAGGTAAGCGGCCGATGTCTCCATATAGTGAAGAAGATCGTGTGGATCAAATTGTTCTCGATAAGAAGATCGCAGAATTTAAGAAGGAGTGTATGGACCCTTCGAACATCAACTTCTCCAGATTTCACATTGGATCAGCCCCGAAGACGCGTGTAGAGAAGAAAAAGCATGCGCAATTAGAGTTCAACAATCAAATAAAGGATGCCCCCGAATACCCACACGCGATGTGTTGTGGTAAATGTAAAGAACCCTTCCATTATAGAAGAAATTGCCCAAAGAAGATGGGCAAAACAAAATTCATGGTAAAAGGAACGGAAGGAAAGGGATGGGATGATGTGTGGCACGCAAGTCTAACAAGAAAAGAACATGGATGTGGCTTTAAAGATCAATTCGCCATATTTAGCAAATCGTTTGGAGTAGAAGGCCAACCAAGCGGATATAGGAGGGAGTATTTTAGAGGAAGAGGATCGGTGATAATCACAAGTGGAGGACAAGTACACAAGATCAAGAAGGTATACTATGTTCCTACACTTCGAAAAAATGTGTTAAGCATAGAAAGATTAAACCAAGAAGGCCTAGAAGTAGAATTCGATGGTGACACTTGTCACATACATAGGCCGATCCTACAAGAGAAAAGAAAGATGATTCTATGCCGAATTTGTGATAGTGAAAGTCACTTCACATTTAAATGCCCTGAAAGAGAAAATATTGTTGAAAAGGATGGAAATGGACCACTAGAGAGGTTCTCAAACAAACGGGTCAGATTTGAAGGCATCAAAGAATCGCTAAGTGTTGAAGACAAGGAAAGGGCTTACATGTTCAAGCAATTTCAAGAATTCTCTATTGATAAGGACAATTATGAAGGCGTTATGGAGAAAGGTCCTATCATGTACCCAACCAATGGTTCTCGCATACAAGATTGCTTAGTTTTCATGGATTTACTTCATGTTACAACAACGGTTGAAAGGTACAAACGCAAGTTCGAGTTAGAGTTTGAAAAAATTGTTAAATGGTTCATGCAAGATTTCTTGAAAATAAGAGCCGAAGCCCCTATACCACCACGAGACACAACCGGTTATCCAATATGTTTATTGGATTTATACACTAAAGTACAAGTGTTTGGTGGATATGATAAAGTCACAAAGGATGAAAATTGGGCGATTGTTGCAATGAGTATGGGTTATGGAAGAGGTCTACCAAGTTTGGCAAGCAAAGAAGAAATAGCAACAACACTAAGGCTAGTGTATGTCCGATATTTGGAGATGATGGAATGGTACCATCTCAAATACAAAGGCCGCGAGTTGGTTGTCGAAGTTAACAATGAAGAAGGTAGCACAAGTGATGGCAACAAGTGGAAGAATGAAGATATGTCGCCCAAGAAGAGAAGCCGATCATCATCAAGTGACGATTGAAGGAAAAGAAGGCTGAAAATCAAGTTTAAGGGGGAGAATGTTAGAAGATTTATTTTATAAACTTGATTTTCTTATGTTATGTAAATATTAAACATATGTTAATTATGTTATCCTAAGTCTAGGCATGATAGAAACCGGTTCTATGTCACACCGGTTAGTAGTTTAATTATGTCCTAAGTATGATTATTGTAAAAGGGACGCGTCTGTTTAGAAGCACCGGTTCAGAACTATTTATAGGGACCGGTTGTATTCATTTGATATATGGAAAGTTTATGTTAAGATAACTAACTTTCAAACTACCCTTTTCCCTCCATATTAAACTTCCTGTTAGCGCATCATATACCCGAAGCCCACAATCAGTTTTTGATTCAATTCAGAAACATTAAGTCAGACCTGTGCAGATCAGATTCGAACAGAGGCTGACAAAGACACAATTTCATCAAATCATTGGCCAGTTTTGGCAACCCAAACGGACAAGAAAAGATCATTACTCGAGATTAAAACCACTAATTGAATCCAGAAGCGGAAAAGGACGACTTCGGCGACGTAACACTGGCGAAATAGAAAAGAAATATTAAACACGTTAATTTTAACGCAAATAAACGGTTATATCTCATCCCTTCATCGTCATCAAACAAATCGAATACAATAATATTAATCGAATCAAAGAAATCAAACCGTTTTGATTATCCCTTGTTTTTGGGAAGAAGAAGAAAAAAAAATATGCCCGCCAATATTTTTTTAGAAAAACCCAGAACATTTATGAAAAAATACTTTAAACCATAGCATGCGAATATATGTTCAGTCGAATCATTGAAAATCATGCATAAGAGCGAGTTTACTATTCAGAACAACGAACTTTCAAAAGTCGTGCATCAGATCAGCGAACTTATTCAACAAGTTTGCTAAACGATTCAGCGAACTTCAACAAAGTTATGTGGTTTTTCAGTGATGATCAGATTTAAGGTTTAAGTTCGCTGATTCAAACAGCGAACTACCTAGTTTCACTTATCTTCATGTTACCCACCTAGTTGCACTCTTTTTCTTTCCAAAACACATACTTATGCAAAAAAAAAAAAAAATCTTTTTTTTTTAACGGCCAACGAATCAATTTTCGAGCACTCTCGGGCACCCTTTTGGCGAATCAGGTACTCGAGAGTACCCGGGCCACCAATTGCCACAAATTCACGGGAAAACCCGACCACTCACCCGCCCAAACGCACGACAGTGAAATAATCGGTAAAACCGGTCGGGATCAGGACTCGAACCCAAGCCAATGGCCGGGTCATCCCTCATTTCCCCTCCACCAATGTCCTCCAAATGTAGCTAGTGAGAATTGAACCCAAGCCTCCCATAGGAAACTTTAGGCCATCAACCAACCGTTGGATATATACTACAAGAGAATTAATCAACATTATGATATTACAACGTATACAATAAAACTTATACATTATTCTGAATTTGAAAGGGTTTATAAGATTTATCAGTACTTAGCTTGAATATATACTAGAAGAGAATCAACATTTTGTTACACAACATATAATCTCCCTTATTCTTTGCTTGATCCGGTTGGTAGATGACCAAATGGTGACGTATCATCATCTTGTAAAACAAAATTTGTTGTTACTTGAGATGGGACAGTACCCCTATTTTGATCAATGTCATATGACATAAAATTAGGACAACCAACAGTACTATAATGTTGAATGAAACTACTTGTGTTCCTAGTTTTATGGTCATGATC
This sequence comes from Ambrosia x helenae, assembly GCA_030844895.1. Taxonomy (NCBI): domain Eukaryota; kingdom Viridiplantae; phylum Streptophyta; class Magnoliopsida; order Asterales; family Asteraceae; genus Ambrosia; species Ambrosia x helenae. The sequence goes on along the minus strand of CM061224.1, from coordinate 5,803,847 downwards.
GATCAATGATGATTCTTTAACAGTACCCGAGGCACAATTTCTGGGTTGTGTTTGATAAAAGACTTTAGAGAGAATGATCTCGCCGTCTTTTTCCTCCTCGTTGTTGCCAAGGTGATATTGGTGCATCACCCAATTTGTTTTCTCGGGTTTCTTTTGCCTACCGTAGTTTGTGTAGAGCACGAGTATCTTTTTGTACCCGCCGATGATGGATCCTGAGATCAAGACCGGTCTAGTCTTGCCTGTTTTGTGCCATCTTGTTTCCCCCCTTTCGGCGTCCATGTGGACCTTTCGTCTCTTGCGTGTGCCTGTTGTGTATGCCTTTGAAGGACGGTGAAAGAAGTGGCGAATTTGTCCGTCGTTGCTTACTCCTGCATGCATGATAATTGATCGATCGATAGATAGTTTTTAATTTGTTGATTATATATGTAGTATTGAGATGTTTAAAAGATCTTATTAATGCAAATCATTCGAGTTGTTCACATGATATTTTTCTATGAATTCATACATAATTAAAGGCCTATCAATGTAAAAAAACTGGTCCATAATGTTATAATGTTGATTAGGTGTGAATGTGTGATAACTTTATTAATCTCGGTTAGAAAGTGAATACCGTTATATATAAAAAAAAACTAATAAAATATCAAGGTGAATTTCATTACAAAACACTAAATTAGCATAAAAAACATACCTAAGTCGTTTGTAGTTTTAAGGAGAGAGCTATATTTTTAAGTCTATAGTTAATTAATCGTATTTGGTATAAGTAGGAATCATAAGGTGAACATAAACTGGGTTGTGTGGCCTTTGATACCCGGTTTTAATCTTGTAATGTTCTTTTATTAGTCCAACTAGTTTCTTTTTGGTCGGATAGTTTTATATATTTTTTCCGTTTTGTTAAAAAAAAATCATATAATTGCTTAATTAATGATTCACATTTTTTTTTATTTTTTAGTTGTTACATACTTTTATTTACATAAAAAATCACCAACCTCATTTTCTTCGTATTTTTTAATCATTACAGCCATGTAGTTATATACATACATATATATATACAAATTTTTCTTCTCATTTTTTGGATTTTGGAAGTGAAATATATAAACATCCTATTTTTATCATTGTATGTTGTTTTATAAAAAATGAGTTGTTCTAAACTTTAAACAACAATAAATAGTTATAACTATATAGGTATACGGGGATGGTTCATTTTAGAAGAGGTTTTAATGTGAGAAGTGCGAGAAAAAGATTAAAAATTCATTTTTTTTCATTTTAAAAAAATAAGAATATAAGAAAATTATTAAAATGTATTGTTTATTCATCTATGTCGAATAAAAAAAACAAATATATGAAGAAATTTCATTAATTTATATAACCTACACATGTATAAATTTTGTGTAGGAACATTACCTACGCATAATATAACACATGTGTAGTAAAAGAGTTTAAACCTTAAAAACATTTGATTGCATTAAATAATGAGTTTTTGTATATATATATAATAAACAATGAAATATAAAAAGTAAAAACTTCAAAAAATATATGAACCATTACTAATAAAAAGTATGATTTAAGTTTCTTCTTGCACTTCTTGCAATAAAACACTCTTCTGAAAATAACCTAACCCATAGGTACACTATCCATATCAAATATAAGTTGAATTTATGTCTCAATGGAATTAAATATAGAACTTAATTACCTGGTAGTTTTTCAGGATGAGTATAACAAATTCCAGTTTCACCTTCAATTGTAGGAATAAATTCATCAATAAGGGGATGAAGCTCATTAGTGTCACATCCAACCTTAGCCTTCAAATGCTCAATAATTTCTTGATCAGTCGGGTGGAACTTCACTCCGGCAGGTAATCCAGGCAAATCATGAATCAACTCCTGGTTTTGAAAAACACCATCATCAATTTCGAAGCTCATCTAAAACCGCAAAATAAAAAGTTGATTTACACTACAAAAAAATTATGAACCTTAGCTTGAAGTTGTATGGTATGTCCACAAGAAGGACATGAACTTGTGATAATATTATTTCTTGATGAAGTTGAGAGGTTTTGGAGGGTATTGTTTGCATCTTTACACCAAGTCATTTCTGTTGTTTTTGGTTGATTTCATGCTCATTCCAAATTGAGTAATTTGTGTATCCTCAAAGTAAAGTAACTAGAAAAGAAACATTAATATATTCTCAATAAAGAAAGATAAGTAAATAGTTGGAGTACATACGAATTAAAGAGAGAAATAAAAGTAAATTCTCTCTCTTTTAAAGAATCATTGTGATCAACCAACTCTAGCTTCTTGAGGGTGTGTTCATCTTTTAATTCTTTATAATACGCGAAAAGGGTGATACGCGAACCTGATATTGTTTCTCGACGTTGGAAAAGAATCGAATCGGTCCTCTTTATTAACTTTATCTTCTATGAAACCCTAATTTTTCATCAAGAAGTACCTCAAAGACTCTTGATATATATATAGACTATAGAGAGATTATGGGTCTTCATTGGTTGATATTTTATTTGGTAAGGAGGAAGAAAAAGAGAAATTGGTATTTTGTAGACTTTAAGAATTAGGATTGCTTGGAAGCCAAGTTATGTTATGTTTAGGTAGATTGGCAGACAAGTGCTAACCTTGATGCAGTGGAGGGTTTCTTTCCTTTTCTTTTCCCTTTGTCTTAGAAGGGGTCTTTGCAACCACTAAATTGAAATTACCAAAATGCCCCCGCGACAACTCTTTAACCGCGAGGGTAACTTTCTAACGTAGGGATCGCTAAACAAAGAACCGTTACATAAACATCATTGGCAAGCGTAGAAGTTAAAAATCATCTTGTTAAAGTGGCCATCCCATCCATTAATTAACATCACTTACAACCTTGTAAGTAAAAGAAAATTAAAAGATTAAGCACAAGAAACTAAAGAGCCTAATTATTTAAAATGGATAAAGTGGAGATGAAGCAACAGGATACGTGGATAGAAGGAAAGAGCTGAAGGGTCAACCTAGAGTATGGTCAAAGCTATCCATCTATATATGGCTTCTTTACCTTAATTATGTGTTAATTTACTCTCGACACATATATGTGGTTGTAACATATTCATAAATAGCAAAGCTACACCAACTTTGTATTTTGTAACTTACGTTTATATGTACATATTAAATATATTTATAAATGAAACTTTTCCTTTCAAGCAATGTAATTGTAGTTGACATCAACTTACATCGTAACGGTTAGTTTTAGATACATATGTTAATTTCCTATGTTGACGAAACTCTTTAACATGTGGAATGTTCTTGAAGTCGTTGAATGTTGAAAGACATCAAGTGTGTGTGTATGTATTATTCAATAATTGATTGGAATGAATAATTGGCTTGGTTAGAATCTTCTTAACTCATAAGATTTGTTCAGTCTAGTTTTATTCATTCATTTAATCCAGAAACTTCTTTCGCAAGCAAACACATATTTTTTTTGGAAGATGAGTTTCTTTTACTCGGAAGTTGTCATACCCGCACAGCAGGCCCTGACCTTTCATACCCCCAGTCTATGTTGTCTTAATCGGGCCCACGCTGGGGTTGTGTGGGCTGTTAGCGGCTCCCGCCCGGAAACCGTACCGCCTCTACACGAGCTCAAATTTTACTGTCGCCCGCTCGAGTAATGACCGGATAAACCGGGTCAGCTCAGGTTCGAGCTCCCTCCACCGGAAAAGGTCAAGCTCTCCCCCTCATTACCATATCCCACCAAAGTGGGGTTAATGGAGATTGAACCCATGATCTCACAAGGAGTCATATGCATGAAAGTTTCTAAAAGTTTGTAAGTGAATCAAGAATGGATGTATGTTGTATTTTGACTCATAGGACAAATTTTAAGACATAAGTTGAAATAACGACCCGTCAGTTTTACCTTATGTACGTTTCTTTTTTGTTGTATACAATCAGTTTAACAATATCACTAGTAACAAGCCGTGTCTATAATAAATTACAACCTTTTAAGTAAAAGAACAGGAAATTAAATTACTTAATTATTTAAAATAGCTAGAGTGGAGATAAAGCAACAGTATAGGAGAGTGCTGAAGGGTCAACCTAGAGTATGGTAAAAAGCTAGCTATCAATCTATATACAGCTTCTTTACCTTAATTATGTGTTAATTTGCTCTCTAAATATATGTATGTGGTTGTAACATATTCATAAATAGCAAAACTACACCAACTTTGTATTTTGTAACTTACGTATGTCGTCTGCTCATGTGCATCATCATCATACTCAGTTAATCCCACCTATAGCAAAGCTAAGGTACGGTCTGAGAAGGGTAAGATGTAGATGTTGAAATATATGACTTATGATATAAGTGTTACATTCCTAATTCATGTGTTATCTATGGGCTAATCTATTGGGCTTGTGTTTACTCTATGTGGGCCACTAAAGTCTGGCCCATTCTGGTCTGATCTTGTGTACGTGTGGATTGTACTTGGGCTTCATATACATCATCATATGTGCACGTTTGTTTGTTAGATATTATTGCAGGGTTTAATTGTAGCCGTTGGATGATCTTGTGATCTATGGCTGAGATTCAGTCTGTTGAGTCAGCTGGTGGAAGCTTCGAGAGGCACTATAAATAGATTGTTATTTCTCTCTCTTATTCATTCGTTCACTTTATCTCTGTAATATTCTAGGGTTTTCTCTGGTTCTCTGTTGTATAATTTGCTCTTCCTGATATGTAAGGAAGGTAGATTTAGTCTGATATAGAAGAAGAATCACTGATTGTGATCCTTCTTGTTAGATCGTCTGTTCGATCATTTGGTTTCCCCTTTCCAGTCTGTAAGTGTTTGATTTGTACAAACATTCAAAGTCAACTGATCTAAACAATCAGTTGACATATTGTTCTTTAGAATCTCTCTTATTTTAGAGAGGTTCAGGGTATTTGGGGGGTATTTTTTCTGGTTTGGGTTAATAAGATTTTGTCACCTGTTTTGTCACCTATATCACGTTGTTCTTGGTTCAATCTGAGTTTGTGTTGGCTCAGATCTTCAATATTTTGGTTTTGGATCATTTATTTTTACATGGTATCAGAGCCCAAGGCTCTCTTATCATAAAGTTTTGTTAAAACAAAACTGATCCTGTTGTTCTTCCGCTGCATCTTTGTATTGTCTTTTGGTCTTCAGTCTGAGATCTAGATTGTTAGATCTCAGATCTGGTATTACTGACTGTGTTCTTTCTTGTCTGTTTTTAAAGTTGATTTGATCTTGATATCAGAGGTCAACTATTCTTGGCAAGGAGTCTGGAAATTGTTGTTGGATTGGGAGTATTTGCTTCAATTGCTCTCACAACTCTATACCCTAAGTGAAGGTATAGGTTGTGAGGTTGGAGATCCCTAACTTGGGACCCCCTCCTGGTGAGATTGTTCCTGTTTCCTTGTTCTGGTTTTGTTTGTTGTGTCTAGGGCAACTGACCGGGTTAGGTGGACCGGTATTGTGCCAAGTACTTGGTGTCTTGTCTTGATTGTTGCTTGTTTTGTGTGGTATTTTGTCTTATTTTTTGTTTACATATATAGTTATTAAAGAACTCCTGTGTTAAGAGTTGGGTAGGCACCCTTGAGTGATGAACCTACCATCTTCACACTGACACAGCTTCGTTCTATTAGGACACTTTGTGTGTATTGTGTTTGGTCTTTGTCTGGTCTGTTTGTTGATCTTGTTTGTTGTCTGTCTTTGTTGTTAACATGACTGGTCCTGTTGTTGATCCACAAGTGACAGAAGAACCACTTGTTGGCCCTTCTGACTCTTCTGGACAGTTGGGGTCTCTGATAAGCAAGTTGGATATCAGTGACCCCCTGTTTCTGCATCCTAGTGACACTAGTAACTTGTCTATAATTAGTATAAAGCTAAAAGGAACTGACAATTACAATGTGTGGTCTAGTTCTATGAAGTTAGCATTGAAAGCTAAAAATAAATATGGTTTTATTGATGGAACTTGTATAAAACCTGAGGATAATGAAGTTTGAGCTAATCAATGGGATAGGTGTAACTCAGTGGTTCTGTCTTGGTTATTAAACTCTGTTAGTGAGGAGTTATACTTAGGACAAGTCTTTTCTGATTATGCTAGTCAAGTATGGTCTGACCTTAAGGAGACTTATGATAAGGTTGATGGGTCGGTTGTATTTAGTTTATATCAGAAAATCAATGGTGTTAAGCAAACTGGTAGCACTGTTGCTGAGTACTATCATAAACTTAACACCATGTGGAAGCAACTGGATGCTATATTACAGTTGCCTACTTGCACCTGTAAAGCATCTAAGGACTTCAATGATTTTTCTGCACTTATTAAGCTAATGTAGTTTCTAATGGGTCTTGATGACATTTATCAACCTGTTAGAACAACTCTTCTGACTAGAGAGCCATTGCCTAGTATTAAAACTGCTTTCTCTATTATCTCTAGAGAGGAATCTCATAGAGGTTCTAGTGGAAGCAGCAAAGGGCAAAATATGGCCTTCATGTCTAAGACAAATCAACCTACTGATAATAGGAAGAAGGTAACTACCAGGGGACCTAATCCAAACTTAAAGTGTACCCACTGTAACATGTTGGGGCACACTGTGGATAGGTGTTATGAACTGGTTGGGTATCCCCCTGGTGTTAGAAGAAGGCCTGTTGGACAGACTCCTAGAGTTAATCTGTCCAACAATCCTGGTAATAATTCTAAGTCTCCTGTGTCCTCTACTTCTGGTTTGCCTTTTTCTCCTGAACAGATATCCAAGTTAATGAATCTGATCAGTGAAAAGGGAACAAGTGATCCACAATGTTCTAATTCAGGAGGTAAAACCATTTATGTTAATGGGTTTTCTGCTATGTCTAAAATATCCAATCTAAACCAAATCTTAAAAAGATTTTCTAGTTGTTCTAAGCTTATTAAGAAAGCTATTAGTTGTGGGTGGATCACTGATTCAGGAGCAAATCAGCACATGACCAAAAGTGATGAGCTTATGGTCAATTGTGTTGATGTGTCTAGTTATAACATTCAGGTAAAACATCCAAATGGCACCAGTGCTAAAGTCACCAAGATTGGTGACATCAAAATAGCAGATGGTGTTACTTTGTATGATGTTTTCCTTGTTCCTGATTACTGTGTCAACCTTATGTCTGTTCATAAGTTGTCCAAATACAACAAGTTGAATGTCTTATTTGATGAGGACCACTGTTATATTCAGGATTCCAACACAAGGAGAGTCCTGGTGACTGGTGATCAGCAAGATGGTCTGTATTTTGTTGGAAAAAATGTGAGTTCTAATCTGTGTTTTAGTAGTATAGGAAGTTCTAATATGTGGCATAGCAGATTGGGACATCCTTCTGATCAGGTTCTAGCCATTCTTAGTAAAGATCTTAAAATAGGAAAACCTGAGTCTCAGCCTTGTGATGTATGTCACAAAGCTACACAGGTTAGGTTACCTTTCCCTATTAGTGACCATAAGACCAAGCATGTGGGTGACATTATTCATCTGGATGTTTGGGGGCCTTATAAGGTCACAAGTTGGGAAGGATATAGGTTTTTTCTAACTGTTGTGGATGATTACACAAGAACTGTATGGTGTTATTTGTTAAAAACCAAAAGTGAAGTTTATGAAAATCTTGTAGTCTTTTATGAACTTCTTAAAACTCAATTTCATTCAAGAGTTAAGATTTTTAGAAGTGATAATGGAGGAGAGTTTGTAAATAAACAGATGGAAGTTTTTTGTAACAACAATGGTATTATACACCAAACATCTTGTGCATATACACCACAACAAAATGGTGTTGCTGAAAGAAAGCATAGACACCTTCTTAATATGGCTAGAGCTCTATTATTTCAAAGTGGTATACCACTTAGGTTTTGGTTTGATTGTATTCTTACTGCTACATACTTGATCAACAGGGTTCCTTCCTCTGTCCTATTAGGTAAGAGTCCTTATGAAGTCTTGTTTGGGTTCCCCCCTAAACTTAGTCATTTGAAGAATTTTGGTTGTCTGTGTTTCAATACTGTGTTAAATGAGTCTAATAAGTTGTCAAGTCAAGCTGAAAAATGTGTTCTATTAGGGTATTCTAGTTTTAAAAAAGGGTATAAACTATGGTGTCTTGAGTCTAAAAAGGTTGAGTTTTCTAGAGATGTGAGGTTTTATGAGGAGATTTTTCCTTTTAAACAAGAATCTTTAAAAAACATTGTTTTTCAAAATAGTGATTCTAGTATTACACATCTTAATTTCTTTGACAGTATTGAGTCTGTGACAACTGATGATTCATCATTGACTAAGGGTAATTTGCCCAATGATGAAGGGGAACCAACTGTATCTCATGAGGTTCCAGCTAGTTTGCAATCAGGGTCGACTCCCAGGACTACTGGGGGGTAGAACATCGTCCTGATGTTCAGCAGCCTGGCAGTCCAGGTTGCAGTCACCCTGATGGGGCAGACCATGATGCAGGGACTTCAAATGGTGAGAACAACCCATCTGAGGGAACTGTTAGAAGGTCTTCTAGAGAGTCTGTGTTTCCTAGGAGATTTAATGAGTATGTGGTAGAAGGAAAGATCAAGTATGGTATTGACAAAGTTGTCAATTACTCTAGTCTTTCTTCTGATAACTTGTGTTTTGTGTCTGGTCTTGACAAATCAGTAGAACCTACTAGTTATTTTGAAGCTTCAAAAGACCCTAAATGGGTTGAAGCTATGAATGCTGAAATGGAAGCATTACATAGGAATAACACATGGGTTCTTACTGATTTGCCAAAGGATAGAAAAGCTATAGGTTGCAAGTGGGTATACAAGATTAAGTATAAGGCCAATGGTGAGGTTGAGAGGTACAAAGCTAGATTAGTAGCTAAGGGTTTTAATCAAAGAGAGGGTATTGATTTTGGTGAAACTTTCTCACCAGTAGTTAAAATGGTAACTGTAAGAACTGTAATTAAACTTGCTACTTGTAATAATTGGCCTTTATACCAACTTGATATTAACAATGCTTTTCTATATGGGTCAATATTGGAAGATGTGTATATGAAACCCCCTGAGGGTTATTATTCTGGTAATGAGTCTAAGGTCTGCAAGCTTGTTAAGTCTCTGTATGGCTTGAAACAAGCACCTAGGAAGTGGAATGAGGAACTGACTAGTGTGCTTGTTAGTTTTGGTTTTGTTCAAAGTATATGTGACTATTCCTTGTTTGTCTTGTCTAAACAAGATGTCTTGGTTATTTTGTTGGTCTATGTTGATGACATAGTTGTCACAGGGAATAGTGAGTCTGAAATAAAAAGAGTTAAACAGTGTCTTAACTCTAAGTTTCTTATAAAAGATCTTGGTATTCTTAAATATTTTCTTGGGATAGAAGTCTTATATTATGATTCTGGGATCTGTCTATCTCAAAGAAAATATTGTCTAGAGTTGTTAGATGAATTTGGGTATCTTGGATGTAAACCTATCAACACTCCTATTGAGCAGAGCTTTATAGTTTCTGCTAAAAGTGGGAAGAATGATAAACAGTTAGAAAATATAACTGGTTATCAAAAGTTGATTGGTAAGCTGATATATTTATCTTTAACCAGACCAGATATTAGTTATTTAGTACAGTACTTGAGTCAGTACATGCACAAACCAACTAATGGACATCTTCAAATAGCTCTTAGATTGTTGAGATATTTGAAGATGTCACCTGGTAAAGGTGTCTTGATTAGTAAAGATAAATCTTTACATTTAGATGGGTTTGCTGATGCTGACTGGGCTAAGTGTCTGGAAACTAGGAAGTTAGTTACTGGTTTTTGCATTTTCTTAGGAAACACACTTGTTTCTTGGAAAAGTAAAAAACAAAATACTGTTTCCAGATCCTCAGCTGAGGCTGAGTATAGGGCCATGTGTTCAGCAGTATGTGAAATGTTATGGTTAAAGAACCTTTTGTATGAGTTAAAAGTTAATATTAAGGTTCCCTTTAAAGTATTCTGTGATAGCAAAGCAGCTATTTCAATAGCTGCAAATCCTGTTTTTTCATGAAAGGATCAAACATTTTGAATTAGACCTACATTTCTTGAGGGAAAAGGTTTCTAGTGGTTTGGTTCAAACTGTGAAAGTTGACTCTGAAAGTCAAGTAGCTGATGGGTTAACTAAAGGTCTTAGTGTTGAAAAGCATAAGTTATTTTGCAAAAGTTTGAATATGTTAGATTTGTTTAACACCTGAATTAAGGGGGGCTGTTGAAATATATGACTTATGATATAAGTGTTACATTCCTAATTCATGTGTTATCTATGGGCTAATCTATTGGGCTTGTGTTTACTCTATGTGGGCCACTAAAGTCTGGCCCATTCTGGTCTGATCTTGTGTACGTGTGGATTGTACTTGGGCTTCATATACATCATCATATGTGCACGTTTGTTTGTTAGATATTATTGCAGGGTTTAATTGTAGCCGTTGGATGATCTTGTGATCTATGGCTGAGATTCAGTCTGTTGAGTCAGCTGGTGGAAGCTTCGAGAGGCACTATAAATAGATTGTTATTTCTCTCTCTTATTCATTCGTTCACTTTATCTCTGTAATATTCTAGGGTTTTCTCTGGTTCTCTGTTGTATAATCTGCTCTTCCTGATCTGTAAGGAAGGTAGATTTAGTCTGGTATAGAAGAAGAATCACTGATTGTGATCCTTCTTGTTAGATCGTCTGTTCGATCATTTGGTTTTCTCTTTCCAGTCTGTAAGTGTTTGATTTGTACAAACATTCAAAGTCAACTGATCTAAACAATCAGTTGACATATTGTTCTTTAGAATCTCTCTTATTTTAGAGAGGTTCAGGGTATTTGGGGGGTATTTTTTCTGGTTTGGGTTAATAAGATTTTGTCACCTGTTTTGTCACCTATATCACGTTGTTCTTGGTTCAATCTGAGTTTGTGTTGGCTCAGATCCTCAATATTTTGGTTTTGGATCATTTATTTTTACAGTAGACAGCCTCATAGTCACAGGATTCGCTAGATAGGCTGCGTACTGCGAACCGAATCGTGCGTATCGGAATCGGGTACATTCGCGACCCGTTCGCCTAGGATTCGCTCTCTGATTCGAAGAATTGAGCGTACCCGATTCGTTAGAGTAGAACAGAGGTTAGAGGTACCTGTATTGCAGCGATTGGAGTGTATGATGGTGAGGAACGAGCTTCAACAACGGAGGAGACAAAAAATTAGGGTTTGTGAGTTGAGGAAGGAAGATGACGGCAGATGGTTTTAATTTTGTTATTTACAAAACATAAAAGCCTTAAGATATTTTAACATTAACCCATCTATCTTTTATTAGTTTACATTTATTCTCTAAAATTTGTTTGTTTTTACTTAAAAAGTGTAAATAAGTTTGTATATTTAGACATTTAAGTCCCTCTATCTTTACTAGTTTACATTTGGTACTTAAAGTTATATATTGTATAATGTTTATATACGATACAACGTACCAACTCATAGGGTACACCGTACCGCGTACCGAATTGGCGAACCGAATGAACCTACCCCCCGTCGTACCGAATTTTAGAAATGCACGAACCGCGTACCCGTTTTCGTACCACGAACCGGAGCGTACCGCGATTCATGTGACTATGGACAGCCTTACCCCTACCCCCTAAGAATAGAGAGGCTGCTTCTAATGAGACCCTCGGCTCGATGTGGTTTGGTATCAAGCCTTGGACATAAGGCACAGAACACTTGGCAATCGGGACAAACCCGATCGGTGTATGTACCCCTTTGTCTTTTGGCTATCCACCCCACCACATGATGCATGATTAACCGTCCGTCGTTTTTAACGTTATTTTCACGAAATTAGTAAAATAACGTTAAAACTAGTGCAACTTTACTTTTGCCCCCAAGGACCACACATATCTATACATCTAATATTTTAAAGCATTCTTGGACACTTGTCAATTTCTCACATCCCTAGCAATCCTCTCTCCTCCTCTCATTAAGCCACATGTCACCTTATGGTTATTTATAAAAAAATCGTTTTTTTTTAAATCAAAAAATTGAAGTAATAATTAATTATGGTCAAAATCCTCATTGAAGACTTTCCTAATTTCCTAATTTCCTAATACATTTGTAACCTATCTCGATCATTCATCTCACCATCTCTCCATGGGCGATCATCATCTATCATACAATCTGCTCTCCCTCGACGATCATCAAAACCATCCGTGGCACATCATCGTTCATCCATCTCCTTCGTATTTTCTCCTTCAAGGTATCTCTCTATTCCATTTTTCTGTAACAGAAAGTCTATCAATTGGATCTGTTTTTTTTTTCTAAATAGCAGCATCAATTTTGGACGGTGGCAGAGGCGGAGAGGTACGACTTCGTTAACCTTTTGGCTTCTTAATTGCGATATTTTTGTAATTGGTCATGTATACGTTTTTGTTTGTTTTTTATGTATTTAGGGATTTATTATTAGTGATTGATTATTGTTATTGTATGCGATGTTTTTTGCTGAGATGTTAATACTTCTATTGCTGAGATGTTTTTTTGAAATGCAAGAGGTGATGTATGTTCTATCTCAGGTTGGCTTAATAGGTTCGGAAGATAGCTGGGCTTGGGGATTCAAAGATGGTGATTCTTTCTCGGTGGCTGATGTTAAAAGCCGATTATTACAAGATAAATATGCTCAGCCAATGCAGCAGCAAATGCAATATATGCGATGGGAGGTATGGGTCTCAGCTCGTGAAGAGCATGAATTAATAATTAATTAATTCTTATGTGTTTCAATTGTGATTTTGAGGTAGCTAACCATTGAACATGATGGTATTAGATAGATATATTTGAACTAAAACATCCAATTTCCACCAATCGATCCAATAAAATGAAAATTATTCATCACGTATTTTTTCTTTCATGTTCATAACTTCTTATATATCTAAGATTGTTTAAAGGGTTCAAGAATTTTCATCATTTGTTCTTATTTGTTCTTGAGGATTTAATATAATTCGGATCTTCATATGCTTGAGATAATGTTTTTTAGTGAAAATCTTTAGTTTGGTTGGTGATTGGATGGATCATGGATCTCGGATGTGGGTGCACCCGATTGCATCGTGTCAAAATCAGAAAGTGGTTTAATTTTTTTCAAAAGAATCTATGATCTTTCCTATTTTCAACCTTCTAATTTTATAGAATGATTTAAAACTTCCGATTTATGGGGATATAGAATTGAATGATATTATTTAATATGGATATAATTTTATGGTATGATTTAAAACTTCCGATTTAGTTATATTATGTGTGTTTTATACATCCAATTTTAAGATCTTGAAGATTACTATACTATATCCTTTTCTTTTGAAACTAGATCGTTCTTCCAATCTGACTTAAACGTAAAAGTGATGGGTCTTTCTTGAAACAAAATCAATTGTTGTAGACACGCCACTCAATCTGTTGTAAGTTTTCATTCTCCTTATTATTTTGTTCATTAATTGTTTAATTTCCTAGGTTACTTTTCTATATTGTTCAAATCTTTTTTATAATTATCCCAACTTTATTTTTTCAAAATTATGTTTTGTATATTAATCAAAACCTAATTTTTTGTAAAATAATTATATATTAACTATATTTACGCCCATTCCAAATTCAAAGATTTTACCATATAAACAATTGTTCGACTTTTAAAAAAAATAAATTTGAAAATCACATATTTTTCGTAGATAATAAATACACATTAATAATAATTATATATATTAACTATTTACGCCCATTCTAAATTTAAAATTTTACCTTACTAAATGAGAATGAGAAAGGAAACTTACGTAAATTAGGAACTCATTTAATTTCCCTATTACATTTAAATTACTAACTTCCTAAATTTAGTGTAATTTATATTGGTAGTAAGTTAAAATTTGAAATTTGAAATTTGAAATTCAAAATTTAAATTAAATTCAAAATATTTAAATTCGAATTATACAAAATTTCAATTTTTTTAGTTTTGATTAATAATGGTAATGAGAAAGGAAACTTACGTAAATTAAGAACTCATTAAATTTTCTTATTACATTTAAATTACTCACTTTCTAAATTTAGTGTAATTTATATTGGTAATAAGTTAAAATTTGAATTTTCAAATTCAAAATTTAAATTAAATTCAAAATATTTAAATTCGAATTATACAAAATTTCAATTTTTTTAGTTTTGATTAATAATGGTAACAAATTACACATACTAATTATCCTTTTAATTACAAATTTAATAAGATTCAAAGTAGTGTCAACTCTCCAATTAATACATTAATTGATCATATTAATTGTGTTATATTATTCTAATATTAGTTTAGCTTATATTGGTAATAAATTAAATATCGAATTTTTAATTCAAATTTCAAATTAAAGTTCGAAATGTTTAAATTCGAATTTAACAAAATTTAAAATTTTGGTTAATAATTGTAAGGAATTACACATACTAATTATCCTTTTATTTACACAGTTAATATGATTCGAAGTCCCTACATAAGTTGTGTCAACTTTTATTAATACATTAATTGATCCTATTAATTTCTCTATATTATCCTAATATTAGTTTAACTTATATTGGTAATCAATTAAATAACGAATTATCAACTCAAATTTCAAATTAAAATTCAAAATATTTAATTTCGAATTAGACCCATTCTAAATTCAAAAATTTAGCTTAATAAATGAGAATGAGAAAGGAAACTTACGTAAATTAGGAACTCATTAAATTTTCTTATTACATTCAAATTACTCACTTCCTAAATTTAGTGTAATTTATATTGGTAATAAGTTAAATTTTGAATTTTGAAATTCAAAATTTAAATTAAATTCAAAATATTTAAATTCGAATTATACAAAATTTCAATTTTTTTATTTTTGATTAATAATGGCAATGAGAAAGGAAACTTACGTAAATTAAGAACTCATTAAATTTTCTTATTACATTTAAATTACTCACTTTCTAAATTTAGTGTAATTTATATTGGTAATAAGTTAAAATTTGAATTTTGAAATTCAAAATTTAAATTAAATTCAAAATATTTAAATTCGAATTATACAAAATTTCAATTTTTTTAGTTTTGATTAATAATGGTAACAAATTACACATACTAATTATCCTTTTAATTACAAATTTAATAAGATTCAAAGTAGTGTCAACTCTCCAATTAATACATTAATTGATCATATTAATTGTGCTATATTATTCTAATATTAGTTTAGCTTATATTGGTAATAAATTAAATATCGAATTTTTAATTCAAATTTCAAATTAAAGTTCGAAATGTTTAAATTCGAATTTAACAAAATTTAAAATTTTGGTTAATAATTGTAAGGAATTACACATACTAATTATCCTTTTATTTACACAGTTAATATGATTCAAAGTCCGTACATAAGTTGTGTCAACTTTTATTAATACATTAATTGATCTTATTAATTGCCCTGTATTATCCTAATATTAGTTTAACTTATATTGGTAATCAATTAAATAACGAATTATCAATTTCAAATTTCAAATTAAAATTCAAAATATTTAATTTCGAATTAGACAAAATTTCAAATTTCAAATTTTGTTTAATAATGGTAAGAATTTACATATATTATTTATCCTTTTAATTACACATTTTGAATTAATTAATCTTTAAAAAAAATTAAACTTTTGAATTAAAGTTAATAATGGTAACCATTACACATATTTATTATCTTTAAATTATGATTTCCTAATATATTTAAAATATAACAATCAATAATTTTGGTTGTAACTTTCTCAAATTGATTACAAGTAAAAATTAAAATATTAAATACTAGAATTTGAAATTATATATTTCGGTTAAACTTTAAAAATATTTGAATACTAAATGTTTTATTTAAATACTTTTAACATTTTGTAAGAAATATTTTTCACTACTATTTATTTTTACTAGATAATACTCCTCAAATACCATTTGATAACATGATTCCAGTCAATTTCCAAAGGCGCCAATTCCCAATATCCGTATGTTTCGCAATGACCATCAATAAAAGCCAAGGACAGTCTCTATCGAAGGTTGGATTGTATTTAAGAGACCTTGTATTCTCACATGGCCAGCTTTATGTCGCATTGTCAAGAGTTAAAAACAGGGCAGATGTGAAGTTACTTATACTTGATGCTGATGGGAAGGTCAAGACTAAAACAAAAAATGTGGTGTATAAAGAAATATTTAGTGATATTTGAATAAAATGTGTATTGGTTTCTTTTAAATTTTAATAAAATATTTCTACTATATATATATATATATATATTTTACGTCTTACCGCTCAAAATAATTGTACGTTGGTGAACCGCGTGTAAACGCGGGCAAAAGTCTAGTATACATTATATGCGCACACCGTCTGCTCATGTACATATTAAATATATTTATATTCATTTGCATTTCAAGCAATGTAAATGGCATCAACTTATGTCGACAGTTAGATACAAGTTAATTTCCTATTTCAGCGAAACTCTTTCACATGTGGAATGTTGTTGAAGTCGTTGAATGTTGAATGACATTAGGTCTCTCTCTATATGTAAATGTATATGTATAGAGAGAGACCACTAATTAGAATCTTCTCAAGTCATAAAATTGGTTCAAATTAGTTCTTCTGTTATTTGATTTGACTCAGAAACTTCTTTTGCAAGCAAGAATGAATATATGTTCTACAAATTTTAAGTTATAAGTTGAAATATCGGACCCATCAGTTTTACATTACGTTTCTTTTGTTAATGTGTTGTTTTAGGCTTTAGTTTAACACATTAGCTCATAACAGCCATTTAGGTATATATATGTTAGATCATAAATCCACTAATGGCCTTAATTGGCATTGCCACATGCTTATGTTTTATAGGTTAACAAGTCATTTAGATGCTAATGACAAATGCTACATGAGACATAAGAGGGACTTAACTAGTCATTTGTTAATATGTTGTTTAGTCTATATCCAGGCGTCATATTAAGACATAACAAGTCATTTTTAATGTTAATGTGTTAACAAGATACTTGGTTGAATGTCTAGTTGGAGGAGTACTAGAATGAATGATTCCATGAGAAGTGTCCATTGTAGCATTATCGACCATAACCTCCATATGACGTGCATACGTGGAAACCGAGTTACCATGCATACTCCTATCTATACCCCTCCCGAATAAACCATAAATGCATATTGACAACAGAGAATAGGAAAACCGTGAATAAGGAATTTGGAACTTAGGACAAATATTTATAAATTACTAGCCAGTTTGATTCTCGAGTTAAAAGGACCTATTTGTCTTTGACTTAACAACAAACATTAAATGGATTTGTGTTAAAGGTTGTAATCTACAACAAAAATTATACATAAATGTTGGTTTGAGTGCTTTTTAAACTGAAAGGTATAGGTTGTAGTTTTGGTAATACATAAAGGTTGAGTTTTGTAATTTTGTCTATCTATATCTATATCTATACTATATTATAAAGCATTTCTATAGGACTTCTTAAAATTTAAGAGGTACAAGTTTGATTTCTTATGATACAACAAAAAATGTATATAATAACTACTTTTTCGGGATAAAATGGTCTTTTAAACACCAAATATAAATCAAAATGTAATAGGAGTCATGAGATGTTTATGAGACCACCTGAAATTTAATTCTACAATTATTTTAAACACGTTAAATAGAACACGTATAAAAAATAATTCATAATACTACATGTTTTGTTATAATCTTTTATATATAATTAGGTACTTTATAAAAGTAAAAATTTATAAACCTGATAATACTATATAGAAATTGAGAAATCAATAATGAAAGTCATGTTTTTAATCATGGGATAACGATTTGAATTCTGAAATTACTACGTATGGCTAATCTGATCTAAACTACACGGTCAACGGATTTTATAATTGGAGAAGGCAGATTATGTTTATAATGAATTTCAAATAAAGATATTAAGGAATATTCATATAAAAGAAGAGGACAATAACAGATTTTTTTTTAATAATAATCGGTTCTTCTTCTTGAGTACTTCAACTCAAGTTCATATTTCAAACTCAAGTAAAATTTCCGGTTATTTATCAAAAACCAGTTGGACCGATGTTCATAACAGATTAACCAAACTGGAACAAATGAATAATTGAAGCCAATTGGTTTTTGAAATATCTTAATCCAAAGTTTTGGTTTTGGTTTTGGTTTTGGCTCGAAACTGAACAACAGCTAACTCTCTGGCACCCCACTATTTTTATATTGTACAAAAGAAAAATAGTTATGTTCTTATTGATGAGGATGAGGATGACGATGATAGTGAACTTTGCCTCTTAAACGATCTTAAACTTGATGCATTCATCATTCTAATCTCATAAACAAATTATTGGCTTGTATTTAAAAGAAAAACTTTGTTACAAACTTAATTTTTAATTATGAAATTATGTTGTTTTGGGTTAGTTTTTCGGTTAAAGTTGTGAAATTATAAGGTTCAATAATCATATAATGATTTGATTGAATATGATACAAGATTACAAGTAAACTATTATTTTCCTTCTGAAAATATAAAAATGACTATGACAGGCATAAGAGTACCTGTAGTGGAGCACGTTATACGGCGTTATTAGCCCTATAGCGCCGGGGAACACCGCCCCCCCAGGCGCTATAGGGCGTTATGGAGGGCTTTCGTTTTGGACATAGCAGGCGTTTTGGCTTGCATTGGGAAGAGTGGGTTGAATGCTCTTTTGACCGGGGGACACTCGAGGTCTTTAAAAAAAAAAAAAAAAATTTTTGTTTTATAAATACCCACTACTTGATCTCTTCACCACTACACAAAACACACACACTACACAAGAGCAAAGCACTACACTTGATCAAACCACCACTAACATGAATCCTTTCGGTCAAGGTTTCGGGTTTGGTTCCCAAACCAGTGGCGAAAACACCCGACCTATAGCTCCGGGTTCGGGATCAAACCCGCAAAGTTTCACGCACCTCTTAAACCAACCGTATGGTTGGGACCCGAACATGTATAATGTTAACATGGGAGGGAGTTTTGGGATGCCCATAGGAGGTGGGTTTGGCCAAACACAAGTGTACGGGTCATCCCAAATGTTCGGCTCTTCAAATGCTTGGCAAGAGTCGGTTCCGGAGACACAAGGCCCGGTTGAAGAGGAAGAGCCCGGGCGAGGCAAGGCACCCGCGCGACGGAGTCACGCAAGAAAAGAGACGGGCGGTCGTGCCAAGAAAAAGGTTATACCATGGACCGACCACGAGTTGTACTCGTTAACCCGAGCGTGGGTTGACGTGTCGGAGGATCCTGAAGTCGGTAAGATATTATATATTTTTTTGGTAATGTTAAATTTTTTTGGTAAGATATATAATTTTTGGTAATGTTATATTTTTTGGTATGTTTTTTTCAGCCAACTATCAATCTAAAGGCGATTTTTGGAAAAGAGTACGGGAAATATTTTTTGATCTCTCGGGTAAAGGAGAAGGCTACCGGGAGAATGATTCGATATCGGGCAAGTGGACCGATATCAACCAAAAATGCACTAATTTTCAGGGCATTTATCAGCGCACCAAGTTCGGGTGGAAAAGTGGGCAAAGTGACGAGGATGTCTTTGTGGCGGCTTTGGAAGAATACAATCAGACGTACGGGAATTTCCCGTACGTGAAATGTTGGCGCGTGCTGAAAGACTGCACCAAATGGCACCCCGTGCGCCCAACTGTTGGATCTTCTTCATCTAGGGCCAAAAATATGAGGCCTTCAAAAAAGTCGAGGACCTCTGACTCGGTTGATCCCGAAACGCCTACGTCTGACGCGCGTTATGTCGACCTCAACTCACCAGAAGAAAATCCATTTTTTGCAGGGGAGGAGGGGGCGGAGGAGCTACCTCGTCCCCCCGGTCGACGGGCTGCTCGAGCCGCAAGGACGGAGTCTTCGTCGGGGGTTGATAAGTTAGTCCCGGCATTTGCTGAAATGAACCAGCGGCTCCAAGACTTGCGCGATATCGGGGCTCAGCGTATCCAAGAAAACCGAGAGGTCGTTGACATCATGAAGGAACGACAGTTTGAACGCGACTTTGCGTTTTACACGTCAAACTTTGACCACCTAGAGGGGAAAGCGCTGGAAATGGCTATGAGCCGAAAGGCAAAAATCGAAAAAAAATATGGTTTCTAGTATTTTTATCTTTTATTTATGGTTTGTAAATTTTTTTTTAGTATTTGTATTTTTTTTTTAGTATTTGTATTTTTTTTTTGTTTTAGTATTTGTAATTTTTTTTATTTTTAATGAAATATTATTAAGTATTAAATATTCTTATTTAAATAAAAAACAATAATTAACCAATCATTACCAATCATTTATAACCCCAACATAACCCTCCTTCCCACTACACCCTCTTTTTCCATAACCCCAACATAACACCTTTTCTATTACTTTTTAATATTTTAATCCTATAACCCCAACATAACTATCCACCACTACACACACCCTAATAGCGATAAGTAGCCGTCAATTTCAGGCAAGAGCTTCTCAAGGAAGCCACGCAACACAAAACTTACGGGGGAAGTTTTCAATACTTAACGTATGGGTTTTGACCCGACAAATGGGCTGGTCTATTCTATTTTGATTACATCATAATATGTATTTACTAGTTTTTATCCCGGGAGCGTCCCGGGTTGAAATATCTAATATAAAATAATAAAATATATTATTATTATTATTATTATTATTATTATTTTAAACAAATCTCTGCCATAAGTTATCATATTCAAATATAAAAAAACGAATCTCTGCGCCGGGGTATAAATCTAGTGTCATTACAAATGAATTCGGAATTTTGTAATCGATCATTCTAAAAAGAACTAACATGAAATAAGAAAATAAAAGTTAATTATTGAAATATCGAACGCATTAGTCTAAGGGTTATGTGATGCGTTAAAAAATTCATGGGTATATGATCGGGTATGTAGTTCGGGTATTTGGGTATGTTGTTTTGGGTAATCGGGTCGGGTATCACCTAATCCCAGACCCGACCCAAACCCACAATTTTTTTTAGACTAATTCCAAACCCGACACAATACCTGTCGGGTTACAAAAAATAGTCATTTTTTTCTCCGATTTTTATATAGCACTATGGTACTCGTTGGAAAGATAATAAAACGCTCGTTAATTTAGTGTTATTTTTTTCTTTAAAAAATCTCGTATATAAAAGATATTAACGTTTAAAAGTTATGGGATGAAACACGAGAGATAAAATAATAAAGGTTTAATATTTAGATTTAGTAGATTAAGTATTTAATAGATTAGGTTTAAAGATTATAATAGATTATGTTAAATCATATCTATTTCTTTTTTTTTAATTGGTTTAGAGTTGTCACATCACATCCTATGTGGCATCTCTCAAAGAAGAGATTGCATAAGAGTATGACATGTAGGATTAATCCCTTTGCAATATATATATATAGGTTTAGGATCCTGTACAAAGTACATTTTTCGTGAGAAGTGTGAGAAGGACTAAGAATTGACATGTAGGCATCATGTTTTGGATTTAGGAATGATGTTTTAGGTTGTTTTAACTTGAAAAACACCAAACACAACAATCTAAAACACAATACAATGTATTATAGTCATTAAATTTAAAAAACAGCTAAAACACACTACTTAACGCTTAAAACACACTGCTAATGTTCTTAGCATGGTGTTTTAAGTTTTAAGCCTAAAATACATTGTTTTTTGTTTTTAATTGTTATGCTTGGTGTTTTTATAGGCAAAACAATCCAAAACATCACGACTAAGTTCAAAAAATAATGCCTAAGTATCAATTTTTAATACTTCTCACACTTCTCACGAAAAATGTACTTTGTACAGGATCCTGACCCTATATATATATATATATATATATATATATATATATATATATGTGTGTGTGTGTGAGGGATATGGTGGGTCTCATATACGTCTCCCCCCCATCATATTTGTGGGAGAGGAGTAGTGGTAACACCCCAACCGATGGCGGAAACATCGAGGTGTCACGTAAGAATGAGTATACAGTAGCACATGGTAATCCAAATTTTAATTGAAATAAATATTAAATTGCAAATATCCAAAAATTTAAATACATGAGAGTTTTAAATGTGGAAATCTAATACATCACACAAGAATCAAGCATGCATAGACTCCTTATTGTCTTCATAAACACTCTAATCTTCAAGCATCATTATTTCCTGTTGAGTTGTAAAAATGGGGGGGGTCAACTAGAAGTTGGTGAGAATACATAATCCATGTTAAGCAAATAGTTTAAGTATAAAAGTCTAGCAATTCGTATGTCTATCGTAAATTTAAGTCTACATGAATAGTATAATATGTTGACATAATCAAACCTTCGACTAGTTTAGGTCCATCCCGTCATCTACGGTTCACCTTAGTAATATGTTGGAACGATAACAATCACCCACGTTACCTATGTAGGAGGTACACGTATCCGGGTGGGGTTGTCAATCCAATAGATCTATTATTGAGTATCGCCGGCTTGGCCATAGCTAATGATTATGTAATGTTGAAACTCGTTGAAACTGTTGACTAATTCATGAGGCAATAAAGTTTACTACTATACATGCATGTTGAATTGCTTAAAATGTTGCAAGTATAAAGAATCGCATAAACATGGTTACGTAAACTCACCTTGGTATAGTATTAGGTATTGAGGAATAGTATAAGTGTAGCCCAATAGATTGCCAAGTATTACCCTATGTATAAGGCAACAAATAAGTCTAAGTCTATCTAGTCTATAAGTATATTCTAGGGTTTCGATTTGGGGATTATCCAATTGTTGAATTTATAATAAAATGTTAATTAAATAAAGGGAAATTTGATTAATTAAATAAATGAAAGTCTTTTATAAAGTTTGAATTTAGGATGCTCACAATAATGTATTTGAAGTATAAAAATAATTTTTATAAAATTATTTTCTTTAAAATAGACTTTTAAATCTATTTATTACAAATTGCCAAAATTTAACTTTAATATTTAAAAATACTAAAATTAAAGAATTATTATTTTAAAAATCATATTTCTGTTCTAAATATTTAAAAATAAATTGTGTAAAATTTTGGTGCAAAAATAATAAAAATTGAATTTATTATGATTTAATTATGATTAAAACTAACAAAAATTGATTAAAAATATAAAATAAATGATTTTTCTGAATTAAAAATCATTTCAGTAAAATTTATCATTGTACAAACTCAGGATAATTTTTGTGGAAATTTATAAAATTGTTTTGATATTTTAATGGATTTTTTATAAATCTAATAGCATAAAATTGATTTAATTATTATAAATATTAAATAAATGAATTTCAGAAAACTAAAAATTGTAGATAAATCTTTTACATCATATTTGATAAATATAATTTTTTTAGAATTTATAAAAAGGTTTTAATATTTAAAAATGAATTTACAAGATTTAATGTATAATATATATTTAAAATGGTTTGTTTTAAAAATGAAAAATAAATAGAAAAAGGGGGGTGTCCAAGCCGGGACTCGAACCCGGGTGGTTACGGTTACAAGCACCAGTCACAACCACTTGGCCTAGGCCTGTGGTTGTGATAAATCCCGTTTTAATAAAAATAAATACATTACGCGAAAACAGTTTCATCCCCAAATCAAAGAGCCACGAACCCTAGATCTGCAATTGATTGATTCACTCATCAATAGCCCAATTAATCATGGGGCTATTGATGAGTGATGGCCGATATACAAAACCCACAGGAAAAATTAGACTTACAAGTTTGTTTGAACACGATTTGCTCGGTCAAGTATAAAAGTCAAAATTGTATTCGTGAAGCACAAACAGAGTGAATTGAAGAAGATTGGGGGTTGAGAAGAGATTATTGGCGAGTTGTAATGCTTCGCAGAGGTTCAATTTATAGAGGGGATCGTTGGATTGATTAATTGGCAAGGTTGACTAGGCATTAAAGTCCAAACGCGTATAGGTTTAAATTGATGGACAATTGATTGTCAATTAGCGTGTAGCTTAGTCAGATGAGGCGGAAATCGTGTAGAGATGCCA
Organism: Ambrosia x helenae; assembly: GCA_030844895.1. Taxonomy (NCBI): domain Eukaryota; kingdom Viridiplantae; phylum Streptophyta; class Magnoliopsida; order Asterales; family Asteraceae; genus Ambrosia; species Ambrosia x helenae. Next base: position 5,779,849 of record CM061224.1, on the reverse strand, counting down.
AAATTATACAATTCACGAGTTAATTCGATGATTATGGCAAGTCGCGTGCACACAGTTGACTTACCAAGTCAACTGTGACAATTTGAAATGATAATATAGTTTAAACGCGCTGGATTCAGAACAAGAGTGTTGGCCAGCCCAGCTGGTTTGTGTGTTTGGGTGGTTTGGCCGGCCTTGGGCGCGGGTTCGATTCCCGGCCCAAGTGTTTATTTTTTTGTATAATATACACACTTATCCACATATAAATAATATATATATAGTGTTATAGTTTCAAAAATGCGACAAAATAATTATTACACACGAGAATAACGAAACTTGACGTTTTATTAATTATGATAGTTTAACGTACAAGTTTAAAATGCGAAATGTTACAGTAGTAGCATCTTTGTATAATTGTATTCTCTCACCATGATGTTTGAACACATTATTATCTATATCTATCTATACTACTATATAAGGGCACAAGAGGTGCTTGTAGTATATAATTTTTCTTTCATTGATTTTAACCAATCCTGTATTGCCATATCACTTCACTGATTTACTTTACCGAAACACCTTTTTGGATACAACACTCCACTGATTCTTTTATTTATTTATATTTAAAACCCAAACACTTTTTTTTACATTTTTGAACTTTTTTTTACATTTTTGAACGGTTTTAACATTTATTTCTTACTATTTCAACCGTCCGATGTGAATTTGGCGCTTTTGATTAAATGGGCGTGGAGGTTTAAAACAAGTTTTGGAGGGCTTTGGACAAAGGTGATTTTAAGTTTACATGGGGGTCGAAACAAATGGGAATTTTTACCTATAAAAAATGCCTTGCCAGGAACTTGGAAGGCCATAGTAAATCTATTGGGTAATGTTCGTATTAACGGATCTTCTATTTCCAGCTTAATGTCTTGTCAACTCGGGAACGGTGACAACATTAACTTTTGGAAGGATGTTTGGTATGGGGATAGAGCTTTATATATTAGATGGCCGAGTCTGTTTGCGCTTAATAAAGATAGGAATGGGTCTATTAGCAGGCATATTAGATTCGATGGGAATCGCAATCAGGCGTCTGACAGTTGGGTCTTGGCGGCTCACTCGGTAGAAGGTATTTCGGAAGTTCAGGATGGGTTGTTTATGTTGACCCAGGTGCAGCTCAAGAATTCTAAAGATCGTTGGACATGGGACAATAATCCAAATTGGACGTTTTCAGTGGCTGCTGTAAAGGCTTCGATTAACAAGAATATTGCTGGGCAGAATCGATGCTATGTTTGGGTCAAATGGGTTCCAATCAAGGTAAACGTTTTGGCCTGGAGAATAGATAAGTGCAGATTGCCTACGCGGCTGGATCTAGCGAAACGGAATGTTGGGCTGAATAGTGTGAGATGTCCGATGTGCTCTGTGGTAGATGAAGACGTTCCTCATGTTTTTTTCGACTGTCGCTTCGCGTCGGTTGTTTGGAGACAGATTTGGTCTTGGTGTCACCTCGATCCAGCTAGCGTCACTTCTATTGATGATGTACTACAATGCTCGGCTTCTGTTGCAGTTAAGGGTAAGGATATAGTGCGTGGCATTTTTGTGGTCACGTGTTGGGCGATTTGGAAGGAACGTAATAAGGTTGTTTTTCACAACACTGATCCGAAAGTGGTCGAAACGGTGTCGTTGGTTAAATCTATGTCTTTTATTTGGCTGAAATATAGATCCAAGTGTAGTAGGATTGATTGGCATGATTGGGTAAAATACCCATTGTATATGTTGTAAATGGTGGTTTTTTAGTGGTCTTTGGTTTGAAGGCCCCTCGGTTTTTTGATTGAAATTTATGTTCAAAAAAAATTTCAACCATCCCACCAAACGGTCAACACAATTAAATTGTAAATCTTGGAAACCGTCTATTGAATTGAATTAGTCTCACCTAAATGGTCAGCGAATTTATTTTAACAGTGCACCTTCAGTTGTATATAAAATGCTCAAACCGTGAGGTTAAATGCCACACTTTACACGGTTAAAAAAACCAAACATACCAAAAAAATGAACCCGTGGACCGAAGAGGAAGAAATGGCCCTTGTGGTTTGCCACAAGGATGTGTCGAATGACCCCGAAATTTAACTCCCCCCCCCCCCCCCCCCCCCCCGAGAGGTTTTGGCTCGAGTGTTTAGCGACTTCGTTGAACACGTTGGCACCAACACCACCAAGACCGTCCGAGACCTCCAGTTCAAGTGGGGCGACCTCAACATTAAATGTGAGAGGTGGACCACCCTATACGAGCAACAAGTGAGGGACGATCCAGAGCTTGATGAGGAGTTGGCCATCGAATTCACTCAATATGAGTATGGGGTTCGATACGTCAACGATTTCGACCATGTCGAGGCATGGCGATTGTTGGGCCAACTTTAAGTTTTTTTCTTTGTTTTTAATGTATTTTTTATGTTTAAAATATTTATGTTTTAATGCAATGTTTTTATTTTTATTTACTTTTACATTTAATAAACACACGGTTAATACAAAAACCTTAAAAAATAAACGGTAAAATGCAAAAGTAAATAACAACCGGTTAAAACAAAAAAGCAGTTGCATTTATATAAACTCAAATTAAAATAACAACCGGTACCAGCCCGTTAGATAGAACCAGCAAAACAGTCCATGGGACCACTACCAGCGTGTGTGGCGAGGGTGTTACCGTGCTAGTAGTGGGTACCCGTGGACAATTCGGGTGGCGCCCCGTCCCCCCTAATAAGTTCTAGATGGGTAAAATAGTAAATTTCATTTAATTTTAAGACACATAAAAAACATTGTTTTTGCATTTGGTACAAGTGTTAATGCATAAATAATTTCTCATTTACAATATTGTCCCTCTACATTTTAGCATTTAATAATGTAGTATAATAAATAGGGTTGTTCACGAGCCGAGCCGATCCGATCGGAGCTTTGCTCGTTTACAAACCAAACCGAGCGGAGCGGCTCGTTTACAATCGAGCCGAAAACCGAACAAGCATTCTTTGAGCGCAAATTTTCTGAGAGAGCGCCGAGCGAGAATCGAGCGGAGAGTAATTTGGACTATCATAAAATTGGGACGTTTCCCTCGATGTTTTCATTGTCGGGTGACAAAAGGTCGAACTGTCCGATAATAACACTAATATTGAGATCCCAGTGTCCGGAGATGATGATTAGATTGAGGCTGGTGAAGCGATGAACATATGTCAGAGAACAATTGTTGTATTGTGACGTATGGTTATATCAAGCGACGATTAATAACATAAAGAAGTCAAGACAGTCAGTCTGTCACCTCATGACTTATGGTTTTACTATTAAATCTAGTGTTAATTTTTTTATTGAGTTAAGTAGGCTAGTTATATATATATATATATATATATATATATATATATATATTTGCATATACTGAGTCAAATCCAATAGAATGCTATATATAAAACCGTAAATTTATCTTTAAATTGTGTGTATATTTATAATTAAATATTAAATATATAAATAAAAGTTTATTCGAGCCGAACCGAGCGTACCTGTGCTCGTGCTTGGCTCATTTACAAACCAAACCGAGCGATCGACTCATTTACAACCGAGTGGAAGATCGAGCGAGCAGTTTTCAAGCATTTTCTGAAGGAGCGACGAACGAGCCACGAGCGGCGAACGATTTGAACAGCCCTAGTAATAAATGACAAACAATAATGTAGTGTTATTACATCTAGCATTTATATTTATAATGCAATAGTATTTTATAAAAGCTTGTAAAAAACTTATTAACTTATACTAAAAATAATACATAAAAATTTGACTAACATATTCAAACTCAAATAAAAGAAATAGGCATCGTCTCATTCGTGACTGACTAGGTCATTAGAAAACCAAAATAATTGTCAAACAAGAATACATGATGACTTTTAGTTTAAAAGTACAACAATTAAATAACTTATTAACTTATAATAAAAATAATACATAAAAGTTTGACTAACATATTCAAACACATATAAAAGAGATAGACATCGTCCTACTTGATGAGCGGTCGTCACAATTCATACAAAACCTAATTAACCTAGATAGATAGGGTAAATAGGGTATCAATCCAAGAAGGGTGTGGTTAGTGGATATTGTTTAGTTAATTAAATGGTGTTACTTATGAAGATGCTATAAAACTTATGAAGGGGTTTGTTTGTTATACTAAAACTTGAATTGAAATTATAAGAATGAAAAGTAATGTGGATTGGAAACAAATTAATTAAAAAGGATCACACATAGGTTTCAACAACTGACGTCTAAGGTTTTCACAAATGGGTCAAACAAATGTAGTGTAATTAGTGTTAACGGGGTGATTGTTCAATAGGCTTAGGTGTCAAGTTTCATCGACATTCAACAATGGACTAAACTACACTTCATTACCTAGAACATATAACCCTATGTTTGTGTTAGAGAAAGAAAACATGTTCATGACATTAGAAATTGGCACAAGATCAATTAACTAAAATGACTCCAACATAAGATTAATCACAATCTAACACGATAGTTCAAACACACAATCACACAATTAAAAGTTTAAAGAAATACCCAAATGCTCAACCCTAGAACTTCAATTGTTTACTTCCTAAGCATGATACAAAGAGACTAGCCACTCATGGCCATGGAGCGTGATTCTTCAATGATTGGGTCTTGAATCTTGAATGATAGAAGGATTTGATGTTCTTCAATGATATGGAATGATTAGCACTTGATAAGATGGATTAGTGGTGAAAAAGATAACTCCTCATAAGTCTTCCAAGTGTTTTAAAACCAATAAAATCGAAACCCCCATTTTGGTATGCATTAAAAACATTAAAATGGGAGTTTGACTAAAAGTGTTGTAGTCTACGCGGAAATCTGGCGTCGCCTACGCGGGGTGCCGACGCCAAAATCTCACATAGCCAACGCGAACTCAAAATTGGCTACAAGGTCTTCACTGTCCTACATCATCTTGGCACCATTCTCCTACGCGAGTGGAGTAGGCTACGCCAGAATGTGTAGTAGCCAACACGGACTGGTCCCGGACACCCATTTCAGCTTTTCTTGCTTAGTTTATCACTCCTTGTGCTCCCGAGATGTTCCAAAAGCTCCAGATTTGCACCCTTTTGTGTTAATATCTGAAAATCATAAGACACATCAAAGTAGTGCTATTCCATAATCATTTATGCTTTAATCAATCAATTTAGCTTTGTTAATTCTCGAGTTTTTACCAACCCATCAGTAAGTCCACTCTATTTGACCCACCTGAATATTTACCAGATTTGAAATTAGGCCATGGAATCATCACCATTCTCCATGTTCTCCATGTCAGCATCTCTTTCCACCATCTTTCTCTTCCACTATCTAAAAGTGTGGTTCATTTCTTCTATTGCTGGTCCAACCATGTCTCACCGTTTGCCTTCTTACCCTCGTGGCCTTAGTGAAGATTGCCACCATCTTTATGCTTCACCAATGTTTGGGATGGTGTTCAAGAGTGGTCGTGAAGCCACATCACCTCCATGATATCCCCTCCATGAGCCACACCGCAGGACCTTACTAAAAAATATTATGATAACTAGGGACCGATTCGAGATGGTCAATCTCCCAATAAGTATCTGTAGAGTGGGTTAGGCTCCAAAGAACATCAATAAAGAAGACATATTTTTCCAACAATTTTCTCTTATCTCAAAATGCATGTACAAGAACTTTAAATATGCAAAACTAATTAAAAGCACTACCTAATATGATGGAGAACAGGGCTAACCCTGAAAATTCAGGTGCCCGGGCCGAGCTGTAAAAATTGTGCCCCTTAGCCTTAGCTTTAGGCCTTAACGAAATAAATAATGTAAACTATTTTTTCAAGCTACGATTAAAGTAATGTCAAATTGATGGATCTAATTTTATTTCTCACTTATGTTGTAGTCTAACGGTAGAGGGAACAAACCCTCTTGGTGGAGGTTAGGAGTTCGAATCCCACAAAGTATGAAAATATAAATGGGTCAAAGTTTGAAAATTAAAAAAAAAAATGTTTCATAACAAAAATAAAAATTAAAATGGAAGTCAAAACCAACCGGTAAAATGGAAAAACAACTAAGTATGAGTTATCTTCATTTCATATTCTTTATCCTCTCTAGTCATACACTCATTAATAAACCTGCAAAAAAATTTTCTCAAACCATTTCATTTTCTTATTTAAATCTTAGCCTCTCTTAACAGTTCTTTACTTTCTGTTTTATATAAACTACCCTTCAATTTGATTAATACTTGATTAACAATTTTGGGGCTCAAACCATAGTTACCAAATTCGCTCATATAGCCGCGAATTGCGAATTGGTACGTGATGCACCGGATCGCAATATGCTACATACCGAACGCTACACAATTCGCGAATCCAATCTACTGGAACGACGATTCGATTCGGTAAAAAATTAGCTCAAAATCGGACCAAAACGTTCATCTGGGACAACTTCTTACCTGAATTGGAGCCAAAATCGAGCAAAGTTTGAGTGATATTAACAAAGTTTTTTACTAGGATTTGTGACTATACTTCATGATTTCGAGCTGATTAAACGAATTCTGGCGGTTTTGTTTTGGGGTTACTGCGTTGTCTGAAAGAAATAGGGAAGAAAAAGAAGTAGCATGTGATGGGGTAGGAGATTAGGTTTTATTATCTTTGGGTTTTATCATTTCACCCCTGTATTTTTTATGGTTTACATTTGGTCCCTAAACTTTTAAATGTATAAGTAAAAAGTATAAATTTACATTATATATATAAAAATTTTAAAATTATACATACAAAAGTCTGATGCGTAATTAATTTCGGTAATTTTTGTTTCAATATGGGTACACCGAATCGGACTTCATGGTACACCGTACCGATTCGTACCGAAATGAACCTACCCCCTTCGTACCGAATACGTCTCCTCTAGCGAATTGCGTACCTGAACCGCATACCCGTACCGGAGCGAACCACGTATTAGGTAACTATGGCTCAAACATACAAAACTCCCTCAAATTAAGGACATCACTGTTAAGAAAACTTGGATTGCCGGAGTAACATGGAACATATAAAGGGAACATGGAAGTAATGAATGTAAACATGGGTTTGGGCTGCTGATGTGTTTATGCACGTATCAGATTATCTTATCACAATCCATCATTAGAAAGTCCAACCGATAAGAGTAAGCTACTGTTAGTATTTGTTGACTTGTTTCATGTTATTTTAGAATTTATTATTAAACAACAAACCTTTTACCAGAAACTAGTTGGCCGGGCTGCTAAAAGATGAACTAAAATAGTCTCCCACAGAAACCGAATTGATTTCTGATAACATGGCTGTAGTTTCACTTAAAGACCCATTAAAATGATCTCTTAATAGTTAATACCCTTTGATGTAGATATGGTGTCCACAAATATTCTTCTCTCTGTGTGTGGCATTAAAATGATCTCTTAAGACCCATTAAAATGATCTCTTAAGCCCTCTTTATCTATGGGCCAAAATTTCGAGAAATAAATAGGAGGTGTATGTTATAGAAAAAGAATAATCAGGCAAGTAAAGATACAAGGTTATATTGTTTGGACACCACAAATTATCAGCCTCCAATTATTACTATTTATAAAGAAAACAAAAACAAATACTAGATTCCTAAAAAAACAAAAACATGTAGTGGAAGCAATAATAATTGATCACCATACCATTGTATCTTGCATTTTCTCAAAAAAGGAGTGTCTGTGTCAATCTAACGGCAAAGCTCAACTTAGCACTTCAGATGCAGATGAAGACCGAACATTTTGATCTTGATGATCAAAGGGTAACGTAAGTGTCTTTAATATTCTCTTTGGCGACAATCTTTGAACCAAATTCACTGATTGTTAGCCGAAAAGATCTCAATGTTATAAAGGGAGATGAATAAAGTAAGATAATTCAATCGCAAACTTTTAAGGCTTGAAACATGACATCTATGGCAGCAACAAGAGCTTTAGCTACTTTGTGTTTAATTGCTTTTTCCATTGCATCCTATCAACAAACAATTCAAAGCAAAAAAATGACGACGTTTAGAAAACAATCACGACTTTATAAAAGGCTTTTAAAATATGGGATTGCCTTGAATAACATTAGGTAGATTGGATTGCCTCTACACTGAAAGGAATTCTTTTTTAGATAAGCAATAGAGATCAAGCCAAGTGTTCACACACAAATCCTATACGCGTTACTCTGGTCAAATAAATGTTCTTTAAGAAAATGAACAACACGATGAGCAATCATACAGTCTCGTTCCATATCCCCAAAACACAGCCCACCGTCATGTGACCGTCCCACAAATGCATCCACTCCCTACTGCATCCCATTCTAATAAGGAGTGAAAGGACACGGTGTTGGTTCAGGCCCCAAATAACACACAATGAATACACACCTACGAAACACTTTTCTGTGCTATTAAACTTTCACAAAGAAAACAAAGAAACTAACATACAAAAGCAAAAACCTAATGTTACTTAAATAGACAATAAACCAAACAAACTTCACTAAAAAAACTGGTCAAACTCCTTATTCTTTGCAGCTCATTCCAACCTACTGTTACTTAAATAGACAATAAACCAAACAAACTTCACTAAAAAAACTGGTCAAACTCCTTATTCTTTGCAGCTCATTCCAACGTCCATATTTCAGCCTTTTTCTCCTTTAAACTCGGTCAGAGATTGACTTGTTATGCTGCTAGCCTGTGACATGCTCCATGGGTCAACCCATACCCATTTGACCCATCAAGATTAACCCAACACACGGATCTGGACGCATCATATAGTTCTCAGGGCATAGTCCAGCGAAGCCCTTACCGTATCTCTGTTGCCGCAAGTATTTAAGAGGATACACAACAATACGTTTGCAAGTTTTTCGTTAACACCATTACGAAATATTGAACTGGGATAGTTAAAAACTACGGAGAACTAATAAGAACTCTTTACCACTTATAGGTACGTTGACTTTTTTTTTTTTTCTTGTTCAATGTAAAGAAAAACGAAAATGTATACATGCTTCAGTTCCTACTTGCTTCTGATGCACTTCTCATACACTTTTGACTCGTAAGTAGCTTCAGATACATATACATCAAGGGGTTTATTGTCGTTTCCTATCACCGACGTTGTCGGCTGAATTACAAGAAGTGCATCATGTTCTGTGGGGCCAGGTTGCATCTATGTATTATCCCCATCCCATGGTGATTGTGGCTCCCCCTTGGAGGTTGCAGAGATAGAGAAGGAGTCTTAGGCAGCTGGTGAGAATAAATGATGTCGTCTCTATAACTCTATATACCATTGATCAATGCCTGATTAACGTCTCTTGCATTAGCTTGATTCTTTATAATTATATTTATATATATATATATATATAGGTAGAGGATCCGGTAAGAAAATTGTTTTGTGTAGGAAGTGTAGGAAGAGTTTTCAACCGTTGGATCAAATCTGATTAAATATTTAGATCAAGGGCATAATAGACTTTTTAGTCATTTTATTAATTATCAAAACCCACAAATTTAGCAACAAAAATTATGGATTTTAATGAGATTCAATTATCTAAAATAACTAATTCTTCCACACAATATTCAATCCCTTAACAATCAATCGGTTCTTCATTTTTTTACAATTAATCGATGATGGCAGAAGTTTTTCAAGATCTTTCGAATGGTAAGTCTTGTTTTATTTTTTTAGATCATTTTGATTTGTATGAGGTTTATTCAGATTTGATAAAAAGTCTACAATTTTTTTTATTATAATCAGATTTGAAGTCGTATAGATCGATTCCATCTGTATAGGAAGTTTTTTTTATTTTATTTAAAACACTACAATAAAAACACCATCTACAAAATTATCTAAAACCAAAAACTTAGATGTTCGAACGAGTAAACACTGAATAAAACACTATTTTAAAACACTACTATAAAAACACCATCTACAAAATTATCTAAAACCCAAAACTTAGCTGTTTTAACGAGGAAACAAACGTATAATGTTTCATATTATATAAACACTGCATAAAACACTATTATAAAACACTATTATAAAAGAACACTATAGATATTAGGTTTATTTGATTTGTTGTTAGTGATAAGAAAGAAGAAGATAGTAAAAGACCTTCGTTGATATTGACAGAGAGATAGAGAGAGGGGTGAGTAAAAATAGGATATATTTATTAATTATGCTTGAATTAAGGAGTGGTTAGTAGATATATAAATTAAAATGACTTTTCTACCCTCTTTTAAAACACTAATTAGACCATCCTACCCCTAACCATTAATTTATAATTAGTATAATATTAACTAACCTAAACTTTTAATCTAAACCATCAATTTCTAGATCAAACGGTTGAAAACACTTCCTACTCTTCCTACACAAAACAATTTTCTTACCGGAACCCTACCCTATATATATATATATATATATATATATATATATATATAGGGAAGGGATATTGTGGAAACCCTCCTTATATGGTAAACCTTGGAAACCCAATCTTGGCCATCCATCTCATTAGATCTATGGATGAGATTCTTTGTGTGTATTTGATGTGACTTATAATATTATTTTAATGCTCAAAAGTACATACAAGGGTATTTTGGTAAAGTTGCTTTAGGGTCATGTCACACCCTCTCTCCTACTTTTTCAAAGTCAACATCACCATTCTCTCTCCTCTCTTCTACTTTTTTTAAGAAAATATTATTATCTCTCTCCTCTCTCCTACTTTTTGTTTAAAAAAAATATTATTATAATGAGTCATGTCACACTCTCTCTCCTACTTTTTGTTTAAGAAATATTATTATAATGGGGCAAGTACAAATAATGTGTTAATGTTCCAAACGAGGGTAACATGTGTTAGTTGGTCATAAAGGGCTAACATGTGTTAATCTAATCTGATAAAGGTTAAACCTGTTGCCCCCATATACCCAGGAGAAGATCTAACATTTGTTAATATGTGTGGTGTGGTAACATATGTTAAACATGTTGCCCCCATATACCCCTATAGTTTTCACTTCTTAAGTTTACTAAGAAAATAAAGAACACAAACTATTAACACATATTATTACAAAGTATCATTACAAACTATTGAACTGCATGGAAGGTTAACATGTGTTAGTTGGTCATAAAGGGCTAACATGTGTTAATCTAATCTGATAAAAGTTAAACCTGTTGCCCCCATATACCCATGAGAAGATCTAGCATTTGTTAGTATGTGTGGTGTGGTAACATATGTTAAACCTGTTGCCCCCATATACCCCTGTAGTTTTCACTTCTTCAGTTTACTAAGAAAATAAAGCACATAAACTATTAACACACGTTATTACAAAGTATCATTACAAACTATTGAACTGCATGGAAGGTTAACATGTGTTAGTTGGTCATAAAGGGCTAACATGTGTTATCTAATTTGATAAAGAAAATATTATTATAATGGGTCATGCCACACCATCTCTCTCATCTCTCCTACTTTTTGTTTAAGAAAATATTATTATAATTGGTCATGTCACACCCTCTCTCATACTTTTTGTTTAAGAAAATATTATTATAATGGGGCAAGTACAAATAATGTGTTAATGTTGCATACGAGGGTAACATGTGTTAGTTGGTCATAAAGGGCTGATAAAGTTAAACATGTTGCCCCCATGTACCCATGAGAAGATCTAACATTTGTTAGTATGAGTGGTGTGGTAACATATGTTAAACCTGTATCATTTGTCAACCTTTTTGTCTTTCTTACCACTCCTGTTTTCACTTCATAAGTTTACAAAAAGAAATAAGTAAACATAGCATACAACTATTAACACACATTAGGTTAACACATGTTATTTGCTAACACGTGTTATTACAAACTATTGAACAAGAGATAAACCTACCCCAAGACATTCAAATCATAAAGTTTACTGAGAAATAAAGCACACAAACTATTAACACACGTTATTACAAAGTATCATTACAAACTATTAACCACTATACAAAAAAAATCTAGTAACTCTATACATTGAGTACAAAAAAGAAAACGTTGTTAAAAAGTTTTTCTACATATTTTCTCGGCTTCCTTCGACTTCGTTTGTTAACATATGTTAACCAGTGGGGGTCTTCGTAATCAACTGCAAAACAATAGATGGGATATTAACCGGTGTGACCAACTCATCATCTAACAACTATTTAGTGCTTAAATCAATCACATGTGAACAAACAGCCTGGGTTGGTAAAAAAATGTGGGATCTAAACGCATAATAAAACATAACTAAACACATAAAAACAAACAACCTGGGTTGGTAAAAAAATGTGGGACCTGAACGCATAATAAAAATCTACTGAATCATTTGGGTGTTTGTTAACTGGGGTGTGAGAAACAAAAAATCTAATAAATCATATAAGTGAAAAAATTTAAACGTTTTTTTTTTCCTAATTTACTTTGGTTAGATTAACCCAAATATGATTAGAGTTGTTAATTACCATCTTATCACCATCTTAAACTAATAGCTGAGAATGCTATTAGATTTGTATGTTAAGGTTCTTTGTACGGTTATCTCTTCCCAAAAAATTATATATAGGTAGGTAACTTGTTATTTTTTATGAATAGAAACAATATAACTCTTAATGTGTTTATTCTAAATAAAATATCCAAAGAATCAATAATGGGCGTTGTAAACATTTACCATTTTCACCTTTCACAAAAAAAAAAGAAAGAAAAGAAAAAACTTTTACCATTTTCAATGTAACTCAAATAACGAACGAAAAAAAAATATATATTTTTTCAATTATTTACATGCAATTAGGATAAAGAAATAAAGTAAACATGATAACATTTTTTTACTAGCTAAAAATACCATAATATGAGGATTATTATTTTACCAGAAAAGTTTGTATGGAACAGATTGAACGGACTGCATTCTACTGCTCGTCACGAATAAGCCTCATCTCCACCACCGACGGTAATCATGCTCCCACACTCATTATCGACCCCGTGCGGCCATTATTCTTAAAATACTCCATTTTATTATTATTAAAATGGCGGGAACAAGCTTGAAGGTGGAACCTCGATTAAACTCCATGGGGAACAAAAGTGAGAAAAAAAGATTGAGATGTGAAGATTTAACTTAGATTTTCATGGGGGAATGGTGTAGGTGGGTGGGTTGGTGAGAAAGTTAGTCAGGTACAATCATAGGGGGTGTGCATGTGAAGTGACCTTCTTGTACTTGGATGAGAGAGTTTCTAGGGGTTGTAAAAGATGCCAAATGTTAAATTACCACACTATCCTTGTGTTATTATTAAATTGGTTTTTTGTTGTGGTGATTTGGCTTGATTGTAGCCACATATAGGGTTTCTAAGGTTTACCCTCTAACTAAGGTTTTCCATAGATACTCATACTATATATATATATATATATATATATATATATATATATAGGGTATGGTTCAATTGAGAACCAACCCTTAGTTAGGAACTTTAGGAACCAATCTCATCCATCCATCTTCAATGGCATGATGGTAAATATGTTAAACATTAATTAACTTTTTAATTAAATCAAGGGGTAATATTGTCTTTTGGTATGTGAGTATTAATAGGTTATTTAGTATACATTGTAACTGACAAAAACCACAACTAATATCATTTGTGCGTACAAAAAAATTATACTGTACGATAAACATTAAACAACTATACGTCAGTGTATATTCATATTCCAACAATTATACATCAGTGTATATTCCAATCATTGCTACAAAAACATTATACTATACGATAACATTAAAACAACTATACGTCAGTGTATATTCATATTCCAACAATTATACATCAGTGTATATTCCAATCATTGCTACAAAAAACATTATACTGTACGATAAACATTAAACAACTATACGTCAGTGTATATTCATATTCCAACAATTATACATCAGTGTATATTCCAATCATTGCTACAAAAACATTATACTGTACGATAACATTAAAACAACTATACGTCAGTGTATATTCATATTCCATGCACTCACACGAACTGATAGGTTGGTCTTATCAAGAGTAACCTGAAACAAAGAAAAAGGTTGTTTAGCATATACATCAGTGTATACATACAATATACATCAGACCCCAATAAAATTGATGCTATAGAACAGTGTTTAGTATCGTCATATTCAAACAATTATACATCGGTGTATAGTCCAATCATTGCTACAAAAAACATTTTACTGTACGATAACATTAAACAACTATACGTCAGTGTATATTCATATTCCAACAATTATGTATAGTCCAATTAGTACTACAAAAACATTGTACTGTACCATAATATTCAACAAATATACGTCAGTGTATATTCATATTCCAACAATTATACATCAGTGTATAGATGAATGTTAGTGTATCTGTACGCTTCAACATGATCTGAATTATACATCGGTGTATACTTCCAAAAACTAAACTAATATACGACAGTGAATAATTGTATAACTCTTTGTACGTACGAAAACTGCTATAACGCAACATGATCTGAATTATATATCGGTGTATAATTCCAAAACTTTGTACGTACGAAAAATTTTTGCACGTAAAAAAAACTGCTCTGCAAACTGAAACCCTAATTGCGAACAAAAAAAAATTAAAAAACTAAAAAAAACATTACACAAATACCTTGATTCTCTGCAAACTGAAACCCTAATTGCGATCAATCTATAACACCTCGTACGAGAAGGGTCTCGAAGGAAGGAGACGGTGGTTAGGGTTTGGAATTGGGGTCTCGCAGATAAGGATGGTGGTTCACGGTGGTGGTTTTGGTGGATCATTGTAGCGATGGTGGTGGAGATTGATGAAGATTTGGGATTGATGAAGTTGTGTTTGATTGAGATTGATGAAGATTTGGGATATAGTTTTGATAACTGATTATCGGAATTGGGGAATATATAGGGGAGCATTTTTTTTTTTAAATTAAAATATAAAACATAATTGTTCAATTACCATCCTACCCTTAGATCAAGATTAAAAGATGAATGGCTCAGATTGGTTCCTAAGTTCCTAACTAGTACCTTGGTTCCTAAATGATCTTTTTCCTATATATATATATATATTGCAAAGGGATTAATCCTACATGCCATACTCCTATGCAATCTCTCCTTTAAAGATGCCACATAGGATGCGATGTGACAACTCTAAACCAATTAAAAAAAAAGAAATAAATATGATTTAACCTAATCTATTATAATCTTTAACCTAATCTATTAAATACCTAATCTACTAAATCTAAATATTAAAACTTTATTATTTTATCTTTCGTGTTTCCTCCCATAACTTTTAAACGTTAATATCTTTTATATACGAGATTTTTATAAAAAAAAATTACACCAAGTTAACGAACGTTTTATTATCTTTCCAACAAGTACCATAGTGCTATATAAAAATCGGAGAAAAAAATGACTATTTTTTGTAACCCGACAGGTATTGTGTCGGGTTTGGGATTAGTTTAAAAAAATTGTGGGTTTGGGGCGGGTCTTGGATTAGGTGATACCCAACCCGATTAGTCAAAACAACATACCCAAATACTCGAACTACATACCCGATCATATACCCATGAATTTTTTAACGCATCACATAACCCTTAGACTAATGCGTTCGATATTTCAATAATTAACTTTTTTTCTTATTTCATGTTAGTTCTTTTTAGAATGATCGATTACGAACTTCCGAATTCATTTGTAATGACACTAGATTTATACCCCGGTGCAGAGATTCGTTTTTTTATATTTGAATATGATAACTTATGGCAGAGATTTGTTTATAATAATAATAATAATAATAATAATAATAATAATAATAATAATAATAATATATTTTATCATGTTATATTAGATATTTCAACCCGGGACGCTCTCGGGATGAAAACTAGTATAGAAAATCTATCTATATATAAAAAAGAAAACGTATATGCTGACGTGGCGTGCAATGGAGGCATCAACCTCCCCTTGAGAGTGCCACGTGGCATAATAATTGAAAAATTTTAGTGTTTTTGAACTATTTCCCTTTTTAATTAAAAATAAAAAAGATAAACATAAAACCCTAAATTAAATTGAGTTATTTTAGAAAAAAAGAATTTAAAAATAAATTTAAAGTTTTCTCTCTCATGTTTCCTCCCATAATTTTTAAACGTTTATATCTTTTATATACGAGATTTTTTAAAGAAAAAAATTACACCAAATTAACGAGCGTTTTATTATCTTTCCAACGAGTACCATAGTCCTATATAAAAAACGGAGAAAAATCGACTATTTTTTGTGGGGTTTCGTTCATACAGGAAAAAAACACACAAAGTGTTCATGTTATTCATTAATCATGTTTTTTCTTTTAAACCAGGTTTTTATCTACGATGTTGAAAATCAGCCCAATCGCCATGTTATCATTGGAATTTTACTAGGTATACTTCATCAAGAGAAGTTAGGAGAAAGAATCGCGCAACACTGCAACACATGGTGTCACCTTATAGCAAGGTTATTTTTTTATTTATTTAATTACAAGAGTAATAATTATTACTATTAGTATTAGTATTATTAGAATGGTTATATTTTTCAACCCCGGGACGCTCCCGAAAATAATTGATAGTTGCTGACGTGGCGTTCAATGGTGGCCTCAACCATCTCTTGATTATGCCACGTGGCATAATGAGATGCAATGATTACAACTTCCAACTTAAGTGTTTGTTTAGTTGATTAGGTTAGAATTATAAGAGCCATTAGAATGTGAGAAATTAGAGAGATGTGATGAGTTTTTTAATAGTTGCAGCTTACATAAGTGATTCTTTAGATGATTACTGATTAGGTTTTAGATTATGGAATATGAGTTATTACTGATTAGAATACTATGAACATGCAATGATTGAGAGATTTTGTGGTTAGTTAACTTGAGCCATTTGCAATAGGTTATCACGTAAAATTAGATTTTTCAACCCGGGAGCCTCCCGGGGTAATCAACTAGTATATTATAAGCAAAATCCCTCAAATATTTCTTTCTTATTTATTTTGTGTAAACTAAAAAAATTAGTAATAAAGTTTTAAATGCATAGATTTATTCTGTCATTGATGGCCTTGAGGAACCGAATCTGACTAATGTGTTTTATGATTACAACTGTATTCAGATCCCTTGGGTACAAGTTAGCAAATCAAGGCCATTGCTAGCTATATATTAATGGTTAAACCTGAAGTTGTTCTTGTTACTGTCTTAATGGGAGCAAATGTTATTATAAATTTTCTTTGATATTGTACAGATTATTGTTATTTCATATAACTTTCTTGACTTCTTTAGACCGAACGGAGTGGGGGGCGGGAAAGGGGCGGGAAAGGCTTTCAAGGGCGGGAACACCGCCGCCGGTAGGGGCGGGAGTCTGGCGTGGGGGGTGGGGCGGGGGTGGCTTCACCGGCGTGGGGGGATTGTGTGGGACACGTGGCATGCTTTTATTGGTCAGTTTTTTTTTTTTTAATTTTAACACAATATAATATTATTTCCTTCCCCCCCTCTTCCCCCCCTTCCACTCCCCACAATTATTTTCCCTCCCTCAAGGGTCCCACAAGTGCCACATGGCGCTTCATCCCCCTCTTTCCCCCCACCACTCCTTTTAGTCTTATCCTGTTTTGATTATGTATTTCGCATCATTCAATATTTGCTTGTTGCGAGTCAGGTAGCATTCATCGGTATGGGCGAAGTAATATTGTGAGGGCTTGGCGCAGTAGTAGAAATTTGCGATTTTCGTAGGTAAATTTAGTCCGGGTTGAGTCCGGCCCCCGCCGATTTGCCACTACCGATCGAAAAAAATTGAGCCCGGCCCCGCCGATTGGCGAACCAAGCTTCGCCACTATTCGTCGGCTAATAAATTTGCCATTCCAAGCACTTTTTTCTTTGAACGAGAATTGATCAGTTGCAAGTTATTTGCAGAAAACTGTGTCGGTGCTGGTTGCCATTGTGGTGGTACGTTTGGTGAAGCTGGTTTACTTGTTCTTCCATGTGTTTCAGCAACATATAAGCCAAGTTTATCATCGTCTATATATTTGTGTTTTAAGCTGGATTGAAGAATATTATTGAACTATATATTGTGATATGTACCCACAAGTATATATAACTAACTAAAATTTGAACATTTTTTTGGAACAACATGAAATTAAAATCATTAGACAATGTGTAGGTCTTGTAACTCAAATGACCTACTCGTATGTGGATTTGTGGGAATGCAGATTTAACTTTCGCTTACTTTGAATTTGAATATTTTTCTTCAAGTAAATCTTGAGTTGTCACTAATTCATGCAATTTATTAACTGTCACATTCTTATATATTTTCTAAAACATTAAGTATCTCTTTAGTTGGACCGACAAATTTAACGTCATCCTTGACAGAACCCACATGATCCTTTAAGAACTACGTTTCCTATTCATAGATAGCCGAAACGTCCACAAAACTTCTGAATGTGGTTACTATGGTGCTAATCGGCATCCTTATCAACAAGGGTAGCATTGGTCTTAGCGATCGATGTGTTGTCAACATGAAAGTTCATATATCCCTCATCTAACTTATTAGTTGCCAACATGTTTTTGTCCCCTTGGCTTTTGATACCTTTGGCTCCCTAGCACCATAAGCTATTCGTTTCTTGAACAGGGCCCAACAAGTTATCCACGACAATAGTTTATCTCCGAGGGGGACAGGGGTTTCTGTTTAGTAGATTGGGTTTCGTAATTCAAAAAGGGGTGGCGGTGCAACTTGTTGCCCGTCTACCTTCTATTTTGATGTAATGTACTGTGACAAGTTTAAGAAATGGAATTAAACAACAACAACCTTACCCAGTAAATCCCACAATTAGCGAAGCTAAGAGTAGGGTTTGGGGAGGGTGGGATGTAGACAGACCTTACCTCTATCCTTGCGGATAGAGAGGCTGCTTCAAGAGAGACCCCCGGCTCGACAACACAGTAAAACAAAGGTATATATGCCATCAAAAAACAACATAATCCATAGACACCCAAAAAACAAGTCACCCATACCTACCTCCTATCAATAAAAGAAAAGGTCTAAGCTCCTAAAACCACGATATGATACAACCCAACCCTCCCTAATAATCCTTAACCTTAATTTTGTGCCTCCACGAATTCCTATCATCGACCATTTCCTCAGAGAGGTGCGTATCTACTAAATCATGCTTAATCCGCTCATCTCAAGTCAATTTGGGTCTTCCTCTACACCTCTTTCCCTCTACAGTGAGAGTTTCCACTACTCTAACTGAGTTAAGAACATGAAAAAAAAAAAAGTAAGCTCATTTGGATAATAACTCCAAGGTTGAAACAACTGAATCTCACAATGATGAAGAATTGACGATGATGAGACATATCAAGAATTCAAGGGCGAAACTTGCTTCTTGAATCGGGGGGGCCGAACTCAATTTTTTTTCGATTAGTAGTGGCAAATCGGCAGGGCCGGACTCAACCCGGACTCAATTTACCTACGAAAATTACAAAATTTCACTAATGCGCAAACAAACAGCGGGGCCAGGGCCACCCCTGGCCCTTCAAATCCTTCGCCCCTGATCAAGATATGAAGGTTAGCGACAAAAATAAAGAAGCTCCAACATTATAATGTTGGAGGCAATGTTGCAAAACAAGGCGGAGTTGACTGATTACACCCCGAGTACTCGCTCCAGGGTAAGTCGCCGAGTATAGCCGATTACCCCGAGTACTCCCCGGATAGGCGGATTTGACCCCCGAGTACTCCCCCGATTAATCCAAGTACTCACTCCAGGGTGGGTCGCCGAGTACAAGCCCAAACCGAGTTTTGCAACAGTAGTTGGAGGTGATAAAAGGTAGACGATTCAAGATTCTGTTGTTGTTGTTGCTGCTGCTGCTGCTGTTGTTGTTGTTGTTTGTTTGGTTGTTTAATACTTTGGATGTGTAAAATATCATATAAATTCTTTTTTTTTGGTCTTTTTTGTGCATTTAATCAATAGAATAATTATTTAATTGTTGTATTAAATTGTCTTGCC
This sequence comes from Ambrosia x helenae, assembly GCA_030844895.1. NCBI lineage: Eukaryota > Viridiplantae > Streptophyta > Magnoliopsida > Asterales > Asteraceae > Ambrosia > Ambrosia x helenae. Next base: position 5,759,852 of record CM061224.1, on the reverse strand, counting down.
AATTTAATAAAATTGCAATTTTGCCCATATAGATAAAGATGAAATGACTATTTTACCTGTTCAGCACCCATTATATAGTAGTATAGATATAGATATATCGGTAGTATTAGTAAAGAATTAAATTAAAACCAAACATTAAGCATCTTAAACTGTAATAAAATCAAATGATCAAAGTTAGATTTTATTATTATTAAAGTGATCACCGCAGCCACCGCCTAAGATCGGTGGTTGAACAAGGTGGCACCTCACTGCCTGCAATGCTCTCCATATAATAAGATGAGTAATTAGATTGCTGCTCGACGCCCATGTAACTATAAGGCTCGTTTACACTCATAAAGCTTTGACTCCTTAGGTTCTGTTGGTTGTATACATGTCCACTATGCGGGTCTGGAACTGGGAAAGATATGCTGGTTGTAGACATTTTATAATAATATTAGTTCAACAATATGAATGTTTAGTTATTGTTTCTACATAATGGGGCTTTTATTGTATCTTTGTTGTTGTTTAAGTAAATGCTTTGTATGTCTATTGAATTAGGTACATACATAGTTTTTTTATATAAACTGACATGTTGAATTTGTGCAGTCAGATTTGTTCAAACGGATTTATGCCATCAGCCTTGAATGTATGATATTTTGTAGTTGAATAGTTATATGGATTTGAGCTACCATATAAGTATGCATGTGTGCATATGTTAGAATTTGGGCTACTACTATTGATATGACTATTATTAATGATTGAACAGGTTGCTTTTATCCATTTTAAAGCAGTTATACTGTCAAAATTTAGTAAAAAACTAATGTATCGCTTAATGTAGGATAAAGTTCAAGATGAGTTAGCAAGATCGTCAAGAGATACGGCTAATTCGTCATTACTAGTTGATCATATCGGGGTATTTGAACATGCATTAGGTCATAGGCGTGGGTACATACGCGGCGTTGGTCGTGTTGTGAGAAATGTCACCCCCGAAATAGCGAGTACATACCCTTCGCCTCATCAACAACAATAATGGCAAGTGCAAGAAGAAATGCGACAAATGCGAGAAGAAATTCAAGAAATGCGACAACGACAACAACCAACTAAAGTGCAACCATTCTCACACCAAGCTTTAATGGAACTAATTCATCAGCAGCAACAACAACAACATCAATTTCAAATACAACAAATGGAATTGCACTTCTTCCAACGCCAATTGAATGAAATGAAACGAAAATTGCCTCAAAGTGATGAAGATGATGAAGAGTTGGATACATTGGTTTAATTTCTATTTTAAAGTTTGAACTTGATAACTAGGATTAAGATGGATGTTTTGTATTTTGAACCTTAGTTAAATATTATGTTTAGTTTGGTTATTTTAAATTATTTAAATTCAGGTTAAAAATGTCAAAAAGCGTAAAAATTAAAATTAAAAATAATATAATAAACTATTATTTTTTATCAATAGGGACGACTTGTCGTCTCTATATTGTACAAAAGTTAAAAATAATTTAAATTGTTATAACAACAAGTCATCCCTACAAATAAACTGGAAATAGTTTATTTCTTTTTAATTAAAAAATATTTTACACTTTTAAGGACGAGAAGCCGTCCTCGAAGAGTTAAAATGATTTTTTTTTTATTTTATATATGTAGGGACGACATAGCATCCCTATATATACGCATATAGAGACGACACCTATACACACGACTTAAGGAACCTATGCACACGGCCTTCTAGAGACAAATTCTATTGGGACGACATGTCATTTGGACAAGCTGGTTAGACCTATAAGGGCGACTTTTCGTCCTGAAGGTTTAAAAATATAGTTCCTAAAAGTATATTTTGTTGTAGTGATACATGTGTGCATCCTGGATACGCTTAATAAACATAAAATTGCTTTTATACAAAATGGTGGTATATGCATGTATTTGATTAAATAATCACTCTTAAAGTTATAATAGCAAGTATGTCTATTTCTACCAACCTTCTAGGTTGGTGCATCTACTCAATATAACCAAATTATTGGGGTTAGTATTTGTTTCATAGTCATTAATTTATTTATGTTTTTATGTTCACTCAAATTATTTTGAATGTACCACCAAAATCACTCCGTCTTTTAGTACCAACTAGGAGTATCTCTTTTAATTATTTTAAAAATTACATGTTGTGTCCTTTATGAAAAATTTTCATTTATTCTGTTCTTTATTTTTTCAATTTGCTACACCATCTACCATCTGTCTTTTAACCTAAGTTAAAAAAACTTAGGTAACTTTATTTTCTAAGTTTACACTTTTAGCCCCTATAGTTTTGATCAAACCCTAACCCTTGATTGACCTCGAATTTGACCACGGCAATTCACGAAATCATAGGGTTATTATAGAACATCAAATTCCGATTAAAATCATGTATAATAATCGTACTGACCTGATGTTTCGAGGCTAAATCGAACGATGAAAATTGCGACTGGTTGATCGTGTTTTTCAAATTGCGAACGATTTGGTGAGTGTTAGGGAACTCATCCATAACAACACTCTTGAAAATGATTTAAATAATTACCTATTACCTATATCATATATTTAAATACTAATATTTTCATATTTGTATATATGCGACTATTATATAGTATTAAAATTAAGACAAACGACAATGGGATAGACATAAATGTTTGTCAAGACTCGAACGTAAATCATGGAAATCAAGAATATTCTAAATGTGTTGTGTATTTGTTAAAAGGAAATGATTAAGCAACAAGAATCTGACTAAAGAAATTAAGACACATAATAATAATAATAATAATAATAATAATAATAATAATAATAATAATAATAATAATAATAATAATAATAATAATAATAATAATAATAATAATAATAATTTAAGAGGTCCTCCATCTTTTTTTCCCTTCCTAGTTCCAACGCTCTTCTAAGTTCTAATCACCTCATTCGGTTCAACGGTTCAATTTGTCGGTTCAACCAGGCTAATGAGTTCAAAAAGAGAAAAAATGGATTCGGCTAGCTATGTCGTTTGTCTAAATAAAAGGTCTAAACTCATTTTGCTCGGTTTTATATACCCCAATCAAAACATCATCATCATCTCATTACGTTTCCTGGACTAAATCATTGTTAACAAATAGTTATAAATTAAAAATGGCTAGTGTGACTTGTAAAAATACTTAATATATATTTTGTCAAAAATTAGTTAATTAAACTTTAATGTAGAAAGTAAAACAGTAAAAACAAATTCATTGACATATGGGCTATGGCTTAAAAAGTAGTCTATAACTAGGGGTGTACAAAAAGCTCGCGACTTGAGGCTCGCTCGAAACTCGCTCGAAAAAAGCTCGGCTCGAAGAGGCTCGTCTTGTTTTCGAGCCGAGCCGAGCTGGCTCGTTTTGTAATCGAGCCGAGCTCGAGCCAGGGGTGTTCAGCTCGTGGCTCGACTCGTGGCTCGGCTCGATGGCTCGACATATGGCTCGACTTAGGCTTGTGTAATTTAGAAAAATAAAAAAAATATACATGATAAATAAACCATAACTTAGAAAAATAAAAAAAAAATATACATGATTATGTGTAATTTTATTTAATTTTATTGTTTTTATTTAATAAATATTTGTAAAAAAAATTAAAAAAAATAATAAAAAAAATATATATCGAGCTGGCTCGAGTCAGCTCGAGCTCGGCTCGAACATTTACGAGCCGAGCTCGAGCTCGACTTTTCAGCTCGATCAGAAAAACGAGCCGAGCCGAGCTGGCTCGGTTTAGGTTCGAACTCGAGCTCGAGCTGGGCCTGGCTCGACTCGACTCGGCTCGTGTACAGCCCTATCTATAACCTAATCACCCCATTCATAGTTTATATTAGTTATCATGTTTAATGTTTAATTTCGAATCTTCACTTTATGTATAAATTTAATGGGATTTGTTTGACTGGATTCCTAAGTCAAATTCTAATTTGAAAATATTCTATGAAATCTAAAATTAGTTGACCAAACATGAAACGGGTAAACAAATCAAACCAACCCACATCTTTCTTTCAATAGTTACACTTATGCAAAACACATGGATTATATCAACATTGTCTTATAACATTAAAAATCCATATTTATACACCAAAGGATATTCAATCAAGAATAAAACACTTCCACCGACGAAAAAAATCATCCACATACACTCACGTCGATGCTCTAATCGAATGTTTTTTGACCGATCTTTAGATCGCTGAAAGTACTCTGAAGTAATGTAAAATAAGGAAGAAAAAAAAACGATAACTCTTTTTTAAAATGAACCATTACTCCAAAGCATTACTTCATCTTGTAAGTCATTCAAAATAGCCACAATTTGACCAATCAAAGGTCTGTTCTTCCTAGAGTTACTCACACAAGCACTAGCCACTTTAGCCAATCTAACAAGAGGCTTAATATCATTAGGCACCATTAACCTTGGGTCCAAAAGCTCATCAAATTTCATTTCTTTAATCAATGGCAAACTCCACTTCACAATTAACCCCCCTTCACTTCTCCTACCACTCAACAACTCTAACAAAACCACCCCTAAACCATACACATCACTTTCTTTAGAACAACCTTTTGGTTCAACCCAATATTCCCTATCAACATAGCCCATGACCCCTTCTTTGTCATTAGGTGCTAAAAAAGATAGACCATAATCACAAATCTTGGCACTAAATTTCACATCTATTAATATATTTGAAGGCTTGACACAACCATGCACAATAGGTGGTGCCACCATTTCATGCAAGTACTCTAACCCGCGAGCCACACCCGCCGCGACTCTCAACCTTCGAGCCCAATCCAACAACGACGCGCCATCCACGTTTTGGTGCAGGTAGAAATCCAAACTCATCATGCCCATAAACTCCATTACCACAATTCTTTCTCCCGGACCCTCCGAAAACCCTAATATGGACAATACATTAGGGTGGTTAGCTAAAGCTAACCACTTTAGTACGGAGGAAAACCCTAACCTTCCTCCTGTACCCGCGTTTCTTAAAACCAAACGCGGGTAAATTCTTTTAACCGCCACTAGTTCTCCTCCTGCCAACACGGCCGCATAAACGATCCCTAACCGCCCTTTTCCAATGATTCTTCTTTCGCTAAATCCATCAGTTGATACATCAATGTCTACCAAACTATAGGGTGATGCACAAGGCTTTATGGATGGGCTTTCTTGATCGGATTTTTGATCGTATACGGTCGCGTTTGAGCTTGTGTTCTTCTTCTTGTTCTTAAATATTATAAGGATGAATAAGATGATGAACAAGATGATTGATAATGAAAGAAGAGCAAGAACACTATCGTACAAGATGGTTTTACCATGCTTCATGTTGGAGATAAAGATTGAATTTTCTTGTGGTTTGATGAGAGAAAAACAAAGATGGTGGTGAAAAGTCAAGCCGACGAATTAAGAAAGTAACAAGTTAGATAGGAAGTAGGATGTGTGTGTATATATAGATGAGGAGTGGGACAAAGAGAGCTTTGACTTGGAATGTGAACAGTTGGAAATTGTGAGGGTAATATGGAAAATATAGCAAGATGTTTTTTTGGTATGTTACTAGTCAAGATGTCATTTGTCTAATAATTAATGCACCCCCTCCGCCACCACCGACGTTTAATCACAACGGGCGATGTCACCACCGATGTGGTGGTGTTGGCAGCGAAACGACGGCTATGTGACGGCGATGAACGTTAGGTGGTTGCGGGATTGGTACCTGGTAGGATGAGGGAGTCAAACGTATGGTGACACTGGACACGGCCAGTTGTTCTAGGCAAGTGTAAGTGGTACCACCATACAAGGCCTTGAGGGGTCAAAACTTTTTAATTTATTTCTATATATTTTATATGTATAATTATTTTATAAAAAAATTTTATATATTTAAAATCTTGTAATGTTTTAGAATCCATTAACCTTTTAAAAACAAATTTAAACTAAAAGCAAATAGACCCATTAATCTTTTTAGTTTAGCCTAGTTAAGCACATTTGTCATTTAACTCATTTTTTTAACGGCAAATTTAACTCATTTAAAATACATTTAACTCAAGTAGAGAGGTGCATCCGTAAAATACATTTAATGCGATGGAAACACAACACACTGTTGATGACAACACACTCTCCAAAACCTTGATCTAATGATCACCCTTGCTACTATGTTTCGGCCGAAGACAATCAACCCAAAACCATGTCATGTCACTATCCAAAGAATGTCCAAAACATACACTAATGTGGTATGATGACATCATGAACACACACTTCTTAACTTATGATCTCAACCCCAAAATAACTTGACTCTTTCCTTGTCTTGTTCTTGGCCGAATACCACTTCCAACTCCATCTCATGTCACATTCAAACACAAACTTACAAGAACCTCTCTTGGAGATTGAGCACCAATCGGCTACAAGAAGGAAACAATGGTGATCCATCCCTATCATATAAGATTGAAGACAATCTTTTGTCTTGTAATCGGCCGAAGGCCAAAAAGGACAATGGACTTGTGCTAGTTGTCAATATACACCACTTTCAACACCAAAACAATCTATGAAAATCATCCTAGCTAGTGAACCTTTCCTAAACTACACACCCTTGTACACTAATTGAATGGAAGCATGGAAGGCATGTTATCATAGCTTTCACCTCTTGATGATTAAGTACTAAAGCGCTTTAACAAGGTGAAATGTCACCTAGATTTCAAAGTTTAATAAGAGTCTGTAAAATAAAGTAAATATGAAATCATAAAAAAATAAAAACGGTTTTGAGTATTTAGTTAGTTAAGCTTGATTGTTTGCATAATTATATTTCTGATTGTAATAACTACAAAATTGAAGTTGTTATCTAGATAATTTATGGTGTTTATAATTAGTATTATCCCATTACTCATTTCACGTATTTAATCACATGGGGAGAGATAACGTACAATGGCTTCTTAACCTACAAAGCGTAGGGGCGTAGGAAGTAATCTCAGCCGTAGATTAGGGTTAGATGGAGGCGATGGCAGGATTGTAATATTTACGCGTTATTAAATAACTGTTTAACACAGAAAAGGTATTTTCGTCCAATTGCAAAATCAAAATTCAATTGAATAAAAATTGTATTGTGCTATTCTCGTTAATGAATTTCACGATCTGGAAAAAAATCACGTAACTGAAAGCTTTGATTTTGAATACCTACCACCTGAACTATGCTCTGTTTTTTTAAACAAAAAAAAAAAACAGAGCATGATACATACTGAAAAAAACTACAAAATAAATGAGGAAAAAGTTAACATTAGTTGCTTTATAACAAACAAAACAAACGCACTTATCAATTAAACAAAACAAACGCATTATCCATTAAGTGGTTCAAACATTAATTCTTTCAAAAATAATCAAAAAAACATACAGAGCATAGGTGCATTGATTTGGTTTAAACGCACGCAATGAAAAACAAAACAAACGCACCATGCATTATTTAGTTTAAACGCACTAAAAAAACGCACGCATGGATTGAATTAAACGCACCTTAATCAATATAACAGACAATGTGTGTTTAAACAAAATATAAAAGACGCACATTATCAAACAAAATATACTACTTACAAACGCACGTATGAAAAAACCCCAGATCAAAACAGGACAAATGTGGTTATATTCAGCCATCAGTTTTATCTACATCAGATTTAGGGATGGCAATGGGTTGGGTTTGGGACGGGTTTAGGTAATCCCAACCCCATACCCGTTTAGGTATGCTTGTCCCAAACCCGACCCAAAACCCGTGGGTTTATGTCGGGTAACTACCCGTCGGGTTTATGTCGGGTAACTACCCATCGGGTATCGGGTATACCCGTGGGTTTCGGGTAAACCCATTAATTTTTAAAACTTACCCATTGAGTATATCTGACCAAAAACCCGACGGATATCTTTTACGTAACTATTAACCAATTACATTTAACATTATTAAATATATATGTAAATGATTACAATGTATAAATATAAAATAATTAAATCATATAAAAACATTCAAAGACATAGATAACAAATAGTATACACTAATTTTTTATATTTTTTAGCACAAGATGACAATCTAGATGAACAGTTAGATATATTATGCATATATATATATATATATATTTAAAAAGATACATTAGAAATTATATTGGGTATCTAATCGGGTAAATGGGTATACGTTATCGGGTAATCGGGTCGGGTAAACGTGTATATCATCAAATCCCAAACCCATCCCAAACCCGCGAAAAAAATAAAAACTAATCCCATACCCGGACCCATACCCGATTACCCGACCCCAAACCCGTCCCAAATGTTCGGGTTTCGGTTTACCCATCGGGTTCGGGTTTGATTGTCATCCCTAATCAGATTGTGAATTCCATCTTACTCTTGAGCTCACTAAACTTGGATTGTCCATTATTGATCATACACCTAAAGAGATACTCTACTTGTCATTGCAGAACCTTCTTTTGTCACACTCGACTGATTTGGACTATGGAATTAGTAGGTAATGTCTTCTTGGCACTTCAAAATCTATTGTTAAACACCACCTTTGCTATTATAATTCTAATTGCAGTAGATGAATTCAAATTGTATATATAAGCGCACATTAAAAATTGAATATAAACACACATTGAAAATTGTGAAACACCACCTTTGCTAATTGAATATAAATGCACTTTGAAAATTGTATATAGATGAATTCAAGTTGTATATAAACGCACGTTGAAATTTGGTCACTAAAACTAATTTGAAAACAAACGCACATTGAAAATTATATATAGATGAATTCAAACTTTATATAAACGCACATTGAAATATGGCCACTAAAACTAATTTGCAAAACAAACGCACATTGAAATTAAAACCCAACCCAAATTTGTATATATATGAATTCAAATCCAAATGTATATTCAAATGTGCTTTTTATCATCTATATACAAATGTGCAAAGAATCAGCACAAATGTGCGTTTATATGTCACCCGTTAAAATCTTCAAATTTTAAACTCTGTTTTGTACCATAATAGCGTCATATGTTTCAAAAGGTTAGATTTTAAGGGAAGAACAAGGTTTGTGATCGGTTATAAATTTGGATTTGAATTCAAAAGAATTCGTAGGTTATGAATTTGATTTGAATTCAACTATGTAATTCCGGTAAATTATAATCATACGAGAATTTGAACGTGATTACTGGTATGGATCAAATGTCTAATATACCCCTGATAGAAATTAACAAAAAAATGTCATTACGCATGGCACCCTCTAAACTCTTCCTACAATTTGTAGGTTAATGAGACTTTGTACCGTATAGTTTCTCTAATCACATAATTGGTATGCGTATAAAAGTAGTTAAGATTGTCATATTCACAAGAGACAATTTTGCCCACTAGTTAAACGCTTAAAATTAAGAGAAAATGGATTTTAATACTTCCAACTATCGCCTGTTGGCGGATAATACTCCCAACTATCACTTTGGCCATTAGCACTCCAAACTTTCAACTTGTTTGCTTTTATCACTCCCAAACTAACTGAGGTCTATCCTGGTTAGTGTTTGTGGCCAAAATGTAAAAATATAAACTTAGATGTGGCCAAAATATAAAAAACAAAACTTAAGGGGAAATTTTGACATTAAACCTTTAACTTATAAATCCCATCCCCCCCCCTTCTCTCTCTCTCTCTCTCTCTCTCTCTCTCTAAACCACCACCACCTTCACCGGAAACCACCACCACCTTCACTGGAAACTACCACCACCTCTACACAGCTACGGAGGAAGAAGACGACGGTGACAGCTACGGGGCGGCGGAACCACCCACACCTTCCACCACCACCACCACCCTTCACCTTCATCCACCACCACTACCCTTCCCTTCACCTTCGTCATACTCCAAAACCACAACCAACGAAACCCTAGCAGAAGAAGAAGCAAGGAGGCGGCGGAGAGGAGAACGACGTCGGAGAGGAGAACGACGTCGGCGAGGAGAACGACGGTGTTAATCGGGAAGCAGGGTGTTAATCGTGCTTGGTTGGGGTTAATCGTACTCGGGAAGCGGATTAAGAAGAAGGAGGGTGTTAATCGGGTATATAATAATCGGTAGACGGTGGAGGTAAGGGTGTTTGGTTGAGGGGTTCGGCCACCGAGTTCGGCTGGTGGTGGAGAAGACCACTGGTCTTCCTCTCTCTACGTCTCTCTCTCTCTCTCTCTCTCTCTCTCTCTCTTTTCTAGCTTTATCTCTCTATCTCAGTGGCTCTCTCCCTCTATCTATAATAATAATCGGTAGACGGTGGAGGTGAGGGTGTTTGGTTGAGGGGTTTGGCCACCGGAGTTCGGCTGGTGGTGGAGAAGACCACCGGTCTTCCTCTCTCTGCGTCTCTCTCTCTCTCTCTAGATAGATCTGGCTTTATATAATAATAATAATAATAATAATAATAATAATAATAATAATAATAATAATAATAATAATAATAATAAGTTTCAAAAGGGTCCCTTAAGTTTAGGTTTTTTACATTTTGGCCACGAACACTAACGGGTTAGACCTCAGTTAGTTTGGGAGTGATAAAAGCAAACAAGTTGAAAGTTTGGAGTGCTAATGGCCAAAGTGATAGTTGGGAGTATTATCCGCCAACAGGCGATAGTTGGGAGTATTAAAATCCATTTTCCCTAAAATTAATATAAAAAGGCAATCTCATTTTTTTTAAATCTATATCATATTGTAAAGTATTTCCCAATGGCTTTTAAGAAATTAAGAGGTACGCATAGATCTGTAAACGAACCAAACGAACACGAACAAGGCTTTGTTCATGTTTGTTTGTTAAGGTTTATTGGACAAACGAACCGTTCACGAACACACTAACGAACATAATTCTATGTTTGTGTTTGTTTGTTAAGAAATTCAGTTGTTTGCGAACTGTTCGTGAACACGGGTCTCGAACACAAACAAACAAAGATAAACATTTAATATGCAACTAACTAAAAAACGTAGTTAATATTAACCGTTAGACAAAGTACATCCACTAAACGATAAGTCAAAGTACTAACTTAGACATAATTGTCTAAAAGTATTTAGGTATGAATAGATGATATTCCTAATTCAAAAGTTCATAATTATCAAAAAATTGTCTAGATTTATCAATATCCAACTTTCCTAAACTCTACATATTCTTCATTCGTTGTGACCATATAAAAACAAATATTAATTAGACAAGGATACATAAACTTGCATTATCATTATGTAGTCAAAAGTACTAGCATCTTCAATTATCTACTAAGGAATCATAACAAAAGGTTGAGACTTTTCATTAGTATAGTAAGACCAACAACTAAAAATATTGATGTTTTTTAATGCAAGAATGATCAAAATATTTCTTAAACATTTAATGTACTAGTAAATTACCCCGCGCGTTGCGGCGGTTTTTAAACCTGACTAAGTACGTAAAGGTAACCCAAGTTAAAAAATAATTTTTTTTTACCAAAATGGTAATTTTAAATTAAAAGTATTTGATATATATAAATCAGGATATTAAGTTTTCTTTTAGTTAGTTGTAATATACAGAGAGAAGGAGAGAATTATTGGCAAAAAAATACATATATTATATGAGGTTAGACATCATGCTTTAAAGAGTTATACAATTCAACAAACAAAAAAAAGACAAAAATGTCCAATTACTACAATGTTTATAAGCTCCAACAAAGCCTAATAGAACCATCACAAACATTGCTTGTTATTATTAAATAGATGTGTAGAAGGATTTAATGAAAAGCTTGGGTTTTATTGAAATTGAATTGGGGTTTAATTAGGTGTTGGGGTTACATGTTGAAATGGATATGAAGTATGCATTACACATATATACAATGAGCATTATAGGTTGTACATAAGGGCATAAAGGGAACAAAATGACCAAATATTGGAAATTTGTGAAGGGACTCTTCAACTCCCATCTTAAAAATTGTGTAAAATTACTTTCTTACCTATCACTCCTCCTTAATAAGGTAGTAGAGAAGGGGGAAAAAGTTTAGGAGCGAAATAAAAGTTAGGAAAAAAACTGAAAGACTATAAACTTTCAAATTTTAACTAGTGATCGAACATAAACACACATACACGAACGGATATAAACAAACGAACGTAAACAAACACATTGCCGAACATTCACGAACGCAATCGAACGAACGAGACATTTGTTCGTGTTTGTTTGTTTAGTTAATCGAACGAAATTTTTTGTTCGTGTTCATTCATTTATTAAACAAACGGACACAAACAAACTTCCCGCCGAATGGTTTGCGAACTGTTCACCGAACGTTTGGTTTGTTTACAGCCCTAGGTACGCACATGCATAATTGTTATAATACGACACACAATGCATATGTTAATACTTTTTAGAACCAAATTTGTCTTTAAAACATCTCATTTTAGTTGATAAACCATAGCAGTATTAAAAATTTTACATTAGTCCTGTAAAATTAATTCATTAGTAAAACTAGTTGGAATGCCCGCGCATAGCAGCGGGTGTCTCAACTGATATCAGATTCAATTATGATATCTATAACGAACCACCACCCATTTCGGGTTTCAAACAAGTTTGTTATAAATGTGATTACATGTCATTCGTAGCGTCTTTCTAAATGTGTCTGTATAGATAGATATATGTAGGAGTTGACGATATCCGTGTTATGGGCTACCCGTTACTCGTTGCAATTTCTTCTCTAGGAGGTCTATGCCATCCTCTTTATATACTTTATATTTACATACGTATTTATTGTTGATATTTTTTGTGCGTGTGTACTGATTTGAGCTTTAAAGTTCTATAATACTATGTTCTTTTTTTCAATTTCCCCTCCAAAAGATCAAATATACGTCTATTTTAAGGATTCATATTTACATGTCGCACAAACTATTTGAACCCTCAGAGACCGCCTTGGTTACTCCTTGTTTTTTGGAGATAAAAATAGATTGCTGAAAACTACAATTATATACCCCAACATCATAGAATACTCCTCTTTCCGTCATCTTCTCCAAGATTATTATTGCAGTTTCAGTCTAGCCTAAAACGACAATCCCGTGAATGAGAAAATTATAGGTCAGGTTTTTCTCCATCATTGACCATCTTAACAAACAAAACAAAGGTCGTGTTAGTATCATTTTTCTGCAATATGTGTTTAACCTTGGCGTATAAGGTAACTTATTAGGCCTTAATCCTCTACATATTTTTTAGAATTTCAATTGCTTTTGTTTTGTAACCGTGTCGACATTGAGCATCAATGATGGTGTTATAAACTTGAATATTTATCACCAAACCCATTGACGTCGTTTAATTCATAAGTCTATCTACAATACCAAAAGTTATTTTCAAAATTGCTTTCATAGTTTTCTTTATCAATTAAAGATTAAAATACGTGTGTGTAGACCAAACTTATAATCTAGAAAAAAATCATGTATCCTATGCAGAAGGTCTTACAATTTTTCTCTACCAACTTATTATTAATTTTAAAAAAAGATTAACATGATGAAATAAAGCAAAAGTGTTACTGATATATTAACATGATGAAATTCTATTCAATTTAATGGAGGGTCTCATTATTCATTTTAGACATTCAATTACAATGGGGGGTTTCACTAATAAATGATGGTGATGAAGAGAGGAGCATGGCATGTTGGGATTGTATAATAGGTATCAAAGGTGGTACACAAGGGTAAATTTGGAAGAAATGAGGTAAAAACTTGAGGATTACACTTGAGACTCTTGGGATGCCATTTTAAATTTGCCAATTTAGACACATTTAGCCATCACTCCTCCTTTATAATGTAGTAGAGATTAAATGTTTATCATAATATTAAATGGTAAATGAAACTTATAAATAAATCTTTTCATTTCTTTTAGTATTAAAACAGGAGTGGGTTATACAAACCATAAATATATGTTAGAATGGATCCTGAAGCTATAGTCTCTGCGACCATTTTCGAATGGTCTAACTTAACAAGATCCACCATGGATCTATTGTATGAGCATGTACGCATGATTGTATATATATCATGCGTGTCAAATGGTATGAATCTAACAAGATATCAAAGGAACAAACAAATACTTGATGACCTTTATTACCAAACTTGTTACAGGCTCAAACATACAAAGAAACAATCTCTCTAAACACCAACACCAAGATACAAATATCAAGAACAAGACTAGACAGGATCAATCAACTAACCTAAGCACTTATTCGACATGAATAAGTGTTGATGATGATATGAAAACCCTAATCGCCCAAATATGATGTGAGAGAGAATAATGAAACAAAGACTGAGACTAAAAAAGTAAACGCCGGTCAAGGAGTCCTTTTATAGAGGTGAGAGAAGCTTCCAGAGAAGAAGCACACTCTCCATCAATCAGAGCCGTCCAATAGAGCTCACACGGATCGATCAGGAATGGACGGCTGATCTTTGATGTAATAATATACCCAATTCATGGACTGGGCTCAACATGAATTGGGCCTTCTGATATCACAACAACAAGTCCACCAGAATGAGTCCACGAACACTGCTACTGCTACCAGCCCAAATCCTATGTGTCACGAACAAAGCCCACAGCAACAATAGTCCAAGTATCCTCATAGTGGCATATCATGTAAAACAACACATAAGAAAAAATATAAGAACAAATATAAACAAATGTAACAAATTAAATAATAAGATAGATAGTGTATTTTTAACAATGCGTAATATAGTGCGAGAGATACGAGCTGGTCGAAAGAATGAATCCTAATAAATAAGAAGTTACCGTGATTAACAAACCTGTAATTTTCACCCTTTTCTTTTCATACTACCCTTGCTCCGTGAATACTATGCAAATCAAAAGGCTAAGCAGAATACCAGCGTTCCAAACAATGAATGTTTGCGACCTTTTAATTTTAATATCTCCACGTTCGTTTCATTTGAATATGGTTTGTCTTTGATCTGAAAGTTAAAAAGTGGTAAGAAGAAGGTAACCTTTATTGTGACGATTAATGCTTATTACTGTGGTTTGATTTTGAAAAGTAATAATTATAACAATGATACAATAAATCTGGTATGTGTGAGTGTGAAGATTTGTTATTAAAGGAGTTTGGGTTGTTGAATAGGAACATATCATATCGATTGAAATTATGAAAAAGGGAGGTAATGTTTTTAAAAGCTTTGCTAGAATATGATAACTTGGTGATATTTTACGGAACATATGAAGAGCATGATAATCCCTATGATGTAACGGAGTTAAAAATATGAATGAGGGGAACTTTCAGATATAACACTTTGTTAGGAATGCTATTAAGGTTGTGGATTGACATCCTCCATATTACACATTGGTTAAATTTATGTTTATCAATTCTTAAGTAAGCAAACAGTTTTCTACCTTGTAAAAAAAATCATGGAAATAAGTTACTAATGAAAACTTTATTTGATTACAACAATCTTCTATTACTATGCGTTGCATCTCACTTTAATGTTGTGCGATTGGAGTTGTCGATAAGATTTAGGGTTGACGAGTGTCGATTAGATGTGTGTGTCTGTGGGATTGGAGTTGGATTTAGGGTATACCGATTCTTCAATTGACGATTTTAGACTTTGGGTACTAAGCTTTATGCCAACAATTTTAAAGGGGACTGGGCTTTGGGCAATTAAAGTACTAAAATGAGCCAACACTTCTAAACCTGGAGAAATCGGTGAGATAGCCAATATCAAGGAAGCAAAATATCGGTGACACATTAGTCAATGTCGTCAATAATATCAATATCGATATTCTAATTACTAATATTTAGCACCGATATTTTGCTTGGGAACCAATGACCACCGCATAGGTTTCAAGTTCTGTATCAATTATGTATTATTCAAACAAGTTATGAAATTTTTGATTTAGACCTTCTTTTGCTCATGTTCTTTAAATATGACTATATAACATTGACCCCGTCGTAACGTACGGGTCCCCCACTAGCATATTAGTACGTTAACTAGATGGATGATTTAGTAATTTTACCCAAAAATTAAGTTGGTATAAGAAAGGTCTTAGTTCAAGTTCTTCTTCAACATAAAATATTTTCCCTTCATGCCCTTCTCTTTAAACAAAAATAGTTTCCAATCAACCGTCACTACGCCAAAATAGCCCTATGGCCACACTAAAAAAGTGTGACCATATGCCTTTGGTCACACTTTTTTTTTTCATCTCAAGTGTGACCAAAGGTCAAGTCATCATAGGTATCATACAGCCACATTCACATTTAGTGGCTGTAACGACATAAAAGTGTGGCTAAAAGATACCAATATTTTTTTGCTAGAATCAATCATTATATCCATTAAGTGTGGCTAAAAGATTGTAATGGCCACATGAATTTACTCTAAGTGTGGTCGTTTATATTATACAGTTACTAGAAAATATGTTTTAGCCACATCAATTTAAATAAAATGTGGCAAAATGGGTTGTTGTAATCAAGCATTCTGTTTATTAAGTATGCCTAAAGGGTAGAAATAGCCACATTAATTCACTATAAGTGTGGCAAAAACTATTTCTTGACACAAAAATATTTTTTTAAATTTTAAGTGTGGCTATTGTATAACATTTGGTCACACATAGTTTTTCTACCATGACAGTTGTTATCATGCTGTCACACAAAAAAATAACAAAGTGACAATAGTGTGGCTAACTGTTACGTAAAGCCACATGAAATTTTACAATCTTTAGTGTCACTATTGTGTAACCTTTAGTCACACATAATTCATTTTACACATGACGATTTCTATCGTTTCGTCACGCATAAAAAAAAAGTTTGGATGGTGTGGCTAATGAATATGTAAAGCCACATGAAATTTTAAAGTTTTTACTGTGGCTATTGTATAACATTTGGTCACACATAATTCATTTTACACATGATATTTGGTATCATTCCGTCACACAAAACAAACAAAGTTAGCATGGTGTGGCTAATTGTTATGTAAAGTCACATGAAATTTTATAGTTTTTAGTGTAACTATTGTCTAACATTTGGCCACACATAATTCATTTTATCCATGACGTATGTAATCATTTAGTCACACAAAGAAAACAACAAAGATAAGAGGGCGTGGCTAATGATTATTAAAAGCCACATGAAATTTTATAATTTTAGTGTGACTATTGTTAAAGATTTGGTCACACATAATTCACTTTAACCATGATGTTTGCTACCATTTCGTCACACAAAACAAAAAGTCTGAATTGTGTGGCTAATGGCTATGTAAAGACTCATGAATTTTATAATTTTTAGTGTGGCCATTGTTTAATCTTTGGCCACACACAATTCACTTTGACTATGACGTTTATTATCATTTTGTCATGCATAAGAAAAATAAAGTAAAGATGGTGTGACTAATGGTTATATAAAGTCACATGAAATTTTGTGTAGCTATTGTGTAAACATTGGTGACACATAATTCATTTTTCTAGTGACATTTGGTATCAGTTCGTCACACAAATCAAAATGACGATGATGTGACTAATGGTTACATGAAGCCACATAAAATTTTCTAACGTTATTTGTGGCTATTAGCTAAAATTTGGTCACGCATATTTACTATTATAATATGTGGCCTTTATACGTAATTTGCCATTTTATTTTTATTTTTTGTAAAATAATTGTAAACACCAATAAAAATGAGAATCTAAAAACCAAATATTTTCAAGAATAATAAATAAAAATTCATAAGTTAATTTCCAACTTAAATACTAAAAATCTATTTCTAGGCTGGTTTTCTTCTCCTTGCTCTTTGCCTTCTGTTTGTTTATATTGTCCAGCGTTGTATAGCACTTCTTTTGCTTCTTAACAACTTTAGTTGTATTTTGTGTTTGATTGGATAGTTGATCTGGTAGCTGGAGCAATAAAACATGAAAATAAATATAAATAAATATTTAAGTTGTATTTAATCATATATCAATTTAAAACAAACCTTTTTGTCAGATTTAACAAGCTGTTTTGGCCAAGGAACAAAAGAACCAACTGCCTGCTCAACTGTTTTAAACTCGCCTGTTTGTATTGGTAGAAATGCTGCCCCCTTTATAGCTTGATCAATAGAAACTCTATAGCAATTATCTTGTAGCGGAACTCCATGAATGGTTTGCTCCTTAGTTGAATAGTAAATTGTACCCAATGCCACACGATTGTTCAAGTTTATTGTATACAGGGTACACTTAAATGTCTACAAAAATTTATGGCATATTAAGATGATAAAATTAAAGTCAATTTATATGTGCATTTAGGGCAATACATTCCGATATGACATTTTCTTGTGATTCCAAATGAGATGACCTTGCAGGAAGTGGAGTTTCAGGCGTAGACATATTACCTCTTTTCCTGGTTTTCATAATTCCCTAAAAAAACAATTAATAAGATTACAAAAAAGTAACACTCACATGAAAATTACAAAGCAATAAAATTGTAAATTACTAACCATTGTTGGCTTTCCTTTTTGCACCGGCTTAGATTTGATACTATCAGGGGTGACTTCTGGTTGCACTACTTTACATGATGCATTAGATGTGGTAGCATTAGCATTGTCCTTAGAGGTAAGATTGTTTTCTAAAGAACTGACCTACAATTTTTTTAACTATGTTTAAACGAAATTTATAATCATATGAAAATTTATCAAAAAAAATAATGAAATTGTCAAATACTTAACATATCACAATTTCTTTTCGCATTATCTTAGAAATGGTAGTTAACATTTGATAAATAATAATGCGTTAACTTGTTAATAAAATAAGTCACTTACTTGTGGTGGTGACATTCTGTTCGTGGAAGATGGACAAACTGGTAACGTAAGTCCTTGTGTAGCTAGATGAGTTAAAACTTGATTAAGTGTGTTATTTGTTTCTGCAATTTGCAAGGATAAGGTCTTAATTTGATCATCTTTTTTCTCACGCTCTAGTCTCTCATTGTGTAGTTGAAGCTCAAGTTGTGCGATTTTTTCTTTTGATGATCCTTTTGTTCTAGGACCCTGCCAATATCTACTAGAAGTCACTCCATAGCCAACACCCTTTAAAAACCCACCTTTTTCCTTGCCAAATACTACTGTAAGGGCATCCGTGCCCGGTTCAAGGTTCAAGGCTCCATCCTTGATTTGTGTTTCACTTTCAATCTTTAAAAATGTGAAAAAAGTAGTTAGATGTTTTGTTAACAAAAAAATGAATTATAGTAAGTAAAGAAGAAATAAAAAAATCGAAGTTAAACATACTAATTTATCTGCCACAACTTTGACATCATCATTCTTGTATTCTCCGTTTTTGTTTTCCCTTGCTTTCCTCCACATCAAAGCACGAGAGGGGATTTCATCAATTGCAAGTTCATTATTTTGTACCTTGTAATATATAATACATAAAGCAGCAACACACAAATACAGATCAGACACATAACCAAAAAATAATTAATATATGTAGACACAAAAAACACTTGAATTAAAGAATGAAGTTACCAATTTCTCCCTTAGATAGGTATATCCTCCTCGTCCCAAGTGATGATCATAAACGTAATTTGATCGTGCTTCTTTGGTTTTCTTTGAAACATCCTTACATAAAAAAATAATTATTTCATTAGAGTATAAAAGAAAAATATTAAAAATGAAATAATGATAACTAGCACAAATGATTAAAACCTTGAATTTGTCTGATTGTGTATACGCTACAAAATTGTCCCAATCTTCTTGCTTGACCATTGAACGATACGGCTTAGGAATTTTTTCAAGTTTCATTGGTTTATCTTGACCATTAATGATAACTAGCACGAAAGACCCTTTTTGGTCACACGAGTCAAAAATCAAACAAATAATGTTGCTAAAGATCATATTTGGCCACACTTTTTGTGACACCCGGCATGTTCGGCTTAAACATATTAGTAACATCTAAGTCTACCTTAGCGAGAAACGTTTATAAACGAACTTAACTGGGTTAGTTGAGTCGGGTCAAGTTAGGATTGTCCAGGGTACAATGATCTGGAGGATCATTGGGAGTCGTTTTGGTAATACACTAGTACCGGGTTCCGTTGTTGGTGACATTACATGAACTAATTAAGTATATGTGTAGATTATGGGTTGTGTGGTGGATTATATACATAGACGTGTTTAAATGATGTGCAAATGATTATCTGTGCCTAAATGTGCTAAATATAGACTAAGGATGCATGCTTATGTGTTAGGATGTGTTAGAATGCGTTAAACACGACAAACTGGAAAACTAGCTTAAAAGAAGTCTTGGTTCGACCACTTCGAGTGGTCGAAGGAGAATAAAAAACGTCTGGTTCGACCCATGCAAGTGGGCGAACCAGGGAAGTGGTTGCTCGGCACGGGGTGCCTGTTTCCATTATCTCTGATCGTGATTCTCGTTTCGCTTCGTGTTTCTGGAAGGCTCTGCACAAGGCTTTGGGTACTCGGTTGGATATGAGTACGGCTTATCATCCGCAAACTGATGGACAGAGTGAGCGGACGATTCAAACTTTGGAAGACATGCTTCGGGCATGTGTCATCGATTTTGGCAAAAGTTGGGAGATCCACCTGCCATTAGTGGAGTTCTCCTACAACAACAGCTATCACTCTAGCATCAAGGCAGCTCCGTTCGAGGCTCTTTACGGACGGAAATGTCGATCACCACTTTGTTGGGCCGAGGTGGGCGAGAGCCAGCTCACTGGTCCGGAACTCGTGTACGAAACTTCGGAGAAAATCGTACAGATCCGTCAACGTTTGGCTGCTGCACGGGATCGTCAGAAGAGTTATGCCGATCGCCGTCGAAAACCTTTGGAGTTCCAAGTTGGGGACAAGGTACTTCTGAAAGTTTTCACCATGGAAGGGCGTCATACGCTTTGGAAAGCGTGGCAAGCTTAACCCTCGTTATGTCGGACCGTTCGCAATCTTGGATCGGATTGGACCGGTGGCATATAGACTTGACTTACCGGCGGAGCTCGGTAGTGTACACAACGTCTTCCATGTGTCTAACTTGAAGAAGTGTTTGGCTGATGAATCTCTCATTGTACCGCTGGAAGAGATCAAGGTTGATGATCGTCTTCGCATTGTGGAGGAACCTGTCGAGATTCTCGACTACAAGATTCGTAGCCTTCGTCTGAGTAAAATCCGCATCGTTAAAGTTCGTTGGAACTCGAACCGTGAACCGGAGTTCACATGGGAACGGGAGGATCAGATGAAATCTAAGTATCCTCATCTCTTTCCGAAGCGCGCGTTTGAATCAAGGCATGTTACTGCTGAAGCGGAATGAATCTCGGGTCGAGATTCCTTTCAATGTGGGGATGATGTGACATCCGGTAAGTTTCTTTTTGTTCGGTTCTTTTCGTTTCTTTCTTTTTGGGGCTTTGCGCAATTTTCGGGACGAAAATTCTTTCAACGTGGGGATGATGTGACACCCGGCATGTTCGGCTTAAACATATTAGTAACATCTAAGTCTACCTTAGCGAGAAACGTTTATAAACGAACTTAACTGGGTTAGTTGAGTCGGGTCAAGTTAGGATTGTCCAGGGTACAATGATCTGGAGGATCATTGGGAGTCGTTTTGGTAATACACTAGTACCCGGGTTCCGTTGTTGGTGACATTACATGAACTAATTAAGTATATGTGTAGATTATGGGTTGTGTGGTGGATTATATACATAGACGTGTTTAAATGATGTGCAAATGATTATCTGTGCCTAAATGTGCTAAATATAGACTAAGGATGCATGCTTATGTGTTAGGATGTGTTAGAATGCGTTAAACACGACAAACTGGAAAACTAGCTTAAAAGAAGTCTTGGTTCGACCACTTCGAGTGGTCGAAGGAGAATAAAAAACGTCTGGTTCGACCCATGCAAGTGGGCGAACCAGGGAAGTGGAAATTGAGAAATTTCCTTCGACCAAACAGGGCTCATTCGACCCTGTGAAAGGGGCGAAGGAGCCTACATTCGACCAAGGAGTTGGTGCGAAGGAAGACTAGTATAAATACCAACCTTTGTCATTTTTCATCATTTCACAAACCCTAACCGTCCCAAAACGCTCTCAAATGATCTTAAACACTAAGGAAGGAGTTTTTGCTCTTCTTTTCCATAATCTAACCCATCTACAACATCTAAACAAGAATCCAAGGTGTGTTCATAATCCTAAATCTTTTAAAAGCATTTTAATTCGTTTTCATCTAACCCAAATTGTCCAGATCTGTTCTAAAGGTGTTTTTATGATTAAAAACCTTTTAAACATCTTTCTAAATCAAAACATGATCATTAACATAGGTTTTCATAATGAATAACATGTGTTAGTTGTGTGTTATGTAGTGTTATGTGTTGTTCATTGATTTGCTGCTACATCTATGATAGAAACATGATATAGGATTGTTGTTAATGATTGGATTATGGTTATCTAGGGTTAGGATTGGGTATATTGATATTTGGGGGTTTTATTGGATTAATACTTGATGCATGAATATTTAAGATCAATAGAATGAATAAGAAAGATCGGATAATCGACAAACTGAGTATTTCAAGCTAAACATGAATCGATTTCAAAAGTTTCCAAATTGGGTAAATAATTTATGCATGAAAGTGATGTTTCCATAATCTTTACCATTTTGGGAAAGGGCTGAAACGGACGTATTATCGGGGGAAATCGATGGGGTTTTGTAGGGATAAGTTATTCATGCTTGACTGCTGTGTTTGATGATGTTTCGGGTCGTTTTGAATGTGTTTGAAGCGTTTTTAGGAAAAATAATACAACAGGGGCGAACCTGGCCTCCTTCGACCAGTCGATGGTGCGAAGGAGGGATCCAGGGTCGAACCTGGGATTTTTATTGGACGAATGTGAATAAACGGGCGAAGGAAGCATCAAACGGTCGAACGTACTGTAAATGGTGCGAAGGAGACAAAAAGGTGCGAAGGAGACTTAAAACTGACTGGTTCGACCGTTCTGATGCAGAAATGAGATTTTTGATACAAACTAAGTGTTTTATGCTTGAACCTTGTGTGTAATCTATATGTACTTGATTAGTTAGGGTAACGGGTCACCAACGGGATGTCGGGTCGGTCTAGTGTGTCGGTTAAACACTTAAACACGTTTTAAATCATACTTGGTTACGATCTGGACAATCGGGGACTAGATAACCTTATGGTTATTAGTCGGAACACTTATGTGAACATTTTGATAGATCTCCGGTAGAGGGATTATCAAGGGCTAAACATCTTTACGTATATTTGAAGAACGCAACTTAAGGTGAGTTCACGGCCCCACTTTTACTGCTTTAACTTTTGGGGGAGAAAACATGCGCTAAACTGTTTTGGTAACATATGTCATACTATGGTTTTAACTTATTATTGCTATACGATCTTTTGGAAAGTCCCGGGGGAAACCATGAATGTGCAGGTTTGCACAACGGGGGAAATGTGGATAGATCTATTGGGCGTGACCTGCCCCACTCGTCGGCTTGGAGGGCCGGGCGGGTGCATATTGTCTCAAACAGGTACATTGGTATCATGCTGAACATACGGGCTGCTTAAACATGCTGAACATTGCTAAACGTGTCTAGTAATGGTTTCCAATCGTAGTAGTAATGAAACATACGCCTAGCTAGCGTACTTGGTAACATTGATATAGTATGGACATGGTAACACTTTGGTAACATTTTTGAACAAACCTGTGAACTCACCAGCATTATATGTTGACATCTTTTTGGCATGTTTTTCTCAGGTCGCTAAGGTAGCAATGAACGGGACTAGGCGCACGGGTCTGCATTGGCGTCTAGATTTTAGTGCATGTTTTGTAATAAGTGTCTTGGATACTTGGGAACACTGTTTTGTAGAGATTAAATTCTTTAAATGCTTCCGCTTATAAAATTTATGTTTTTGGGTTTACGTACTCCATATAGTGTCGTTTATTGTGATCGTTGACTTGGATCCTGGTTTGTCATGCGCCTCGCGGTAAAACCCCGCAAGTGGTAATTTGAGGGTGTGACAGATTCGTATCAGAGCCAATGGTTATAGTGAACTAGGACTGCATGTAGAGTCTGGTCTATAGCCGAGTCGCACACACTAGACGGTCACATACTTTGGGAATATTAGTGGAATATGTACTAACGTTGTCGGGGTGTCCTTACATCATCATCATGTTTCCTTGTTACATCATCCGCTTTTATTTGGGGTCTTACCTACCCTTGTCTTCTTCTTCTGGATTGAAGGAGGAGGGGTTGATTTGTTGGTTCTAGCACACACATGCCTTCTTACACTTGCACCTATTGCCACATAGGCGACAATGTTCGGTGACCGGGGTCTAGATTAGGGGTACATCTGGAGGACCATGTAGAGCAGTTTATCATTTCGGGTGCACACGAAATAATAAACTGGAATGCATGAAAATCCCGATGGACTTCAAGTTTGGATGAATAGTCCTGAACTTGTCCCTAGGTTAACTCTTGAAAAATTTCTAGTGGTTGACACTGGAAGTGAATCTGAATCTCTCGATTTCTCGATTTGTTAGATCATGTCTGGTGCTCGCGGTGGTGGACGTCGTGGTGGCGGCGGTGGCCGTGCTGGCGGCGGTGGTCGTGCCGGAGGCGGTGGTCGTGGGAACATCAACATGACCCAGGCTGAACTGAACAACTTGCTCCAGCAGCAAGTGAACATGGCTATGGCTAATTTCCAGGCCGGGATTAATGCCATGGGTGGTGAGTTGATTTTTGTCGACCTTGCCTCATTTCTTTGGGTTTCGTGTTCTTTCGTTTGTGTTTTACTCGTGTACCGTATTTCAGGTGTTGGTGCCAATCCACCCCCACCTCAGTGCTCTTATAAGAAGTTTAGGGACTGTCAGCCCCATAACTTCGCTGGAACTGAGGGAGCGGTGGGACTGCTCCGATGGCTAGAGAAGGTGGAATCTGTGTTCGTTATGTGTAACTGTCCTGCTGGGGACCGAGTGAAGTATGCTACTGCGACATTTGAGGGGCCTGCATTGTCGTGGTGGAATGCTACCACTCAGAACGTGGGGTTGGGAGAGGCTATTGCTATGCCTTGGGCGGAGTTTGTGCAGCTTCTGAGAGGTGAGTACTGTCCGAGGGAGGAGATACAGAAGTTGGAGCATAAGGTCTGGAGTTACAAGATGGTTGGGTCGGAGATTGAGGAGTATACTGTGAGGAGGAACGAGCTGGCGGTGTTGTGTCCTGACTTACACACACCCGAGTATAGGAGGATCGAGCACTATGTGTCTGGACTAGTGCCCGAGATTGCTGGGTTGGTGGCTGCTGGGAATCTTCCCACTATTGCTGAAGTTGTCCGATCAGCTCATCGGATGACTAACCTGAAGGTGGCGGAAGGCGTTTTGCCACCCAAGGGCGCTGCTGTGAAGACTGCTGAAGGGAACAAGAGGAAGTGGGAGAGTGTGGGGAAGAGTGTGGTGCCAGCTCAGCCGGCGAAGAAGTTTGATACATCTGGGTCTTCTTCTGGGTCGAAGACGGGTGGGTATGTTGGGAAGCATCCCAAGTGTAACAAGTGTGGTTTTCATCACTCTGGGAGTTGTGATAGGGCTCGTTGTCATCGGTGCCATCAGTTGGGGCACCATGCTAAGGATTGCAAGGTGGCGCTCACCCCAACTCAGACTCCTGCGGCTACTCCTGCTCCTGCTCCTGCTGCTCAGGGGACTCAGGGGAGGCAGGGGTGTTATAACTGTGGTGACACGGGACATTTCAAGCGTGATTGTCCCAAACTGAAGCAGGGCGATAATGGGAGGGGCGGGAACGGTAATGGGAACAATGGCGGCGGAGGCAGGACTGCGCGTGCTTTCGTCATTGGATCTGCAGAGGCTAGGCAGGATCCAGACACAGTTACCGGTACGTTCCTTCTTAATGATCGCTATGTTTCTGTTTTGTTTGATTCTGGTGCCGATAAGAGTTTCGTATCTTTGGATATTAGTCGATTGCTAGATATAGTACCCACACCTTTAGAGGCTAAGTACTTGATAGAATTGGCTGATAGTAAGAAAATTGAAGCGACACACACCCTTAGGGAATGTCGTTTGGAACTGTCGGGTTTGTCTTTCCCCATTAACCTTATGCCGGTACCTCTGGGTAGTTTTGATGTTGTGGTTGGCATGGATTGGTTATCGTTGTATCGTGCGGAGATCGTTTGTTTTGACAAGGTTATTCGGATCCCTCTCCCTGATGGAGAGATTCTTTCGGTTCATGGCGAGAAAAGCGGTGCTCCGCTGAGTATCATTTCTAGCATGAAAGCCCGTAAGTATCTTCGGAAGGGCTGTTCGGCCATTCTGGCACTTGTTAACGTTTCTACTGGCGATGAGAAGAAGATCGAGGATATCCCGGTGGTTCGTGACTTTTCTGATGTGTTTCCTGATGATTTACCTGGTCTTCCTCCCCATCGTCAGGTTGAGTTTGGTATTGATCTCACTCCGGGCGCAGCTCCTATTGCCCGAGCCCCGTATCGTCTTGCACCTCCTGAGATGCAAGAGTTGTCCAGCCAGTTACAGGAACTCTTGGAAAAGGGTTTCATTCGACCGAGTTCTTCCCCGTGGGGAGCTCCTATTTTGTTTGTGAAGAAGAAGGACGGAAGTCTTCGTATGTGTATTGATTATCGTGAGCTGAACAAAGTGACCATCAAGAATCGTTATCCTCTTCCTCGCATTGATGATCTCTTTGACCAGCTTCAGGGCTCCAGCTATTATTCGAAGATTGATTTGCGGTCCGGTTATCACCAGTTGCGCGTCAGGGAAGCTGACATTCAGAAGACTGCTTTTCGCATTCGTTATGGCCATTTTGAGTTCTTGGTCATGCCTTTTGGTATCACTAACGCACCGGCGGTGTTCATGGATTTGATGAACCGCGTCTGTAAACCTTACCTTGATAAGTTCGTCATCGTGTTCATTGACGATATTCTGATTTACTCCAAGAACAAGGCGGATCACGAGGAACATCTGCGGTTGGTCTTGGAACTTTTGAGACAAGAGCAGTTGTATGCTAAGTTCTCGAAGTGTGATTTTTGGTTGCGTGAAGTTCAATTCCTAGGACATGTGGTGAATGAACTGGGAATTCATGTCGATCCGGCTAAGATCGAAGCTATTAAAGACTGGGAAGCACCAAAGACGCCATCTGAGGTGCGGCAATTCCTAGGTCTTGCGGGTTACTATCGTCGTTTCATTGAGGGATTTTCGAAGATCGCTCAACCCCTCACTGCTCTTACCCAGAAGGACCGAAAGTTCGACTGGGATGAACCACAAGAATCAGCATTTCAGATGCTGAAGCTTAAACTTTGTTCTGCACCTATCTTATCCTTGCCGGAAGGCACTGATGATTTCGTGGTGTACTGTGATGCTTCTATTCGTGGTCTCGGTTGCGTGTTGATGCAGCGCGGGAAGGTTATTGCCTACGCTTCTCGCCAACTCAAAGTTCATGAGAAGAACTACACTACTCATGACTTGGAACTGGGTGCGGTGGTCTTTGCGTTGAAAATCTGGAGACATTACTTGTACGGTACCAAGTGTGAAGTATATACCGATCACAAGAGTCTTCAGCATATTTTCGACCAGAAGGTGTTGAACATGCGGCAGCGTCGCTGGGTTGAACTCCTAAATGATTATGACTGTGCCATCAAGTATCATCCTGGCAAGGCGAACGTTGTGGCGGACGCCTTGAGCAGTGATGTGCTATGTATGGTCTAAAAATATAAACTAACCTAGACACCTAGTAATATAAAACAGACTCAACTAAACTAGACCACAAGACAGGCAAGTGTACCTATCAATGCAGTACAGACTAAGTAAGTCCGAGTATCGAACCCACAGGACACTAATGGAAAACAAAACTAGACTCAACTAAGACTTAACAAATTTGGTTTATAAATGATTTTTGGTTTTTTAAATAATTAAATAAAATAAATAAAGTATATAAACAAGGATAAATAGACAGCGAAGATAATCGAGGAAAATATCATGATAGGAAGGCAACTACCTAGGTCAAGAATCCTACATGAAAACTCACAACTCTCGGTAATGGAAACCTGAATGGACACCAGATTCTAAAGATAACTTAAGAAACCCTAAGACGTGCTAGATCTCCTCCCGGTCTCACCAACACACCCCAAAGAATCCTAAGGAATAAAACACTGGCTATCTAGCTCGGATCACCTCCCGGTCTCACCTAACTAAGAATGTAAAGGTACTCTAATGACTCGATCACCTCCCGGTCTCTCTAATCACAATACACCCGAAGATGTAAAGGAGTAATTTAATTGAGTTAACTATGATTTGGAATTGCAAGAAACTAAAGACAACTAGGATAGGATCACCTCCCGGTCTCACCTAAAACCTAACACCTAAAGCTCTAGACAACCCAACATTCCATCACCTCCCGGTCTCAAGAATGGAAGAATACAAAAGTCCTCTAAATTCTCTAATCAAGTTCCTATGGCTTTCGTGCACAAAACCATAAAATAAGCTACAAGCACCTTGCAGGTAACCCTAATAAACATCCAAACATGAAAGACATTCACTAAGACGTTTATGGAACTCTCAAAAATAATAAATTAGACTTAAGTACGCACACACATCATAATAAACACCAACCAAACTTTTACCAAAACATTAACCATTCAAAAGTAATCCATAAACCGAGAACTATAAATTTAACATGCAGTCATCATACAACCTAGGTAGTGGTTCAAGATTTAGCTACTCATAATAATGAAAAACAATAAAAACAAAGGTTCAACATAAAAATTAATCATGGTCTCAATATTCATCAACACGGAGTAAATAAATATAAAAACTAAAATTTATTATAGTCGAACCCGTAGCTCTAGTCTTGAACCCGTGCCTCCCTGGCCTTCAATTAATCTCTATCCTCTTTCTCTAAAGTGCTGTGCTACGGTTCGATTGGTTCTCCTTCTTGGCGGCTGATGATATGTTCCTTTGTTCTTTGATGATAATTATTATTGATGTCCTCCAAACTTATATATTCCACCACTTAATAATATTGCCGTCCAAAAATTAATGCCCTTTTTTTTTCATTGTGACTTATTGAGCTTGGGCCACGAGCCCAAGATTTACCATTCTTTATTTTTAATTATTATTATTAGTATTATGACTCGGGTGTTTTTTGGCTCGATCAAAGTTTCTCGTTTACGCTCCAACGTTCATGAACACATGCTCTCAATTATTCGTGTCTTGATTAAAATTATTTCGTTTTGAGCTCATTTTCCACGAATACCTATAAAATAATAAAATAAATAAATACATAATAAAAACGACACGAAACGACTAAAAACCTGACCAAATAATATACAAAATACATAGGAAAAGAGATGTGTTTTGCAACACATCAAATATCCCCACACTTAAACCTTTTTCGTCCCCGAAAAAGACTGCAATGGAATCATAATCAGGACTCTCGGTTTCAAAAACTTTTAGGTTCATTAATTAAGATCTAATCACGCATCAACCAAAACTGTCGGTATTGTTGTCCACCTAAACCCAACCACCAGCTAATCAGGCCCCAATCATGTGAAGCAGTTAAGTTCATATTGTTAAAATCAATCTATGGGTCTCACACTCAAGATATCCGGCTTCACCTAATCTCACCTCAAGCTTTCAAGGCAAAGGCCAAACCAAATAGATTTACCAACCACTGCAAACTGAACTCCCTAATGTATTAGAAATTAAATTTATGATGGATGATGGATGAAGTTTATGAGCTTAGACACATTTGTTTTTTTTTTTTTATACCTAACCCAGAGGTTGTCTCAATCAGAGTCACCATCCCCAAGAGCGACAGCATGAGCTTCGGTAATTTTTTTTTTTTCAACTTGACCTCGAGGGAGTTTCGAGGTTTTTTTTTTTTTTTCTAGCTCAATTGATGGACATGTGGAATTTTTTTTTATTTTTTGGGCGCCACTTTTCACCGGATTTATTCTCATAAAAAGGATCAAGTGTGCCATTTAATTAATAATATATATGGGCTTTCAACCTACAGTGGTACCTCTAATTACTATCAGCGGTTTCAGTTCTACCGTTTCTCCTAAGATGAGAACCCACAAGATTTCATGATTTATTAAGGTATATTAAGAACAATCCTAGGACCTTTCAAAGCTAGCTGGGCCTACCGACACATCTTAAGCAAACACGCTTTCAATCTATTTATATTCTCATATATATAATATTTTGAAAACCAAAAATCCCAATTTTACTATCATTTTCCATATAAAATGCACAAAAAATCAGGGACATTTTTCAATTTTTTTTTGAATTTTTAATTTTTTTTGAATTTTTATAATTTATGACTCAACTACCTAAAAATAAAAACAAAGTTTCCATCCCCACACTTGAACGGCACATTGTCCTCAATGTGTGAGTAGGAATAAAACAAAGTAGAAATAAAAAAATATAATACAACAAAAAGGAACAGACTCCCCTGGGTATAAGTGATGTAGCTGCAAGGGATCTGGAGTTGTCCTTCTAAACAGGCCGTATAGCATTTCATTCGCGGCCTTTGACTCAAACCTGAAAAATAAGAACTAAAAAGAAAATATAAAAACAAATGGTTGCCTCAAATGATTGTTGGGTCGTCCCCACCCGAATGGAGATTGAGTACGGGTGGCTTGATCCAAACCTGCAATAAAATATATTAGACAAACCAATGACTCAAAACTGACTCTCTCCATCATCCCCACACTTGAAGGAAAGATATCCCCAAAGTGAGTTAAGAGAAAACTGACTCAAAAATAAAATAAAAAAATCTAAAAATAATGTACAGACTCAACCGACTTACTATACAAAAATGCAGGAAACGTACTTGGAAGGCAAGATGGTGGAATGTGGTGGATGATGGTAAAACATGTGGTGAAATGGCAGTGAATGGTGGTGGAAGAAAATAGGTTGGAAAATATTTTTTTTTCTATTTAACTCGCGCAACGTGAAGGACACTGGTGATCTCAACGCGCGTTGCGAGCGAATAAAATATAACTTTCCGGGGTAATTACTATTCGTGTATAGCGAACAGGTCAGCCCAGGCTCCTCGCATTACACGAAGAACCTTTTTTCGCAGAAAGTTAATCAAATTTAATGTTTAGAAAAAAAAATTTTCGTTTATTACCCAAACCTCTACCAAAAATCCCAATCATAAAATATATAATTAACTACATGGGATCCGTTCATGGTGTAATTTTTCATGCCTAAACAAACACGAAAACCTGCTAAAAGACTCAAAAACAAAAATAATAACAAAATACAAAGAAAATTCAAAAATATCACATACTCTACAACTGGGTTTTCATGAAGTTTTAATCAGGTGGCTTATATTTTATCCATCCCATATCCAACGCGTTTAATTCTTTTCTTTCACCGTTGTTCATCAAGAAACAATTGGTGAATTTAAAAATATGTTTGAAAAACTCATACGCGTTGAGCCACCAATCCTTACACTTACCTGGACCAAAACTGATGTTTAGCTTGTACTGTTGGCCCATGTAATCACTAGCCTTATCCCATGTGTGGTCTGCTACACTCTCTCTTCCTGCCATCACTGCATACAGACACTAAAAAAAAACACGATCACGGGCACCAGATATATAACGAAAATAAAAATAAAATAAAGCACACAAAAACAAAAAGACACACAAGCACACAAAAAGTAAAAAAAACAAGAACCGACTTAACACACAAGCACGCAAAAAAGAAAATAAAAGCCTAAGACTCTCTAGACACACTAAAAACAAAAAGACTCAAAGAAGACCAATTAATCAGTGAAGTCCTAATCAAAGCTAGTTTCGCAATCGCCAAGTGTCCCCGGCAACGGCGCCAAAAACTTGATGTGCTATGTATGGTCTAAAAATATAAACTAACCTAGACACCTAGTAATATAAAACAGACTCAACTAAACTAGACCACAAGACAGGCAAGTGTACCTATCAATGCAGTACAGACTAAGTAAGTCCGAGTATCGAACCCACAGGACACTAATGGAAAACAAAACTAGACTCAACTAAGACTTAACAAATTTGGTTTATAAATGATTTTTGGTTTTTTAAATAATTAAATAAAATAAATAAAGTATATAAACAAGGATAAATAGACAGCGAAGATAATCGAGGAAAATATCAGGATAGGAAGGCAACTACCTAGGTCAAGAATCCTACATGAAAACTCACAACTCTCGGTAATGGAAACCTGAATGGACACCAGATTCTAAAGATAACTTAAGAAACCCTAAGACGTGCTAGATCTCCTCCCGGTCTCACCAACACACCCCAAAGAATCCTAAGGAATAAAACACTGGCTATCTAGCTCGGATCACCTCCCGGTCTCACCTAACTAAGAATGTAAAGGTACTCTAATGACTCGATCACCTCCCGGTCTCTCTAATCACAATACACCCGAAGATGTAAAGGAGTAATTTAATTGAGTTAACTATGACTTGGAATTGCAAGAAACTAAAGACAACTAGGATAGGATCACCTCCCGGTCTCACCTAAAACCTAACACCTAAAGCTCTAGACAACCCAACATTCTATCACCTCCCGGTCTCAAGAATGGAAGAATACAAAAGTCCTCTAAATTCTCTAATCAAGTTCCTATGGCTTTCGTGCACAAAACCATAAAATAAGCTACAAGCACCTAGCAGGTAACCCTAATAAACATCCAAACATGAAAGACATTCACTAAGACGTTTATGGAACTCTCAAAAATAATAAATTAGACTTAAGTACGCACACACATCATAATAAACACCAACCAAACTTTTACCAAAACATTAACCATTCAAAAGTAATCCATAAACCGAGAACTATAAATTTAACATGCAGTCATCATACAACCTAGGTAGTGGTTCAAGATTTAGCTACTCATAATAATGAAAAACAATAAAAACAAAGGTTCAACATAAAAATTAATCATGGTCTCAATATTCATCAACACGGAGTAAATAAATATAAAAACTAAAATTTATTATAGTCGAACCCGTAGCTCTAGTCTTGAACCCGTGCCTCCCTGGCCTTCAATTAATCTCTATCCTCTTTCTCTAAAGTGTTGTGCTACGGTTCGATTGGTTCTCCTTCTTGGCGGCTGATGATATGTTCCTTTTGTTCTTCGATGATAATTATTATTGATGTCCTCCAAACTTATATATTCCACCACTTAATAATATTGCCGTCCAAAAATTAATGCCCTTTTTTTTTCATTGTGACTTATTGAGCTTGGGCCACGAGCCCAAGATTTACCATTCTTTATTTTTAATTATTATTATTAGTATTATGACTTGGGTGTTTTTGGCTCGATCAAAGTTTCTCGTTTACGCTCCAACGTCCATGAACACATGCTCTCAATTGTTCGTGTCTTGATTAAAATTATTTCGTTTTGAGCTCATTTTCCACGAATACCTATAAAATAATAAAATAAATAAATACATAATAAAAACGACACGAAACGACTAAAAACCTGACCAAATAATATACAAAATACATAGGAAAAGAGATGTGTTTTGCAACACATCAAGCAGGAAGGAGTCTGTTAACCCTCGCCGTGTTCGAGCCTTACAGCTCACCATTCATTCGTCGTTGCCTGACCGGATCCGTTCTGCGCAGTTAGAAGCTTTGAAGGAGGAAAACCTTAAGGCTGAGACTATGCACAGTGCTGACCAGCATCTTGAGCTCAGGACTGATGGCTTACACTATTTTGCGGGACGTGTTTGGGTCCCATTGTTCGGGGGATTGCGCGAGCTTGTTCTGGATGAAGCTCACAAATCCCGGTATTCTATTCACCCTGGCTCCGATAAGATGTATCAAGATTTGAAGATACTCTATTGGTGGCCGAACATGAAAGCTGACATAGCTTCTTACGTCAGCAAATGTTTGACTTGTGCTAAAGTCAAGGTGGAGTATCAGAGGCCGTCTGGTCTCCTGCAACAACCAGAGGTTCCGGAATGGAAGTGGGAACGAATCACGATGGATTTTGTCACCAAGCTGCCAAGGTCACCTAGTGGTTATGATATGATTTGGGTGATTGTTGACCGGCTGACAAAATCGGCACGTTTCATACCTATTAAGGAAACCGATGGACTCGAGCGGTTAGCTCGACTTTACCTTAAGGAGGTGGTTGCTCGGCACGGGGTGCCTGTTTCCATTATCTCTGATCGTGATTCTCGTTTCGCTTCGCGTTTCTGGAAGGCTCTGCACAAGGCTTTGGGTACTCGGTTGGATATGAGTACGGCTTATCATCCGCAAACTGATGGACAGAGTGAGCGGACGATTCAAACTTTGGAAGACATGCTTCGGGCATGTGTCATCGATTTTGGCAAAAGTTGGGAGATCCACCTGCCATTAGTGGAGTTCTCCTACAACAACAGCTATCACTCTAGCATCAAGGCAGCTCCGTTCGAGGCTCTTTACGGACGGAAATGTCGATCACCACTTTGTTGGGCCGAGGTGGGCGAGAGCCAGCTCACTGGTCCGGAACTCGTGTACGAAACTTCGGAGAAAATCGTACAGATCCGTCAACGTTTGGCTGCTGCACGGGATCGTCAGAAGAGTTATGCCGATCGCCGTCGAAAACCTTTGGAGTTCCAAGTTGGGGACAAGGTACTTCTGAAAGTTTCACCATGGAAGGGCGTCATACGCTTTGGAAAGCGTGGCAAGCTTAACCCTCGTTATGTCGGACCGTTCGCAATCTTGGATCGGATTGGACCGGTGGCATATAGACTTGACTTACCGGCGGAGCTCGGTAGTGTACACAACGTCTTCCATGTGTCTAACTTGAAGAAGTGTTTGGCTGATGAATCTCTCATTGTACCGCTGGAAGAGATCAAGGTTGATGATCGTCTTCGCATTGTGGAGGAACCTGTCGAGATTCTCGACTACAAGATTCGTAGCCTTCGTCTGAGTAAAATCCGCATCGTTAAAGTTCGTTGGAACTCGAACCGTGGACCGGAGTTCACATGGGAACGGGAGGATCAGATGAAATCTAAGTATCCTCATCTCTTTCCGAAGCGCGCGTTTGAATCAAGGCATGTTACTGCTGAAGCGGAATGAATCTCGGGTCGAGATTCCTTTCAATGTGGGGATGATGTGACATCCGGTAAGTTTCTTTTTGTTCGGTTCTTTTCGTTTCTTTCTTTTTGGGGCTTTGCGCAATTTTCGGGACGAAAATTCTTTCAACGTGGGGATGATGTGACACCCGGCATGTTCGGCTTAAACATATTAGTAACATCTAAGTCTACCTTAGCGAGAAACGTTTATAAACGAACTTAACTGGGTTAGTTGAGTCGGGTCAAGTTAGGATTGTCCAGGGTACAATGATCTGGAGGATCATTGGGAGTCGTTTTGGTAATACACTAGTACCGGGTTCCGTTGTTGGTGACATTACATGAACTAATTAAGTATATGTGTAGATTATGGGTTGTGTGGTGGATTATATACATAGACGTGTTTAAATGATGTGCAAATGATTATCTGTGCCTAAATGTGCTAAATATAGACTAAGGATGCATGCTTATGTGTTAGGATGTGTTAGAATGCGTTAAACACGACAAACTGGAAAACTAGCTTAAAAGAAGTCTTGGTTCGACCACTTCGAGTGGTCGAAGGAGAATAAAAAACGTCTGGTTCGACCCATGCAAGTGGGCGAACCAGGGAAGTGGAAATTGAGAAATTTCCTTCGACCAAACAGGGCTCATTCGACCCTGTGAAAGGGGCGAAGGAGCCTACATTCGACCAAGGAGTTGGTGCGAAGGAAGACTAGTATAAATACCAACCTTTGTCATTTTTCATCATTTCACAAACCCTAACCGTCCCAAAACGCTCTCAAACGATCTTAAACACTAAGGAAGGAGTTTTTGCTCTTCTTTTTCATAATCTAACCCATCTACAACATCTAAACAAGAATCCAAGGTGTGTTCATAATCCTAAATCTTTTAAAAGCATTTTAATTCGTTTTCATCTAACCCAAATTGTCCAGATCTGTTCTAAAGGTGTTTTTATGATTAAAAACCTTTTAAACATCTTTCTAAATCAAAACATGATCATTAACATAGGTTTTCATAATGAATAACATGTGTTAGTTGTGTGTTATGTAGTGTTATGTGTTGTTCATTGATTTGCTGCTACATCTATGATAGAAACATGATATAGGATTGTTGTTAATGATTGGATTATGGTTGTCTAGGGTTAGGATTGGGTATATTGATATTTGGGGGTTTTATTGGATTAATACTTGATGCATGAATATTTAAGATCAATAGAATGAATAAGAAAGATCGGATAATCGACAAACTGAGTATTTCAAGCTAAACATGAATCGATTTCAAAAGTTTCCAAATTGGGTAAATAATTTATGCATGAAAGTGATGTTTCCATAATCTTTACCATTTTGGGAAAGGGCTGAAACGGACGTATTATCGGGGGAAATCGATGGGGTTTTGTAGGGATAAGTTATTCATGCTTGACTGCTGTGTTTGATGATGTTTCGGGTCGTTTTGAATGTGTTTGAAGCGTTTTTAGGAAAAATAATACAACAGGGGCGAACCTGGCCTCCTTCGACCAGTCGATGGTGCGAAGGAGGGATCCAGGGTCGAACCTGGGATTTTTATTGGACGAATGTGAATAAACGGGCGAAGGAAGCATCAAACGGTCGAACGTACTGTAAATGGTGCGAAGGAGACAAAAAGGTGCGAAGGAGACTTAAAACTGACTGGTTCGACCGTTCTGATGCAGAAATGAGATTTTTGATACAAACTAAGTGTTTTATGCTTGAACCTTGTGTGTAATCTATATGTACTTGATTAGTTAGGGTAACGGGTCACCAACGGGATGTCGGGTCGGTCTAGTGTGTCGGTTAAACACTTAAACACGTTTTAAATCATACTTGGTTACGATCTGGACAATCGGGGACTAGATAACCTTATGGTTATTAGTCGGA
This sequence comes from Ambrosia x helenae, assembly GCA_030844895.1. Lineage (NCBI taxonomy): Eukaryota > Viridiplantae > Streptophyta > Magnoliopsida > Asterales > Asteraceae > Ambrosia > Ambrosia x helenae. Next base: position 5,722,970 of record CM061224.1, on the reverse strand, counting down.
ACACTTATGTGAACATTTTGATAGATCTCCGGTAGAGGGATTATCAAGGGCTAAACATCTTTACGTATATTTGAAGAACGCAACTTAAGGTGAGTTCACGGCCCCACTTTTACTGCTTTAACTTTTGGGGGAGAAAACATGCGCTAAACTGTTTTGGTAACATATGTCATACTATGGTTTTAACTTATTATTGCTATACGATCTTTTGGAAAGTCCCGGGGGAAACCATGAATGTGCAGGTTTGCACAACGGGGGAAATGTGGATAGATCTATTGGGCGTGACCTGCCCCACTCGTCGGCTTGGAGGGCCGGGCGGGTGCATATTGTCTCAAACAGGTACATTGGTATCATGCTGAACATACGGGCTGCTTAAACATGCTGAACATTGCTAAACGTGTCTAGTAATGGTTTCCAATCGTAGTAGTAATGAAACATACGCCTAGCTAGCGTACTTGGTAACATTGATATAGTATGGACATGGTAACACTTTGGTAACATTTTTGAACAAACCTGTGAACTCACCAGCATTATATGTTGACATCTTTTTGGCATGTTTTTCTCAGGTCGCTAAGGTAGCAATGAACGGGACTAGGCGCACGGGTCTGCATTGGCGTCTAGATTTTAGTGCATGTTTTGTAATAAGTGTCTTGGATACTTGGGAACACTGTTTTGTAGAGATTAAATTCTTTAAATGCTTCCGCTTATAAAATTTATGTTTTTGGGTTTACGTACTCCATATAGTGTCGTTTATTGTGATCGTTGACTTGGATCCTGGTTTGTCATGCGCCTCGCGGTAAAACCCGCAAGTGGTAATTTGAGGGTGTGACACTTTTCTAGTGTGGCTACAAAATGTCACATTTTTTTCTAAAGTATGGCCAAAAGTTTTGAACTATTATACAATAGTCACACGAATAAACAAAATGTGTGGCTAAAAGTAAGCTAGAAGGGTTTTAAATGTGATTAATGACCTTTAGTCACATATTTAATCAAAAGTGTGGCAAGACGATTTGAGAAAAAGTGTGGCTGTAGGTCAATTTTGGCGTAGTGCGTTTTAATTGTGTATATGTTTTTTATTTAGTTCACCATTTGTCATAGACGTTTTTTTCCGTAACAATAATAAGTTTGAGAATTACAATAACCTATTCATAAATACATAGTGTTTATGTAGGGTGCCATTTATGTGCCATCAATTACATATAATAAACATGCATAAATAGTCTAATAATAGGAGGTAATCAGGCTAAATTGATAATAAAAGCTACTTAATCGTTCCTATTTGTGCTTATCAGAAAAATGGAGCTCCAACCCAAAAAGAAGCAATTCTAGGATAAAAACAGCCAACTACAGAGATTCTTGATGACACGAGACGTGAAGCATGTTCCAAGGATGTCTAAAGACTTCCCCATGGCAAAATATTGACGATAAAATCAGCCCGGGATCGACCAAGCACGACCATGAACATCTGCACAAGGGCCTGCAGACTAGAAGACAAAGCAACAAACTTGGGAGACAAGAAAACATCTTGGCACGGCCGTGCTCAGCACATCGTACAGATAAGATTGACCATGCAGCAACAGAATATACGTGGGACAGTAAGCACGGTCGTGCCACCCTTTGGCATGGCCATGCTCAGCCTGATTTGCCCATAAATAGTAGCTTCAACTCAGCCATTTGTGTGCCGATTTTTATCTTTCTTAAGCCTTCTTGGGAACTCTTGGAAGGCCTTAGGGCCGGACCAAACACCTCTCCAAGGTTAGGATATTTCCGAACTTGGGTTTTCAATCAAGAAATGACATCGTAGGAGTAGTTACATTACATGTAATAAAGTCGAGGGTTGTGATGATCAAGAAATGTTATCTCACTAGGGGTCTGTTTGGTATAGGGTAATGGAATGGATGAGGGAATGGAATGGATGCGGTAATGGAATGGACAAAGTAATGGAATGGATCATTAACATTTCATGTCTTGTTTGGTTGCCATGTGGGAATTAAACAAAACATTACTTTGTGTTGTTGGATAGGCAGGAAAAGACAAAGAAATAAAATCGGTGGTTAGTGGCGGTGGTGAGTGGTGGTCAGTGGCGGCGATGGTGGGTGGTGATATGCGGCGGTGGTGGGTGGGTGACAGTGGTTGGTGGCAGCGGTGGTGGGTGACAGTGGTTCAGTGGTGGTGGGTGGGTGGCGGCGAGACGGTGGTGGACTGGTGGGTGGTGACGGTGGTGGTGGGCGACGGTGGTGGGTGGTGGTGACAATGGTGGTGGGTGGTGACGATGGTGGTGGGTGGTGGTGGTGGTGGATTATAGTGTTGGTAGTAAAGGGTGAATGAGGGATGGAATGAAAAAAACATGGGGGTGGATGGAATAGTTTTGAAGGAATGGAATGGCTTGTGGAATGGGTGATTCCATTCCTTTAACCAAACACACTTTTTTTCATTACCTCGTAATGGTCCATTCCATTTCTCCTTCCATTCTGTCATACCAAACGCTACTTAGTATTCTCTTTTAAATAAATTAAAAACTAGATTCATTTTCTTCACGTTAAATTGATGTATTAACTTTTAACCCCATTCGATTAGTTTGTATATTGCACCTTCTATTGCCTTTTCAGCTAACCTTATAAACATTCGGTCAATGGAGTAATCAAAGTTTTCAATGCAATAGTCAAAGTCTAAAAAAGGTGTGTTTGAAAGAAAATGCATACAATTTAAATACTCATAGTTTCTATTTCTTTAATTTTTAATTAAGAACCAACATTAGTTGTTACAAGTGGGTTTAGTCCGGGTTTGATTTCTACAAGGGGTTTTTCCAGAAATTGTGTTTAGACATTATTGTCTAGTGAAAATAGATATGATCAGATGGTTTAGTTGGTCGCATGATGATACTTTAATGGTCTGTCAGTGATCAAAATTTGTCATTCATAAAAATAAAAAGTTAAAGCAACATATATGGGCCTGGGCTTGGGCTTGGGCTTAAGTTATGTACTCGTTCAACTTCCACCTTCATGGATTAACAGATACATTAAAGTGAACTGGCCCATTTAGTATCAGATCCGATAATCCAACAGACAAAAGTGTCATGTAAATATTTTTAATGTTAACAATATATGTGCATGTAACTTGTAATAGTTAAATGAACTTCTAGTTTATAAATTTATAAAAAAAAAAAAAAAAACAAAAAACAAAGGGATATGTGCTTTTACTCTCTAAATTACATCTTACATGGACATATATGACCAACATTAGCGCCACACCGTCAAAGCTAAACACCAGTATTGTGTCATGTCGATTTCCAAGTTAATAGATTTTAGCATACCCAATAAGGGGCTCACATACACCCATACATACCCCCCCCCCCCCCCACACACACACAAGTATCAAACGTACTCCGATGAACTCATTCTAGTGGTATTTGAACCGTATGGGTGTAGCTTTTAAGGGGCAGGGAGAGCCCCCCCCCCCCCCCCCCCCCGAATTTTTGCTCAGGAATTCCGATTATATAGTATTCGTGTAGAAATTTTTTGGTATATACGGTGTAACACCCCGACCAATGGCGGAAACATCGGGATGTCACGTAGTGATGATTGTTCAGTAGCTCATGGTGAATAATAATTTCATTAAATGATTTAAATAGTTTACATACAATGATTCTACAAGAATTCGTACATCAAATTGAATAAAACTATGCACATATCTTCAAGCAAATCTTCAAGCAAGTAGAACCTGAAACATGTTAAGTTGAAAATATTTTGGGTCAACAAAAGTTGGTGAGAATACATAGGTTTTTGAAAATAACTGATAACAATAGTTTGTACAACATTCAAAGTTGTATGATGACAGAATATGATACCGACATGCAACAATGCGTCTTTGTACAACCAAACCTTGTGTCGACTGATGACTAACTCGCAAGTTAGTTAAATGTTATTACTGTTATCGATCATCCCTGAGTCTATGCGGGGGATGGGTTTGTCAGACCTATAGCGCTATAATCTAAACAGGCGGCTTGATCATTGTTAATGATTGTACTGTGTCTTTTTGTTACAGTCAAATGATAGAATGATGTTGTAATTGAATCACAAGTAAATATGAGTAAATGATAGTATAAAATATCTGAACATGTTTCACCCCAAAAATAGTGAAAATAGAGTAAAGGGGCTATGTAAACTCACCTTAGCAAACGTTATACTTCTTGAAAAGATTGAATAATGGGGTTCCCAAACAATGCCAAATATCACCCTATAATAATGTGATAAATAAGTCTATCTAGTCTACAAATGTATAAATTTCTAGGGCTTCGGATTGGGGATAAATGCTCGTTTGATTAATACTAAAAATATTCGACAATTGAGGGAAATTTAGTAAATTAATGACTAAAAATCTTTTTATGAAATTTAAATCCAAGATGGTCACAAAAATGTTGTTTAAAGTATAAAAATAATTTTTATAAAATTATTTTCTTTAAAATAGATTATTAAATCTATTTATCACAAATCGCTAAACTTTAACTTTAATATTTAAAAATATAAAAAATTTAAGAAATATTAGTTTAAAAATTATATTTCTGTTCCAAATAATCAGAAATAATTTCTATAAAATTTTGGTGCAAAAATATTAAAAATTGGATTTATTATGATTTAATTATGATTAAAACTAACAAAAATTGGTTAAAAATATTAAATAATTGATTTTTCAGAAATAAAAATTATTTCTAAAAAGCTTAATGTTATAATATCTCAGAATAAAATTTATGGAAATTTATAAATTTGTTTTGATATTTTAATAGAATTTTATAAATATAATAGAATAAAATTGATTTATTTATTAAATATATTAAATAAATTAATTTTTGAAAACCAAAAGTTGTGAGTGAAAGCTTTTCATCAGATTATCTAAAAATAATTTTTTTAGAATTATTAATAGAGTTTTAATAAATTAAAATGAATTTATAAAATTTTAAGTAATAAAAGGTTAATTCTTGATTGTTTTAGAAAAAATAGAACAAAGCATAAAAAAAAAGTGCCACACCCGGGACTCGAACCCGCGTGGGTCAGTAGTCGAGCCACAGACACAACCATCTGGTCTAGCCAGTGGTTGTGTTTGGTTAATGTTCCATTAAAATAAATACACTAAGTAAAATCGAGTTTATCCCCAATTTCAACTATTCGAGCCCTAGTTCTGCAATCAGACAAATCATGCATATTGAACCTGATTAAAGTTAGGGTTTTTGTTGTTTGATTGCCGACTAACAAAACCCACAAAAAAACTAGAACTCAGAGTGTTGTATTGTGCTCGTTTGCCCGGTCAAAGACAAAAGTCAAACAGCGTGTAGATGGATAATTATCAGAGTGTTTCAGAAGCAATTGGAGGTTGAGAGAGAGATGTGAGCGAGTTGTGAAGGTTCGTAGGTGATCAATTTATAGTGGGGATTGATGGGTTGGGTTTAATTGGTAAGTTGACCCACGATTAATGTCATACGCGTGTAATAATTGAAATTGGGTATAATTGATGGCAATTATGCGTGTATTTGATGATAGATCGGCCGATAATCACGGTTCCAAGTCAAACATGGTTAATTATTCGTCAATTGAGCCAAAAGATCTGGTCAAAGGCCTTAAACGTGTTACCATATCTGCTACTGCTGCTGTTCGTGACACAGGGAAGAAAGATAAGGAAAAAGAAAGTGTGTTTAAATACATTTTAAATTGGGATTAAATCAACTCAGATGTGTAGCCCAGGTGGTTAACGTGTGGGGTGTGTGCGTGGGCCGCTGGCTACTCGGGTTCGATACCCGGGTGGGACATTTCTTTTTTTCTTTTTTAGCAAACAGAAAAGGAGGAGGGGAGAGCCAATGGGCCGGCTTAGTGGGCTTGCTAGATTGGGCTTGGGGTTAATAAGTTTGGGCTGGGCTGAGTTTAAACAAAGGGTGGGTTAAATTGTGTTGTGGGCTTAGACAAACATAATTTAAACAAATCTTATAATTATTATTATTATTATTATTATTATTATTATTATTATTATTATAGTTGTATATATATACATTTATATATATATATATATATATATATATATATGAATAATTATCATTGTATTAGAGTTTAAAATGCCACAAAAATAGTAATAACGCTTTGTCGTTTTTATCGTAACGAAATACTATTTAATGCGAAATGTTACATACGGTTTCGACCCCCGAAACTGATTTTCGACCCACCGAAACTAGTGATTTCTGACCCCCCCGGTGACTTCCGACCCCCCGAAGTTTCGGGTCAAGCTTCGCCACTGTAAGACCGGGTGTAGTGGAAGCGTTATGTGGCGTGATTTGGAGATATAGCGCGATGACACCGGAACTGTGGGGCGCTATAGCCCAACAAACATGTATGGCGCCATTTCAATAATGCCGGTGCAAGTTTTGTCATAGCCAATGGCTATGTGACACGTGGACAAGCAGAAGAAAAAAAACGGTAAAGTGGTGGGTGATGATGAATTAGAAGGTGGTGGTGGTGGTGGTGATGATGAAGGCGGCGACGAGGTGGTGGGTATGGTGGTGGTGATGATGAAGAAGAAGGTGGAGGTGGTGGTGATGAAGCCGGCGGCGGAGGTGGTGGGTGATGATGAAGAAGAAGGAAGATGATGGTGTTTGTTTCAGACGAAGAAGAAGGAAGATGATGGTGTTTGTGGCTGATGGTGGTGTACGGTGGTGGTGATGAGGAAGAAGGGTTTGGGATGGTGATGATGATCTTGGTGGGCAGACAAAGAAGAAGGAAGAAGTTTGTTTTGGTTTTTTTTTTCTAAAATAAAATAATAAATAGCGCCCTTTTTTCACACTACCACTACACCCTTTTTCAGTTTCTCTCTTCATGCTGACTCAGTAGCCACGTGGACCAATCAGGAAGGGGGCTTTATTTATAAAGCCCCCCACTACACATGGTCTAATGAACCGTCTTGTCGAACCATGTGATCTTAGATTTTAGGTTTTCGTTTTTGGATTTTTAGTTAGTAGATTTTAGAATTTTTGTTTTGGATCAATGTATTTTTTCATCATTGTATTTTATTTGTGATTCATTATGTTTTTCCTTGGCTTGTGTTATATTTTTCTCGGCGTATTATATTTGGCGATCTTTTATCTTTGTACACTTGCTAGATTTAAGAGTCCGTGTGAAATAACTTAACCCTGTAGTAATATTGTTATGTTTAATAATAATAACTGAGTTGTGAGATAATAGACCACACACAAATAAATCATCTAGTTTTTTTTGAAGTAGCAAATAAAGAAAAATGGAAAATTATCAATATAGACATTATTGACCTAGGCGTTAGGCTTCTTGGTGTGGAGTCGGGGGAGCACATCGGGGTCTGACGTGGAGCTTGTCCCGATCACCGATCGGGGAACACCACCCCCATCGAGTCGGGGTCAGGGTCTTCGGCAAAATCTCACCAATTCCACCGAGCTGTTTTTGGGTGTGGTATTTTTTTTATTGTCTTTTCCTCTTAAAAAATAATAAAATATTAAAAGGGGAAAGGGAACTATTTCCTTGGTTTGAGGGAGGGGAATGGGAAAATGACGTAACGCTGATGTGAAATTTGGGGAAGTTGGGGGAGGTATACACCACACAATATAGCCTAACAAATTGGACAAAAATCGAATGCTAAGTCAATTTAGCCGATGGTTTTACCCATGGTTTGTCGACTAAAAATGGTTTAGGCGACGTTTTTATATACTTTTGGTAATTGTTGGTCACATATTTTCTAAAAAAAATGTTTTTAACCATGAATAAAGAGTTTGAGCTTGTGCTGACAAGTGACAATGAAGACTTTGACAAAATTAGACACCACAAGAATTTCTGACAGCAAATTAACATACCTGACACTCACATTCAACCATTACAGCAAATTTCATTATTATGTCGATTGATCTTTTAAAACTTACACTAAATCTTCAAAAAAAAAATCATTCGTTTTATGTTTGAAATTATGGGTCATTTAACTGAAAAACTGATGTGAAATAACTAGCCTAAACTAATAATTTACGGTTCGGTTTTGTTTATTTTTTTGAAGACTAAAAGTTAAGTACGGTTTCAGCCATACCTTCATACCTTGTGCTAAAACCGAACTAAACAACACCAAACTTAGTTGAATGTTTGTTAGTGGATTTCAGTTTCATTCATAAGTGCTTAACAAATACTTACGGCTAAAAGTTTTGGGGGTGTTTGGGATTGATTATTCAAAATGGATTATGCGTTTTGGAAAAGCAGAGGTGGAGCTGCTTATAGGGTATGTTTGGCAAAACTAGCTGGAGGCTGGTAGCTGCAAGCTGGTAGCTGCAAGCTGGTAGCTGGAAGCTGTTAGCTGGAAGCTTTTTAAATATATTTTGGTGTTTGGCAGAGTAGCTGGAGCTTTTAATAAAATGTATAAAATGACCAAAATGGTCATAATTAAAAGATTGTAAAGAAGGTTTTTATTTTATTTTTAAAATAGAATGGGTATTTGTGTCATTTATTAACTAAAAGCTTGTAGCTAGTAGAGCTTTTTCTTAAAAGCTACTACTAGTAGCTTTTCCTTGTAGAGCTTTTTCTCCAACCTAAAAGCTTCCAGCCCCTTCAACCAAACAAGGCTTTTTATTTAGTAGGAGCTTTTTCTTAAAAGCTTGAAGCTTGAAGCTCCTAAAAACTCTTAAAAGCTCCTTGCCAAACATACCCATAGATTATTGCGTTTTGGTAGCTTAAAAAACTGATTATGTGCGTTTTCAAAACGCAATCCAAACAGAGTAGGTTTTGCAATACAAAAGGGGGGTAGCGGCGCAACTTGTGGCCCGTTTACCTACGTATCACTTGTAATTGGTTGTCTTTGGTTTAATACAAAGACTTAAATAGTTAAATACATCAGCCTTTGAATTTGAAAAAAAAAAAAAATCCAAACACTAAAAAATGATTATCTGCGTTTTCAAAACGCAATAATCTAAAAATCAGATTCATAACGCAATCCCATACGCCCTCTAGTCTCCATTTGCATTATTTTGGGCCATAATTTTGGTCAAAATATAAAATCGAAAACTGACCCTAACCAAACCGAACCCATACGTAGAAAATGAAGGCATGAAACCGAAAACCAAAGTTTCGGATTGGTTTGTTTGAGACCAAGACCGACCAAAACCAATCCTAACGCACATCTACTTAATATACTTGACTTTCGATTTGTATTTTTTTAAATTACAACGTTATGTTTTATATACATTCGGTTTGTCTAGTTTTTTTTATATTAATACTATGCACATAAGAAATATATAGTTAAGCTGGATGGTGTAGATTGGAGCCTTTATTGCGCCATATAGACGTGGAGGCTTTAACGCATCTTATCCTTAACATCTACGCACTGAAATAAAGTCATTCAAAGCCCATTTAATAAATAAAAAGAGAAAAATCAAAAAATCTAATGGATTGAAAGGTGAGACCTTCATTTTCTCCTTCATACACGCTACTGGGCTGGCGAAAACAACAGTAGCGCCATTCAATGGTGCCTAGGAAATGGTAGTGTGAGACGCCATAGGGGTGATGTGGTGAGGAGTGTGAGACCACACCGGATAGCATTATCACTTCTTTTAAACTTACTTTTGTGAAATTAATAAGATATTTTTAACGTGTGGATGGCCAGAAACAAAATGGCTTTCGAAGGCGTCTTTATTCCGGTTTCTAGGACCGTGGAAGCGATAAAGGAGGAGTCGTTTTTGTGGATTGCGAATAGATCGAAGCTGCCTCGTATTGACTGGGATAAATGGACTGATTTCTCTGTTTCGAACATGTTGTATTCAGTTTTGTTTACGTTTCGATTGGTGCGTGTATTTTCCAGTCTCTTGCTGGGGCTTTATATATATATAAAGTTTTTTTGCTGGTAAAAAAAATAAGATATTTTTAAACGAAATATTTTATTTAATAGAAAACTATAATTAAAAAACACTTTAATAAATGATGGAAAGGTGATGGATATATATGCTAATGTATTAAATGTAATTTTGATATTGAAATTGATATATTGCAATAAATATGCATTTATTTCTAATCATCCGATCAGTGGCGAACTTTGAGCGAAAACTTCGGAGTTCGAAAGTCACCAGGGTAGGTAGTGACCGGTCACGTGGGTCAAAACCGTATATACAAAAAAAAAAAAAATTATACGGTACTATAAATCGGAACTTCTAAGCTAAAATTTTGGAGGGTCGGACGACCTCCGGCCCCTAGTGCATCCAATTAGTTTTATTCCTATATTTTCAGGACTTTTAAAATCATAAGATATTGAAATTCAAGACATGCAACGTATGTATTTTGTATGTAAAAAACTCAACTCTGATTTAACTGGATTATTAGTTATTTTTTATAAATTTGAATTACGCTTAAAGATTTAATTAAATTCATGCTTAGTCAAGCTCAGCATGAACCTGAACTCAAGCAACGTATTTTTTTATTTATTTTTTTTTCGTTCAAAAATACCCGAACTCAATCGTTTAATAATAAGCTTTGTTTTAAACCCAAACTCGAACTCATTTATTAGTAAGCTTCGTTTTAAGCCCAAGTTTAAGCTCAAGCACGATTCAAACTTTTAACGAACAAATCTTAAACTTCTTAAAGGTTTGATTCAAGCTTTTAGCGAACTAATCTTAAATACTAGTGACTACTCATCCGATGACCAAATTATTTAATAAAAAATGTAACACTAATAAGTTTCAAACATGAAAAATATAGATACCAACACCAGTATATTTCCTAACCATTATGGATCATTACATAATTTACCTTCTTTTACAAAACAAACTCATCTATCTTTCTCCTCACAACTTGTCAATGCATTCTAAACCGAGGATTAACCGAAAACCAACCCGACCTTCCACTTCTTTCGACATCGGTGAACGAAAACAAACGCAACGACGCGATGCAGTGCACCATACAATTCAGCAGGAACCCGCTAGTTTCGCCACGAAGACTCATGCCACACTACCATGATCTGACCCGTCGTCATAGTAGTAAGGCGTTAACTTACCATCTTTCGATGCAAATTTCATGGGATTTACTGATCCGATCTCTTGCAGCATCTTCACGACTTTTCTCATCGACGGTCGGTTGATGGGAAGTGGGCTCGTGCACAAGAGACCAACGTTGAGGACTTTGCATATTTCTTCGTTAAAACATGAATCTAGTTTCGGGTCCAGCACAGCGTCAAGACCTTTCTGGTCCAATGTAGCGCATACCCACTTGACCAGATCTTTTTCTCCATACTCGGGGGCAACTGGCCGCTTTCCAGTCACGAGTTCAAGAATTACAACGCCGAAACTGTAGGTATCGCTCTTTTCGTTCACTCTTAATGTATATGCATATTCTGCATGATGAAACAAATTGGTTAGTTACCTAAAACATAACAAAATTAGTTTGGTAAGCTTGTATACCATGTTAGAGATTCTATGAGAAAGGCGAAAAGAGGACGAACCTGGAGCGATGTAACCACACGAACCAGCAATGACGGACATCGATTTACCAGCCTTGTCTTTACCATCAACGACTTTAGCCACACCAAAATCCGCCACTCGAGCACCAAAATCGCCATCAAGTAAAATGTTATTTGATTTAACATCTCTATGAACAATCGCGGGAACACAATCATGATGCAAATAAGCCAAACCCTCGGCTGCATCCACCGCGATCTTGTACCTTATGGGCCAATCCAGCAACCCGCTTTTACCGCTATGGAGTAAATCTCCCAAACTACCATTCGGCATATACTCGTAAACAAGAAGTTTACACATTTTTGTAGAACAGCAACACCAAAGTCGAACAATGTTTTTGTGACGGATTTTCCCTAACGTCTCCACCTCGGCCTCAAACCCGTTATCAAGAATCGAGCCTGAGCCCGACCCGTTTTCTAGATCCTCACTTTCACCCTTCTTTGAACCTCCCCATAGCTTCTTAACAGCCACAGTCTCACCATTGCCCAAAACAACTTTGTAAACCTTACCCGACGCACCACTTCCGATCACATTATCCTCATCGAGCGCACCCATGATTTCGTATTCGCTAAAACTCAGCTTGTGAAATGACATCAACGTCCATTTCGACTTGTCAATACATTCTTTCGAGTTCTGAACATTCTTGCACCGGAAGTAGAACCATCCCACACCGACAATGAGGATCACACCGGTTAGTATAAAGATCGACCGGAGTAACCACACGTAGCCCACACTTTTAGTCACGTTTTCGCCATCGCATAAACCCTCAATGTCACCACAAAGGCCCGGGTTACCCAAAAAGCTATTGATGTAGACCTTCTTAGCGTAAACCGGTGGGATATCTCCGGTGAGCGAATTGCTCGATAGATTGAGCTGATTGAGCCTCAAGTTCTGTAACCCAACCGGAATCTTACCCGAAAACTGATTTCCGGACAGATCAAGATAGTTCAAGACCGATAATTCCCCTATCTTATCCGGAATGCTACCCGAAAACTTGTTGTTAGCTAAGTTAAGCTCGTTTAGCTTACTTAACGAATCGATCCCACTCGGAATCCCACCCGAAAACCCGTTATTATGAAGATCAAGCTTAGCTAACTGATCAAGTTTCACAATGCTACCCGGTAAAGACCCCGAAAAGCGGTTATTACCACCCGAAAACTCAACCAAACCGCCAACAAGCCCTATCTCATCCGGCAACTCACCCGAAAACATATTATTCGCCACATTCAACGTCGAAAGGTTCCCCGCCCGACCAATCGCCTCCCCAATCACCCCGGAAAACTCGTTTTCCGCGAGTTCCAGTAGCGAAACCTGGGGCAGACCCCAAAACCCTACCGGAACTTCGCCGGAAAACTTATTATACCCTAACCGAACTCGCCTCAAGCTCAAACAATCACTCAAACTCGCCGGAATTTCACCCGAAAACGAGTTATGTATCATCAAAAGCTCCTCTAACCTACTATTATCACACAAACTCGCCGGAATTTCGCCGGAGAACATATTATCCGACACGTCAACCCAAGTCAACGGCGACTTTTTCCCTAAATTTTCCGGCAACTCACCGGAAAACCTATTTCCAAACAGCCTTAACTCATAAAGATTACTAGAATTAGCAATAATATTAGGAAACTTACCTTCAAACATATTTTCATAAACATGCAATGACTCTAATTGCAACGAACATAACTCAAACGGCACCGTTCCACTCAACATATTCATCGAAACATCAATCAACCGTAACGCCGTCATCTTTGACCACCCCTTCTCCGGCAGTTGACCAGTCAACGAGTTGTTATAAAGCTCTATCTGCACAACGTTTGTCAACTCAGTAACCGAACTCGGAACCGACCCAGTGAGTTTGTTAATAGACAAGTCTAAATCGACGAGTTTACTGAGTCGACTCAGTGAGTCAGGAATCGGTCCGATTAAATTACACTCGGTTAGCCATAACACTTCTAGATTCGTTAAGTTTCCAATCTCCGGTGGGATCCGACCCGGTGAAAACGGGTTGTATGATAAGTTAAGCTGCTTTAAGGTTGAAATGTTTCCTAACTCCGCCGGAATATTCCCTCCGATTAAATTATCGACTAAAGATATTATTTCAAGCTTTTTAAACATTCCATAACTCGCCGGAATGTCGCCGGAGAAGTTGTTTCCGGTCAAATCTAAATATTTTAACTCCGGGAGGTCGGATAACATCACCGGAAGTTCGCCGGTGAGATAATTCTGACCAAGATTTAAATAAACAAGACTCCGGCAAGCAGACAACTCGCCGGAAAGTGTACCATTGACGGAATTATTATACAAAGAGATGAATTTAAGTCCGGGGAGCTTGCAGAGCATTGCCGGAAACTCTCCGGCGATGTTGGCGTTTGATAAATCAATGGCTTCAATAATATCTGTCCCTTGTTTTGCACATTTGACGCCGGTCCAGTTGCATGGAGTGTCGCCGGTCCAACCGGAGAAAAACCCATCTGGGTCATCAAACATGAGCTTCATTTGGTGGAGATAATGATATTGTCCTTCTTGGTTTAAACAAACACAGAAACGGATTAAGCATAAGAAAGTAAAGAACAGGGATAGTGACGTCATCTTGAAAATGTGTGAGTGGTTTCAACAAAAATGTGAAATAAGCAGAACCCAGATTATAAAATTAGTTAAGGAAAAAAGGGTTGAATGAAAAATTAAAAATTTTGGTGAAGTGAAATGTGATATGGAAGGAGGGAGGTTGGGTATATATAGATATAGAAGAATGTATGTATATGTATATGTGAAGATGTAAATATTTGGGAAAGAGACAGTGGTCCAAGAGAGAGAGAGATGAAGGGTACAAATCACGAGGAAGGAGGAGTTAATTATGATTAGATGGTACTTTATTGCATGAGTTAAATGGATGTTGGGCCGCCGACAATGGTTTTATTGCCGGAAAATGGAGGTCCGGTGACGGTGACATAAGGATTGTAAAGTGAGAGTGTGTTAATTATGTGGTTTTTATGGGTGAGGGTGACGTGGATATTGTTGTTTATGAATTATGATGTGGGGAAAGCATGTAAAACAGGAGTGTTAATTTCTTATCATGGATTTAGGTGTGTATTTAAAGTTTTGGAATTTTTATTTACTGATTTTGCTCGTCTTTTATGGCATGAGCAATTCAATTTTAATGAGTTAGCTATGATATATTAATTCTTGGTTTTGATGTTTTTGTAAAGGAAACTTACTAGAAGACCGTGTGTGTGTACACGCGAGCAAACATGCGTGAGTAGCCTCACGCTCACTCCCAGCCACAACAACTCCATACTAACTCGACGTGAGCAGGCTCGTGTAGGTTTATAACGCGAAGAAAAGAATTTGTGCTGGATTTGTAGACTGTGGTTGCGCCGGTGCTCACCGCCAGCCACAACAGTCTGGCATGACTGAGTTACTTGAGAGTCACATCAGTGGCTTGCGACGGTATTCACCGCGAGCCACAACGTACAGCCTAAACTATTAAGCAATGGGATTATATAAAATGTAGATCTCCAAGCCACTGATGTTTTTGGAGAATACCGCCGCAAGCCACTGATGTTTTTGGAGATCTTAGACAAAATAAATTTTTGGGGCTCTTGTCCTAAACAAATAATTATCACCCGCTCTCAATTCATTTACGAAAAGAAATAAGAAACCCTTAATTTTAGACACAAAATATTATGCTGATTAAATTGCAGGACCCAAACAAGTAATATACACAAGCCAATGCTGATTAAATTGCAGGACCCAAACAAGTAATATACACTAGGTTGTTGCTCCTTTGCACAAGTCTTCTATAAACAAGTAGCAAACACTTCAAAGTTAAACCATCTCTAACTCAATCCAACTAGAGTAAACAATTAATGAAAATTGGACACTTCCCTCATGTTGTACATCCATTTTCATTGCTTCTAACCTTTTAACCTTCACACGTTCATGTCTACACACTTGAACTTGCTACAAGATGGAGATGAATTAGAGTAGTTCAAGAACCACTACTTACCTTTATGGGAGAAATGATTCCGGTTTTAATTGATTTATGGTGCCTTTCGATTCAAAATTATCCACCAGGTGAATCGATTCTTTATGATACAAACGACATGCCTAGACTTCACAACTACTAGTAGAAATTTGGGCCCCTTAAGTTTTGGGGCCCAAAGCAATTACTAGTAGAAATTTGGGCCCCTTAACTTGTCAAGTGTCAACTACTGGTGTGACGAGATTTCATTATTTTTCTTTTTTCTGGTTATCTCTTACAAAATCTTATTTGCTTGCTTATCTACTATT
This sequence comes from Ambrosia x helenae, assembly GCA_030844895.1. Lineage (NCBI taxonomy): Eukaryota > Viridiplantae > Streptophyta > Magnoliopsida > Asterales > Asteraceae > Ambrosia > Ambrosia x helenae. The sequence goes on along the minus strand of CM061224.1, from coordinate 5,707,195 downwards.
TTAACCTTTATATTTGGTTTAGTTAAGCCTTTATATTTTTATTAATATTACAAACCCACATAATTTAAGTTAGCTATATTCCTATATTTTAAGCTTTAAATTTTTTATAACATTCTCATGTTTTTTCAATACGATGAATTGCTTAGATCGTCTGGCCAGTGAACGAATAAGAATAATAAAATCCATTCCACGATGATTACATACTCCATAGACGTCAATCTTAGGGACTCGATCCCAACATTAGTTGCTTCCATTTTTTTTAACAAATGGAACACTTCTTATTTAAAGGGAAAATCACATGAATAAACATTGACTCACTAACTTTTACCAAAATAAACACTATTAAGAACTAAAATTTAGGGAGCAAGTAGCTAAGAAGCTAAAATCTAGACGGTTAAAATGGTGGGACCCCATACTTTTAAACCAATAGAATCTCTCCAGAAAAAAAACTCAAAACATCTAAAGATGGCATTTTGGCTTTGTCCCTAAACCTTAGACGCTTTCTCCTAAATTCTTGCCATGTTTCCATCCCTAAACCTTAGCCAGTTTTATCCGTCTAATGTTATCCTACAAGTAGGGGTGTGTAAATGACACGTAGCGGCTCGGGATTGGCTCGGTAAAAAGCTCGAACGAGCCGAGCCTTAACGAGCTCGAGCCCGAGCCCGAGCCTGAAGTATGGCTCGTTTAGTTATCGAGCCCGAGCTCGAGCCCTAGATACAAAGCTCGATTGGGCTCGCGAGCCTAATCGAGCCTTAACGAGCTAGAGCCCGAACCCGAGCCCGAGCCTAAGTTATAGCCTTAACGATTGGGCTCGCGAGCCTAAGTTATAGCCGAGCTTTTGAGCTCGTTTGAGATTCTCAAATCACCTCGAGCCGAGCCGAGCCGAGCTCGAGCTTTGGATTTTGCTAGCGAGCCGAGCTCGAGCTCAAGATTGTAGGCTCGAATCGAGCCGAGCTCGAGCTCGAGCTTCACAAAACCTTAACGAGCCCGAGCCGAGCCCAGTCAGGCTCGGGCTCGGCTCGGCTCGTTTACACCCCTACCTACAAGTTAGCCATGTTTTTAGCTGTTTCACTTGGCTTTGTCTCTAAACCTTAGGCATTTTCTCCCAAATTTCCTAAGTTCTTGTCATGTTTTTATCACTAAACGTTAGCTATTTTTAGGTCTTACGTGTAGTTATTTAAGTGGGTGAAGGTTACCTCTATACATTAGCAAACTACACACATGTTATATTCTGATTCTCTAGTTTTTTTGTGAAATCCCTAAATCTTTGCCTATAAGTTTGTTTATTTTAGTAAAAGCTAGTAAGTCAATGTTTATTATTGTGATTTTTCCTTATTTAAATAGGTAAACAGATTGCAGTTGTACTTTGTGCCTTGTAAATTGTATAAAAACAAGTTGGAGAAGTGTCCAAATCAAAGACAGATTGCATGAGGCCATGATATACATCAAATCATTTGGAGAAAAATGCCAAATAAAAATACTGTCGAATGTCAATAATCCCACTTCCAAATTTCAGATTCACTCACTCATATAATACACACACCCAACTCAAACATAAAAGTGTTAAAAATAAAAGAGAAAAAAAAAAGATTTTACATTAATTTTATTTTGATGTTTTTTTTTTGTTATTAGTAAGTTTTTATTTTGCTGTAGATGTTAAAAACATTATAATGAATGAATAATATTTGCAAATATTCTAAACTGAATTTGGACTAGTATAACAACTTATGTCACATACTCACATCCAAGTGTAAAATTCATCCAATTTTACCATGTACCAAATACTAAAAAATACGAGGTTTGTGCTCCAAATCCGAAAACTTTAGCATGGAATAAACGTTTATCAATTCATACTAAAAACGGCATAAGAATATGGGTAATAGTTTCACTATGCACAGAAAAGGTAAGCGTCACGTAACTTGTGGAATGGTTTAACTAGCGTTCTTCACACCCAATAATGTCCACATGAGACGGTGTTTAACACACTTTCATGCGTACATGGCAAGGGGTGGGAAGGCATAACACTCGGTTTTATCATTCTTTATTTGAAAATGATACATTTACATCATAACATGCAACTATTCATAGTGAATTCAACGAGAATCCTATTTTTGGCATGGGTTTGTTGAGCATATTATTATTTATTAATTATTAGTGAAAAAGGTTTTCCTTTTTCCCTTTTTTTTTTTTTTTTTGTGTGTCTTTATTGGTGGATCCTCGGTCATGTGGAACGTTCTTGCATGTTTAAGACATTTTCGTCACTAGTTGAGACATTATATAAAGAAATGATAGCTTATCAACATTATATATTTAATAGAGTAGGCTTTGCTATTTAAAAAGGGGTTGCGGCGTAGCTTGTTGCCTGTCTACCCGCGCCTCACTTGTAATTCTTGTTGCTTTTAGTATGAAATGAAAATATCGGATTAAACAAGGTCCAAATTGAATATTCCAGACTAACACAACACATGAATAAAATGATAAATCAAGAAAAACTTGAAAATTTGTAGAAATTAATGAGCCGTTTGCCTTAAACTTTATTATTTGAATGAGCTACCTTTAACTCATGTTCGATATAGCAACTTACACAAACCATATATACAAGCTTGAGGTGTGGGGGCGGCCAAGGCCCAGCCAGCCAGTCCACACCCGGCTAACACTGCCCCCGTCATGTGAGGGCCGGCCAAATCGTCTAGAATCAAACGTTTGAGATGGGGCTGTTGATTGGTTGTTTGATTGATGTGGGCCCGAGGCTGTTGATTGGTTGTTTAATTAAAAAAAAAACATTTTCTATTTAATCATCCATTTCCTTCAACACTTTAACAAAAAAAACCACACACAACTACATATCTCTTTCAAATCTTTACATCTTTATAACCTATTCCTCTCAACCTCTGCAAAAAATTTAAAGTTTTTATAAAAATTACAACACAATGTCGAATGCTCCTTCGTTTGCTTCGTCATCTTCATCGTCCACTGAGGAAAACCAAATTTTTATAAATATTGTGGTGATGGCGGCGCAAATCATTCAAGATGAGGAACAAGATGTCTTAAGTGCACCACGAACTAGGCAAGTGACAATAAACAGAGACCGGGAAGGTAACCTTTTTTTAAATTATTGAAAGTTTCATTTTTATGTTTAATTATTATATACATTTACATTATATATTTATGTTTTAGTTCATTAATTTTTACATACATTTAGTTTTTTTTTTAAATTATGCGTGTTGCCCACGAAAGATTAGTGCATGGTTACTTTGGCGAGCAACCGTTGTACTCGGATATTACTTTTCAGTGCCGGTTTAGAATTAGTCGACGACTATTTTTACGTATAGCCGATGACTTATCGAATTGTGACCCATTTTTTACATTGCGATACAATGCTAGAGGCAAGAGGGGGTTCACAACTATTAAAAAATGCACAGCCGCATTACGCCAACTAGCTTACGAGACGACAGCCGATAGCTGTGATGAATATTTAAAGATGTCTGATAGAACTGCACGGGAATGTTTGTACAAGTTTTGCAAGCGTGTTGTGAAGATCTACAGCAAAGTATATTTGCGAAAACCAACGAGAAGCGACGTCCAGAAATTATATCAACACCATACCGAAAGACATTGTTTTCCAGGAATGCTCGAAAGCATTGATTGCATGCGTTGGCCGTGGCGGAATTGTCCAACAACATAGTGGGGAATGTTCACTAGTGGTCAACACGGACATCCAACAATAATCTTAGAGGCTGCTTGTTCCAAGGATTTATGGATTTGGCATGCATTCTTTGGAGTTCCCGGTTCGAACAATGACATTAATGTCATCAATCAGTCACTAATTTTCAAAGATGTTGTGCAAGGGACCGGTCCAGACACTAGCTTCACAGTATCAGGTGTGCAATACCCACGCGAGCATTATCTTGCTTATGGAATCTACCCGAAATACACTACAATAGTTAAAACCATTACACACCCGAACGACGACGAAAAAAGAAAGAAATTTGCCAAGTATCAAGAAGCGGCAAGAAAGGACATCGACCGTTGTTTCGGTGTTCTACAATCAAAGTTACATATCATTGACAACCCGACAAAAATGTGGGCACCAAAAAACTTGCGGTATTGTATGTATGCTTGTATTATCTTGCATAACATGCATATCGTAGACAAAGGCAGGGCCATTTTTTATTTTCATGAAAACGAGCTCGGGGAGAATAGTGTTTCCGTTAGTCCGGCTTAGCAAGAACTTAACGAATTCTCACTACGCAACGAGCACAGGCACGTACATCTACAATCGGATTTGGTCAAATATATTTGGGCGAACGGAGAAAACTAGACATGGTTTTTTTTTTCGATAGGGTTTTTTAGACGTAATTTTATTTTTATTTGTAACCTTTTTTTTAATATTATGTTATTTATTTTAATTATTTACTTATTTAAATATCAAAAAATAAAAAATAAATGGTGATCAATAGGAGTGCAGGACTATCTAAGGAGGACTACCCCCACACCCTTGGATATTCCTCAAGTTGTCTAAAACCAAGGTTGGCCCACTTTTTACTGACATGACGACAAGGCTTTCCACGCCTTGTCTCAACCACACCACATAGTCTAAGTAACTAAGTAAGTACAAGTCACAAATTATTTATTCAACCATGATTTAGATATTGGAACCGAATATGTGAAGCATTCTTGATAAAATTGTACGCCTAGTTTGTGCATTTCTAGTATTGGATTCATGCGACAAAGTTGTGGTCTTCTATGATTTATCGAGGGAAGAAATTAATTTCAGAAACTCCAGAATAAGTTAAGAAAACCAAGAAAGAAAAAAACAATCTCCCACGAGTCAACAGCATTGTTTTATTGTTTGGTCTTGTCTAGTGTCTACTCCCAAAATCTGGTATATTAATTTCCTTTCACTTTTTTTTTTCATTGTAAGATACAATGATACATATTGAATGTCTTGATTCGTGGGTTGTAACAAATAAACTCTATTATTTCTGTAGAAGATTTTAGTTACATAAAGTTCCTTTTCATTTGTACACGCGTACATGGAGTTGGATATTAAGGTGTCTTTCCTCTATTTTAGAGGTGAAATGTTTGGATCCTGCAAGTTATTGGTGAAAGAGTATTTATGAGTACATTAGTTTGTCATTAAAAAAAGAAAAATAAAACTAGCCGGGTCAACATCACCTATCACATTGAGAGTGTGTACTCGTGACGTTATATGACGTTACGAAAAAAAAAATAGCGCCCCTCACGCCGTTACGGGGGCGCTATTTTACAAAAAAAGGGGGAGGCGTTTTATAAAATAGCGCCCCCACACCGTTACGGAAATGCATAAGCATGTGTCTTTGGGTGTCATTTTACGATAAAAAAGGAAAATAATTAGCTTTTTTGTTGTCATATCTAATCCCTTTAAGGTAGGTCGGGGCACCTCTTGGGTAAGCCCTCGAGGGTTCGAACCTGTAAAAGAACATTGCCGCCACCCATGCAGGTTCATGTGATCGAGTAGAACAAGCCGATGAAAGTTGCCATTTTTTGAACGTTGGAGATGATGACCGTTGCCATTTTTTCAAACGTTTGGATTTTAACAAAATAAAAATAATCATCTTTAAAACACATATAAATACCTTTAAGGCTTTAACCCATCAGCATTTTTCTTCACTCAACCTTTCATCATTTACTCATACCCTTCACCATATTTTTTAGCATGTCTAATTTCCCACACGATGATATCGGGTTATTCATTCCTTACATCGATCCTGATAGCGTTTTTTCAAACGATAGTAGTATTCAGTTTTCCAAAATATCATCGATCAAGACGAAAAGAAAGACATGACAACATCATCTAGGAATTGAATCATTCAACGTGACAACGAATGGTTAAGGAGTAGAGGTGAAACTGTGTAAGCCTCATGGACACTCAGAAACAATTAAGTTGGCATACTTATACGATTAAGTCAGTAGACTTAAGCAATTTTAGTACAAGTATCATCAACATATGAGAGGCAGGGCTATTGTGGGACTACGCCAATGGTTAAGGATTAAGGAATAGAGGTGAAACCATGTAAGCCTCTTAGGTGAAGGTTTTTGTTTCAATCACATGTAATGAGTAAATTATGATTAATTTGATGTAATTTAAAAGTGATTGAGTACAAGTATAGTAACATTGGCTATTCAAAAAATAATGTGTGAGGCGTTAGATAATAGAGGATAAAAGGGTCCAATCCTAACATAGAGATCAAGAGTTTTACTATATGGGAATCTAATTCAAAACCATATAACTAAAACCTGCATATTATACACTTCTGAAGGTCTTAGATTTTATTTAGCTACTAGAATTTTAAAATGATAATAATTTTAGTAATGATTGCAATATTCTGCGTATTTTGCTTTCAAATAAAGGCGATTCTTAATTTACATTAATATATCATTGGCCCAACCCAAACATTTATCAAAGTGAAGGACCTTCATGTCTCATGACAATCCAAAATTGTTTTCGTATAGGACTAGATATTTGCCCGCGTTGACACGCAGTTCAACAACGTACGATTATTTGGAGTAGTATAACGTATAAGAAAAATAAAGTAGAAACATTTTATTAAAATTTAAAAGCAACGAATACACATTTATTCAAATATCGCTGAAAATTTCCTTATAAACCACATTTTTTGTTTTAGTCATCACTTTCCCACCAGCATCAAGTATAAGTAACTTCACGCCTGCCCTGCTTTTAACTCTTGACAATGCGACATAAAGCTGGCCATGTGAGAATACAGGGTTTCTTAAATACAATCCAACCTGAATAAGGCGAGTTAAATGGTATGTGTTAAAAATAGACTTATGGCATATTCAACAATAACAAAGTAATAAAAATGAAAATAAGAAACTAACTACCACCTAAATTTCACAATTTAATTTGACACGTCTGAGAAGATGAGCATTACCCATATCGACCCGCTAAAAAAGCTTCGAGCATATTTTATTCTATTTGACACATTTGAAAAGGCAAACATTACCCAAATCGACCGATTTATAAGTAAACAAACATGAACCTACACCACTAAAACAACATTTTAACCGACTATTACCTTATTTGACCCGTTTATAGGAAGGAACATTATCTAAAGTGACCCATGTATAAGTAAAAGGAGCATTACTCAATAATTTTAACCGACTATTACCTTATAGATGCTATTTATACGCTAAAAATAGTAATGTGACAAATCAAATAATTCAGCATTTATTTTGTGTTTAAATGTCATTAATTTTAAAAACTGGATTTTTTTTTAAATTTTGATTTTGAATGTTTAAAAAAAAATTTATATATGATTAATAATTTTATGTTTATAGGTTATTAATTAAATGGTAATCATAATTATTAACATTAGATGTTTCCAATATTGTGTAACTCACGATAAATGCTAATTATACGCTCCATATTTGCGAAATCGTTGCTAACCCCACATTGTGTAAATCTTCTTCCACATTTTGCTTCCCGGACTACTCCACAGCCGGGTGTTTAATAACTTTCCTAAACACTATAATCCATAATTTTTAATTTTTTTTAAAATAAAAACATTTAATAACTATTCTATTTTTAAAATTAAAAAAAAAGTCATTAATGTTTTTATAAATGTTTTTTATTTTTTAAAAATCGAAATCATTCATTAATGTTTGGGTCAACGTGTTTAATAACTTTCCTAAACACTGTAATCTAGATTTTTAATTTTCTTAAAATAAAAAAAATTTAATGACTATTCTATTTTTAAAATTCAAAAAAGAGTCATTAAAGTTTTTATAAAATTTTTTATTTTACATCAACGAAAATTATTCATTATTGTTTCGGTCAAAGTGTTTAATAACTTTCCTAAACACTATAATCCAGATTTTTAATTTTTTTTAAATAAAAAACATTTAATGACTATTCTATTTTTAAAAATTCAAAAAACAGTCATGTTTTTATAAAAGAATTTATTTTTTAAAAATCAAAAATCATTCATTAATGTTTCGGTCAACGTGTTTAATAACTTTCCTAAACAATATAATCCACATTTTTTGTTTTTTTAAAATAAAAAAACATTTAATAACTATTCTATTTTTAAAATTCAAAAAAGAGTTATTAATGTTTTTATAAAAAAATTTATTTTTTAAAAATCGAAATCATTCATTAATGTTTGGGTCAACGTGTTTAATAACTTTCCTAAACACTGTAATCCATATTTTTAATGTATTAATTGGAATAATATAACACAATTAATAGGATCAATTAATGTATTAATTGGAGAGTTGACACTACTTATGTAGAAACTTTGAATCTTATTAAATGTGTAATTAAAAGGATAATTAGTATGTGTAATTTTTACCATTATTAACCAAAACTCAAAATTTGAAATTTTGTATAATTCGAATTTAAATATTTTTAATTTTAATTTGAATTTTGAAATTCAAAATTCAAAATGTAATTTATTACCAATATAAATTACACTAAATTTAGGAAGTGAGTAATTTGAATGTAATAAGGAAATTTAATGAGTTCCTAATTTACGTCAGTTTCCTTTCTAATTCTCATTTTTTTGCTTTTTTTTTTTTAAAAAAAAGAAGTAAAAAGACTAAAACGTGAAAACGTGACATATCTCCAATTTATCAATATCTCTATCATACAAAGCATGAACATAAAAAACAGCCTTGGAATATGACACATTTAACAAATTGCCACTAACGCCGTTTTAACAACACCTTTTAAAAACGACCCAAATTGAAGACTTTGTTTTCCAAACCATTTTTTTCTTTATAAATTTACGCATAAATCCAAAAACAATACATTATTATTATCTATAACTGAACCTAATAATCGTTTTAGAGGTAAATTGAATGTAATTCATAACATGAGCATGGGAAATATTGATGAACAACTAAATAAAGAAGATTAGAAACTCTTACCGTGAGGTGAACCGTCTCTGGGATTGAAGCTAATAATTGTCCGTCCTGTATATCGAGATGAAAAAACTCGTGTATTAAAAGCCGCCTAATCAAACACCGAATGATCTAATATTAGTAAAAACAAACGAAAATAGTAAATAACTTAAACATACCAATGAACCAATGAGTGAAATAACTATGTAGGCATACCAACAAAGAGGGGAAAACATCGTTACCTTAACCGTGCCATATATGGATCTGCACCATTTATTTAAAAAAGTATAGCAATCAATAAGATAATGTTCATAAGACATAGAAGTAACTCTCTGAAGAGCAAATGAGGAAAAACATATGGCCTAGATAAGTAAATTTAGATGAACCCAAAATAGAAATCAATAGTGGAACTATCAAAATCTATACAAAATACTTTATCAGTATTCTAGATTATATGTGAAAGTTAAGAGAAATACCTCTCCTATTTTAATTGTGATTACATGAGGCACAAAATAGCCTTTTAAACAGCTACGTCTAATCAACTTTAATCCCCGTGTATTCAATACCATGTCATATACCTATATATGAATACGTATTGGCAATAGGTAGCAATTCAACTTAATTGAATTCACCAAAAATATTTAGAAAAATAATAACTAAAAGATTGGGCGCAAGAACTCACCACTTGTAAAGCTTTCAACCCACACATTAAACTGCTTCAAACAACGTCCTCAAACGAACTTTGTAACCAAATAAGCCGTGGCTACTATCAATTCCCATATCAAAGCAAAAGCCGACTACTCCATGCCATCCAACTATTTTCATGCATGCTCTTCACCAAATGCCCTTCACGTGCATTCTAGCTTCCAAGCAACAAATACTCACCATGATTTATAATAATCAAAACACATATTAGTCTCTTAACTCCACACATTTGGAACACCAAATCATCTCCCACGCTACCAAAATATTCATAACCATCTTTAATATGGAACACCATCACTATTTCGCAACCAAACAAAAAGAACCTGCAAGTATTAGCAACTACACATATCAACACCATCACTTCCATGAAATCCATACACACACCTCTCATCAAGAAACCACGCCTACTACCATCAGCTCGACGCCGATCGCCGCAACCGAAAACATCGCCGTTCACTCTCTCTAGCATTTCCATCGACATCCCCGTCAACAACCGGCACCACATCCGAGATGAGATAAAGAGGATTTTCTAAAAAACGTATCAAGAACAGTTTGACGATTGAGGAGCTTGGGGAAATGGAAAAAACAGAGGTGACGAAGGAGACGCCGGAGAGGTGACGAAGGAGACGCCAGAGAGGAGATGAAGGAGACGAATTCATGGTTTGATTTAGGGTTTGATGAATAATAATCGGTTTTGTATAATGGGTTTGATTGTGTTTTAGAAATGATAATAATGAGGATCAATGTAATTTAGGAAATGCAATAAAACTGTTGACCAATTTTGAACAAAAGAAATAAATGATTTTTGCTTTTTAAAAAAATAAAAATTTTTATAAATTCTATTGTTGTGCCACTTGGCACAATATGATAGGCTACACAATTGAGGAGCAACATGGGAATGCCAAGTGTCCTCATGGACTTTAGTTTATTAGATGTATAGATAGATTATTCATTGATAAAGATTCAGTATATTATTCTTGCTACTAATATTCAATCGATATATGAGTGGTCATCTGATAAGTGATGACACTTAGGAACCATGTGCTAGGTGGATGTCATCTAATATATTTGTGTGTCCCACATATCAAGGCATTCTTCGAAAACAAAAGGCACAATTTTAATAATTAAATCATAATTAAAATTAAAATAATCTGATATAACATTTACACTCAAATAAAAAAAATATAAATATAAATATAAAAATTAGAAATACATAAACAGAGGAAAACAGATTAAGAGTATGTTTGGCAAAACTAGTTGGTGGCTGGTAGTTAGAAGCTAGTAGCTGCAAACTTTTTAAATATATTTTGGTGTTTGACAGAGAAGTTAGAGCTTTTAATAAAATGTATAAAATGACCAAAATGGACATAATTAAAAGCTTGTAAAGAATGTTTTTATTTTATTTTTAAAATATAATGGGTATTTGTATCATTTACTAATTAAAAGTTTGTAGCTAGTAGAGCTTTTTCTTAAAAGCTACTACTAGTAACTTTTCACTATACAGTTTTTTCTCTAATCTAAAAGCTTCCAGCTCGTTCAACCAAACAAGGTTTTTATTGAGTATGAGTTTTTTCTTAAAAGATTAAAGCTCCTAAAAGCTTTTTGCCAAACATACCGTAAAGCAGCTAGGGTAAAAGTTCCGAGCAAAACGAGTTTGTATTAAAACATATGTATTTAAAATTACAGATTTGGATCGGCAAAAATGGCTACTCACTAAAATGGGATTAGGTTAAAATAAGTTGTTTCATGTAGAAACAAAGGTATAAGGATAGATTTATAAAGAATGTACCATCACCATAAAGGCATTGATCATCATTTTAAAAATATTGACCAAGATTTGACTAAGACTTTGCATAATCTTAGCTTAGTCAATTATGATTGTAATTATGTAGTTAAGTGTATCCCTTAGTATTAGCCTTTTCCTTATTGTAAATCCTCTATATAAGAGTCTTGTAATTCTCTATTGGTAACAACATTTCAATACAAAAATCACTTTGTTTATATGGTATCAAGAGCCTAAAAGCTCCCTTGAGCCATCTTCGATCCCAACCTACTCGACAGACACCTTCTGTCCGCATTCTACCTTTTTTTCCTTTCGATTCACCATGGCCAAACAAATCACACCACATACTTGGACATCTGATGTGTGCAAATAGGTATATAAATAAATTGATCAAGTTAAAATCCTAGACTTTTCTAAAACCACACACTATCGGCAAGTGTACCGATCGCAAGTAGCAAGTAGGCAAGACCAGGTATCGAACCTAAGGACTTTATCTAACACTTTTGAAATTACTCCTAATGAATTACCTGATAAAATATTATTAAATTGGATTAATTGATTGGGTTGATTGATTGGGGGGGTTTAAATTGAAAATATAAAAATTGATTAACTATTAATTATAACTAAATAAAACTAAATTACTAATTAACTAAGAAACTGAAAATAAACAAAAGCTGCCGAACTGGGTTGGAACTCTAATGAGGAGAAAACTGGTAACCTGGGTAGAATCCCTAGACTCTGGTTATAAAAGCTGACTTATGTAATCCGGTTGGAGACCCTGTTCTCATCTAATAAACCTCCTGTCAAGGATAGCTGGCTAGACTCAAGGCGGGACAAGTATTGAGATGCTAAAATGAAAGTGGATCGCCCCAGTGAAACCAAATCCCACAGTAATCCTTTAATCGACCACTCTTGGATCGAAAACTCCCAAACTGTGAAGCAGACTTAACTAGTACGAATGAAATCCTAGGAAAACTCTAAACACGAATAAGTAACCGGTCTCGCCCCAGCGATAACCAAGCTACCGAACAATGCCTAGTTAGTCAACCTAGCAATCCCGAATTATATTCCTAACCTTCGGGAAGGGATTGCACACCTTAGCTAATTGATTTTAAAAACCTGTTAAACTTGCGCTATTCCTAACTGCAAGAACTAGCTCGACAACAAAAGTTAATCAAACTAGAATGATTTCTAGATCTAGGGGATATTCCTATATACCTAGAACATCAAAGCCAACAAACAAGTAATCAAATCAAAAAGCGCCAGCACACAAATATTCAAAATCAAACATAAAAATTAAATTATGTAACCCAACACATCCAAAACGGAAAACATAAGTCTTTAATTAAAAACCATAATCTAGTTCATCATCCCAAGTCACCAATAAAAGGTCTAGCCTATAATAATTAAAAACATCCTCACAAAATAAATAAATATAGCTTTAACCATGTCTATAGAAAAAATAAATAAAAACTAAACCTAACCCAAAGCTCGTTGGCTATTGATCTTTAACGTGGCCGAGGCCTTTTCTCCTTCCGTGTCACACCCTCAAAATCCACTTGCGGAGTTTTACCGCGAGGCGCATGACAAACCAGGATCCAAACCAACGATCACAATAAACAAGTCTAAATGTAATTAATGCAATACCAAAACATAGTTTTAAAATCCCGTTTACAGCGGAAGCTTATTCAAAATAAAGTTCAACATAAATAAACCAAGTTCAATGTTTGTAAAATCATGCAACTCTATCTAGACGCCGTGCAGACGCGTGCGCCCTAGTTCCATGTGCTACCTTAGCGACCTGAGAAAACATGTAAAAGTTTACGTCAGCACAAAAATGCTGGTGAGTTTACAGGTTTGCAGTTCAAGTACCAAGTCCACCTGTCCATACTATAATAAATAGAAAACCAGTATACGCTAGCTAGGCGTACGTTTTGCTACTACCACGATTGGAAAACCATTACTAACACGTATACCAGTTTTGTGCCCGAATAGTTCCAAATGTTCCTGTTGTTCCTGTTTGAGACAATATGCACTCGCCCGGCCCTCCAAGCCGACGAGCGGGGTTGGTCACTCCCAATAGCGCTATTCACATTTCCCCGTTGTGCAAACCCGCACATTCATGGTTCCCCCCGGGACTTCCAAAGATCGTGTAGTATACGTTAAAACCCATAGTATGACAGAATTTACCAAACAATCGTTTAAACACATGTTCTCTCCCCCGAAAGTATAAAACCAGTTTAAAAGAGGGGCCGTAAACTCACCTTAATTTGCTTTACTCCTAATCCCGAGTAAACTCAGCTGCTATGTTAGTCCCGTACAGTGGCGACCTAACATACGACAGTTACAAGTACTTAGACTAATAACCCGCAGGTTAATTAGTCCCTAGATGTCCAGACCATAACCAAGTTCGTTTTAAAATACCGTGACTGTTTAACTGACCCAATTGACAAGACTCGACATCCCATTGGTGACCCGAGACTCCCGTGTTATGTTTACGCTCCAAAACATACATTAACGCATCTACACTTAACATACGTTAACACACTCAACAAGTTATAGCACATAGTTCACGTATCACCGAATTACATCCAAATATATGTTACCAAGTTATTAGACATGTTACTGGGTTCCTAGCATGTTTCTACATGTGAAATCGGGTCTCGGAATGCTAATTTATACTTACAGCAGCAGTACACGCGATTAGGAAAAGTCAACTAGCATTTAGGTTGGTCAACTAGCAATTAGGAATCCTAATCGCCTCTATTATAGGCGATTGGGGCTATACCATATGTTATTATTAGCAATTAGGGCTAATCACGTGAACTTACATGCAATTGGGGCTAATCACGTGACATTATATGCGATTGGGGCTAATCACGTGACATTATATGCGATTGGGGCTAATCACGTGACATTATATGCGATTGGGGCTAATCACATGCCATTATTGGCGATTAGCTCCCCAATCTCATGAATTATAGGCGATTAGCCTTGCTAATCGCCTGTAACCATGCTGTTCCGGTTTTTCGCGCGTTTAACACCCCAGATCAGATCCAGAACGTGTGTAACTACCCAATATCATCCCAAACACTATCCTAAACATGTTTAACCCAAAACCCTTCGTTCAACCTCGTATTATCAGTCCCGCATGCAACCAAATCACTCCAAACACTATACACATAGCATGCAACATCAATTAACGCATGTAAGCATAACCCTATTATCCGATTACTGAGGTTCCTATCATCATACTAACAATATTACCTCTGACCTAGCATGATAACACATCAAAACATCATCAAGATCCATAAAAATCCTATCTTTCTAATCATACATACCCATAACGCATGTTAATTAGTTATAATCCGATTAACAACCTTTATTGACGATTTTCAGAAAGCCTTTTCGTTTATGAACAGGTCTGGACCATTAGGGATTGATTAAAAACATTTACAAAGTGTTATGGATAAGAATTAAACCTTGGAATTGCAAAAGGATGATGATTAGACCTTGAAACCTTGTGTTTTTGATCAAAATCGCCTTCCAGAGGTTGTTTAGGTGTGTGGGGCGGTTATGGGACGACTAGGGTTGATATTAGGGAGTTTAGGAGGTTAAGTGTTCTATTTATAGGCGTTTCTAGTCGTTCCAGCACGTTACACGCGATTGTGCAGCAGTTCATGCGATTAGGGCTGCTAATCGCATGAAGTACATGTGATTGGGCCTAATCGCCCAAACTAACACACGATTGGGGGCCTAATCGCCCCTAATGATGCCCACTCGCCTCCCTTATAGGCGATTAGGCCTCCCTAATCGCCTATAGGGGCTGGTTTGGTGCGTTTTGCGCGTTAAACCCCGTTTTAACGTATGTTAACACATATTAACATACCGACAAGTCATATAATGATTGTAAACACATAACACAAGTAAATACACATATTTACACTCGTTCACCAATTCCCGGGACTCGAGACTCGTACGTTCCGTATGCTCTGACGATCCTACAAATCGTCACCGTTTGGACACTTGGTTAAGGACTGACATCTACCGAACCTCTAGACCAACATCCAATGATCTTCTAGCCTAACCAATAGTTCCCGAACCATAACCCGACTTAACTAACCCAGTTAAGTACAATATACACGTGACTCGCTAAGGTAGACTTTCATCTAAACAACGTTGTTAACCCGAATTTGCCAGGTGTCACATCATCCCCACGTTAAAAGAATTTTCGTCCCGAAAATTTGCACAAGTACAGAAGGAACAAAGAATTAACGAAGGAACAAACAAAAGATAGAAACCAAAAATGGAGAAACCAAAAATGGAGATTTACCCGAGTTGTCACATCATCCCCACGTTAAAAGGAATCTCGACCCGAGATTCATTCAGCTGCCGAAGAGACGTGTCTCGACTCGAACGCTTCCTTAGGGAAGAGATGAGGATACTTAGACTTCATCTGATCCTCCCGTTCCCACGTATATTCCGGTCCCCGGTTCGAGTTCCACCGAACCTTAACGATACGAATCTTGCTGTGACGTAGGCTACGAATCTTGTAATCAAGGATCTCCACAGGTTCTTCCACAATCCGAAGACGATCATCAACCTTGATCTCTTCTAATGGAACGATGAGAGACTCGTCAGTCAGACACTTCTTCAAGTTTGATACGTGAAAGACGTTATGTACGTTACCGAGCTCCGTCGGTAGATCAAGTCGATATGCCACCGGTCCAATCCGTTCCAGGATCGTAAATGGTCCGACATACCGTGGGTTGAGTTTGCCACGCTTCCCAAAGCGTATGACGCCCTTCCACGGAGAAACTTTCAGAAGCACCTTGTCATTAACTTGGAATTCCAGTGGTTTGCGACGCTGATCAGCATAACTCTTCTGCCGGTCCCGTGCCGCCGCCAACCGATTACAAATTTGTACGATCTTTTCCGAAGTTTCGTACACTAGTTCAGGCCCAGTGAGTTGACTCTCACCCACTTCAGCCCAACAAAGAGGAGAGCGGCATTTCCGTCCGTACAGTGCCTCGAACGGAGCAGCCTTGATGCTCGTGTGATAACTGTTATTGTACGAGAATTCTACCAACGGCAGATGAGCTTCCCAACCCTTGCCAAAATCGATCACACATGCCCGCAGCATGTCTTCTAATGTTTGAATCGTACGCTCACTCTGACCGTCAGTCTGTGGATGGTAAGCCGTACTCATGTCTAGTTGGGTACCCAAAGCCTTGTGCAAGGACTTCCAGAAGTGAGAAGTAAAACGAGAATCGCGATCCGAGATTATAGAAACTGGTACCCGTGCTTAGAAACAACTTCTTTCAAGTAGAGACGAGCCAAACGATCCATAGTGTCAGTCTCCTTAATAGCAAGAAAATGGGCTGATTTCGTTAACCGATCGACAATCACCCATATCTTGTCGTTCCCGCTTGGTGACTTAGGAAGTTGTGTGAGAAAATCCATAGTAATCCGTTCCCATTTCCATTCCGGAATTTCAGGTTGTTGCAGGAGACCCGACGGTTTCTGGTATTCCACCTTGACCTTAGCACAAGTCAAGCATTTACTCACGTATGAAGCTATGTCCGACCTCATGTTTGGCCACCAGTAAAGCACCTTCAAATCGTGGTACATCTTATCCGAACCAGGATGAATAGAATACCGGGACTTATGAGCCTCATCAAGAACAAGCTCCCGTAGTCCCCCGAATAAAGGAACCCATATGCGTTCTGCGAAATAGTGCAGGCCATCAGGCCTTCGTTCTAGGTGCTTGTCGGCACCGTGCATAGTTTCAGCTTTAAGGTTTTCCTCCTTCAAAGCTTCCAATTGGGCAGAACGGAGTTGATCAGGTAACGACGAATGGATAGTGAGCTGCAACGCCCGAACGCGACGAGGTTTAGAAGATTCCTTCCTGCTCAAGGCGTCCGCTACAACATTCGCCTTGCCAGGATGGTACTTAATAGCACAATCATAATCGTTCAAAAGTTCAATCCAGCGACGCTGCCGTATGTTCAAGTGTTGTTGGTCGAAAATGTGTTGGAGACTCTTGTGATCGGTGTAGATGGTGCATTTGGTACCGTACAAGTAATGTCTCCAAATTTTCAACGCGAATACCACAGCACCCAACTCCAAGTCATGAGTTGTGTAGTTCTTCTCGTGCACTTTGAGTTGACGAGAAGCATACGCAATCACTTTCTCGCGTTGCATCAACACGCAACCGAGTCCATGAATGGAAGCATCACAGTAAACGACAAAATCATCAGGACCCTCCGGTAAAGACAGAATAGGAGCAGAACACAGTTTAGACTTCAGTTCTTCAAACGCGGACTCTTGTGATTCACCCCAGTCGAACTTCCTATCCTTCTGAGTGAGAGTGGTGAGGGGTTGAGCAATCTTCGAGAACCCCTGAATAAAACGACGATAATAGCCCGCAAGGCCTAGGAATTGCCGCACCTCAGTTGGCGTCTTTGGTGCTCCCCAGTCCTTGATCGCTTCGATTTTAGCTGGATCGACATGAATTCCTAGTTCATTAACCACATGTCCTAGGAATTGAACTTCGCGTAACCAAAAGTCACACTTTGAGAACTTGGCGTAAAGTTGCTCCCGTCGTAACAGTTCCAAAACTAACCGCAGATGTTCCCCGTGTTCGGTCTCGTTCTTGGAGTAGATCAGAATGTCATCAATAAACACAATGACAAACTTGTCTAGATACGGTTTACAGACGCGGTTCATCAAGTCCATGAAAACCGCCGGTGCGTTCGTGAGACCGAAAGGCATGACCAAGAATTCGAAATGGCCATAACGTGTTCGAAAAGCAGTCTTTGCAACGTCAGCCTCCCTGACGCGCAGTTGGTGATAACCGGACCTCAAATCGATCTTGGAATAATAACTAGAACCCTGAAGCTGGTCGAACAGATCATCAATACGTGGAAGAGGATAACGGTTCTTGATGGTCAACTTGTTCAGCTCTCTGTAGTCTACACACAATCGGAAACTCCTATCCTTCTTCTTGACAAATAAAATCGGGGCTCCCTAAGGGGAAGAACTTGGTCGGATGAAACCCTTGTCCAAGAGTTCCTGTAACTGGCTAGACAATTCCTGCATTTCGGGAGGTGCAAGACGGTAGGGGGCCCGAGCAATAGGAGCAGCCCCTGGTACAAGATCGATACCGAACTCGACTTGACGATGAGGAGGAAGACCAAATAAATCATCGGGAAAAACATCAGAAAACTCGCGTACCACCGGAATGTCGTCAATCTTCTTCTCATCACTAGTGGAAACAGATAAGAGCGCCAAAACGGCTGGGTAACCCTTTCGAAGACACTTAAGGGCTTTCATGCTAGAGATGATGTTTAGCGAAACACCACCCTTGATACCGTATACAGAAAGAAATTCTCCATCTGGGAGAGGAATCCGAATAACTTTATCGTAACAGACGATTTCCGCGCGATACAAAGATAACCAATCCATTCCTACCACAACGTCAAAACTACCCAATGGTACTGGCATAAGGTCGATGGGGAACGATAAACCCGACAACTCTAACTGACACTCCCGAAGAACACTAGTAGCTTCAATCGTTTTACCGTCAGCCAACTCAATAATATACTTGGTCTCTAATGGTACAGGTACTATATCTAGCAGTCGACTAATACCCATGGATACAAAACTCTTGTCGGCACCAGAATCAAATAACACGCTAACAGTATGATTGTTGAGAAGAAACGTACCGGTGACTGTATCAGGGTCCTGCCTAGCCTCAGCAGCTCCAATGACGAAGGCACGTGCATTTCTGCCGCCGCCCCCGTTGTTACCATTCCCGTTGTTTCCACCCTGTTTCAGCTTTGGGCAATCCTTCTTGTAATGCCCAGTGTCACCGCAGTTGTAGCACCCTTGTTTCCCTGTAGTACCCTGAGTAGTCGGAGCAGAACTGTTGGTCGGAGCCTGAGTCGATGGAAGTGTAACCCGACAATCTTTAGCATAGTGGCATGTTCGTTGGCAGCGGTGACAACGGTTACTGTCGCAGTTCCCTTGGTGATGGCGTCCACATTTGTTGCATTTGGGCAGTTTTCCCGCATAACCACCCTGCTTATTACCCGAAGACGATGAACCCCCATTATCAAACTTTTTACCCTGCTGCGTAGACCCAGATCCCTTCCCGTCGTTTTCCCACTTGCGCTTATTGTTCTCTGGAGTCTTAGCAGTCGAACCTTTCGCCGGCAAAATCCCCTCGTTCACCTTTAAATTTGTCATCCTATGTGCAGATCGAACTACCTCCGCATAAGTAGGATGATTCCCAGCAGCCACTAACCCTGCAATTTCCGGCACCAACCCGGAGACATAATGTTCAATCTTTCGATACTCTGGCACGTGCAAATCGGGACATAGCACTGCCAACTCATTCCTCCTCACAGTGTACTTCTCGATTTCCGATCCAGTCATCTTGAGGTTCCACACCTCATGTTCCAGCTTCTGCACCTCTTCTCTCGGGCAATACTCCCGCTTCAGCAACTGCACAAAGTTCTCCCACGGCATAGCATATGCCTCCCCAATCCCCATGTTCTGGGTAATACCATTCCACCAAGTCAATGCCACGTCTTGAAATAACGCAGCCGAATACTTCACCCGATCTTCTGGGAGACAGTTACACATCAAGAATACCGACTCCACTTTCTCTAACCACCTAAGCAAACTGACCGCACCCTCGGTGCCAGAGAATTCCTGGGGTTTGCAGTCCCGGAACATCTTATAGGTGCACATGGGTGGGGGTGGGTCAACAGGACCACCTGAAATGAAACGTATGAGAAACCACGAATAACGTACACAAGACTCACCAATGAGGCAAAGAAAATGGATAAAACAACTCACCACCGCCGTTGTGCCCTAACTGAAAGGCAGCCTGGAGCAAGTTATTCAGATCAGCCTGTGACAGGTTAATACCTCCACCACGACCACCAGCACCACCGCGACCACCACCGCGTCCACCACCGCGTCCACCTCCTCGTCCTCCACGCACTCCAGACATGATTCTGGCAGAAAGAACGAGAAAATTTTAGTTTCGCAGTTAAAGATAACCACTAATGTTCACAAGATCAAAGCTAGATCCAATCCAGGACTATCCCTTCAAACCCAGAGCTCACTAGGGCTTCCATGCATTTCGTTTTATGATTTTGTGTGCACCCAAAATGATAAAACGCTCTACATGGTCCTCCAAGTGTTCTCCTAGTTCAAAGATCAAATCACCGAACATAGACTCTTAGCTACACACCGTAATACTACGGTAGTTCGTGACAAGTGTTTCTATTGGAATACGAAAGGGAGATGTCCGAGCCTTGGACAGATCTCAAGAGCACACGAGTTACCCCAATAGACCACACTGCCTAGAAACAAGTAACCCAACTTAAGATAGAACGGATGATGTAACGTAGAAAGACCAACGATTTAGAGACACCCCGACAAGACCATACGTAAACCACTATAACGTTTAGTACCATGTGATCGTCTAGTGTGTGCGACTCGGCTATAGACTAGACTCTACATGCAGTCCTAGTTCACTATAACCTGTCTCTGATACCAATCTGTCACACCCTCAAAATCCACTTGCGGAGTTTTACCGCGAGGCGCATGACAAACCAGGATCCAAACCAACGATCACAATAAACAAGTCTAAATGTAATTAATGCAATACCAAAACATAGTTTTAAAATCCCGTTTACAGCGGAAGCTTATTCAAAATAAAGTTCAACATAAATAAACCAAGTTCAATGTTTGTAAAATCATGCAACTCTATCTAGACGCCGTGCAGACGCGTGCGCCCTAGTTCCATGTGCTACCTTAGCGACCTGAGAAAACATGTAAAAGTTTACGTCAGCACAAAAATGCTGGTGAGTTTACAGGTTTGCAGTTCAAGTACCAAGTCCACCTGTCCATACTATAATAAATAGAAAACCAGTATACGCTAGCTAGGCGTACGTTTTGCTACTACCACGATTGGAAAACCATTACTAACACGTATACCAGTTTTGTGCCCGAATAGTTCCAAATGTTCCTGTTGTTCCTGTTTGAGACAATATGCACTCGCCCGGCCCTCCAAGCCGACGAGCGGGGTTGGTCACTCCCAATAGCGCTATTCACATTTCCCCGTTGTGCAAACCCGCACATTCATGGTTCCCCCCGGGACTTCCAAAGATCGTGTAGTATACGTTAAAACCCATAGTATGACAGAATTTACCAAACAATCGTTTAAACACATGTTCTCTCCCCCGAAAGTATAAAACCAGTTTAAAAGAGGGGCCGTAAACTCACCTTAATTTGCTTTACTCCTAATCCCGAGTAAACTCAGCTGCTATGTTAGTCCCGTACAGTGGCGACCTAACATACGACAGTTACAAGTACTTAGACTAATAACCCGCAGGTTAATTAGTCCCTAGATGTCCAGACCATAACCAAGTTCGTTTTAAAATACCGTGACTGTTTAACTGACCCAATTGACAAGACTCGACATCCCATTGGTGACCCGAGACTCCCGTGTTATGTTTACGCTCCAAAACATACATTAACGCATCTACACTTAACATACGTTAACACACTCAACAAGTTATAGCACATAGTTCACGTATCACCGAATTACATCCAAATATATGTTACCAAGTTATTAGACATGTTACTGGGTTCCTAGCATGTTTCTACATGTGAAATCGGGTCTCGGAATGCTAATTTATACTTACAGCAGCAGTACACGCGATTAGGAAAAGTCAACTAGCATTTAGGTTGGTCAACTAGCAATTAGGAATCCTAATCGCCTCTATTATAGGCGATTGGGGCTATACCATATGTTATTATTAGCAATTAGGGCTAATCACGTGAACTTACATGCAATTGGGGCTAATCACGTGACATTATATGCGATTGGGGCTAATCACGTGACATTATATGCGATTGGGGCTAATCACGTGACATTATATGCGATTGGGGCTAATCACATGCCATTATTGGCGATTAGCTCCCCAATCTCATGAATTATAGGCGATTAGCCTTGCTAATCGCCTGTAACCATGCTGTTCCGGTTTTTCGCGCGTTTAACACCCCAGATCAGATCCAGAACGTGTGTAACTACCCAATATCATCCCAAACACTATCCTAAACATGTTTAACCCAAAACCCTTCGTTCAACCTCGTATTATCAGTCCCGCATGCAACCAAATCACTCCAAACACTATACACATAGCATGCAACATCAATTAACGCATGTAAGCATAACCCTATTATCCGATTACTGAGGTTCCTATCATCATACTAACAATATTACCTCTGACCTAGCATGATAACACATCAAAACATCATCAAGATCCATAAAAATCCTATCTTTCTAATCATACATACCCATAACGCATGTTAATTAGTTATAATCCGATTAACAACCTTTATTGACGATTTTCAGAAAGCCTTTTCGTTTATGAACAGGTCTGGACCATTAGGGATTGATTAAAAACATTTACAAAGTGTTATGGATAAGAATTAAACCTTGGAATTGCAAAAGGATGATGATTAGACCTTGAAACCTTGTGTTTTTTATCAAAATCGCCTTCCAGAGGTTGTTTAGGTGTGTGGGGCGGTTATGGGACGACTAGGGTTGATATTAGGGAGTTTAGGAGGTTAAGTGTTCTATTTATAGGCGTTTCTAGTCGTTCCAGCACGTTACACGCGATTGTGCAGCAGTTCATGCGATTAGGGCTGCTAATCGCATGAAGTACATGTGATTGGGCCTAATCGCCCAAACTAACACACGATTGGGGGCCTAATCGCCCCTAATGATGCCCACTCGCCTCCCTTATAGGCGATTAGGCCTCCCTAATCGCCTATAGGGGCTGGTTTGGTGCGTTTTGCGCGTTAAACCCCGTTTTAACGTATGTTAACACATATTAACATACCGACAAGTCATATAATGATTGTAAACACATAACACAAGTAAATACACATATTTACACTCGTTCACCAATTCCCGGGACTCGAGACTCGTACGTTCCGTATGCTCTGACGATCCTACAAATCGTCACCGTTTGGACACTTGGTTAAGGACTGACATCTACCGAACCTCTAGACCAACATCCAATGATCTTCTAGCCTAACCAATAGTTCCCGAACCATAACCCGACTTAACTAACCCAGTTAAGTACAATATACACGTGACTCGCTAAGGTAGACTTTCATCTAAACAACGTTGTTAACCCGAATTTGCCAGGTGTCACATTCCGTGCCCTTCTGCTCGTCACGCTTCTGGCCGATCACTTCTTGTTCCACTGACTATGGCTGATGTTCTTGAATGACTAAAAATAATAATTCATTCGCATGAATCATTCCCCTCTTTTATAATCTCCGTCAAAACATGTGTATATGTCACACACTAGCTGATTACCCCGGGAGGATCCCGGGGTTGAAAAATCTAATTTTACGTGATAACCTATTGCAAATGGCTCAAGTTAACTAACCACAAAATCTCTCGATCATTGCATGTTCATAGTATTCTAATCAGTAATAACTCATATTCCCTAATCTAAAACCTAATCAGTAATCATCTAAATAATCACTTATGTAAGCTGCAACTATTAAAAAACTCATCACATCTCTCTAATTTCTCACATTCTAATGGCTCTTATAATTCCTAACCTAATCAACTAAACAAACACTTAAGTTGGAAGTTGTAATCATTGCATCTCATTATGCCACGTGGCATAATCAAGAGATGGTTGAGGCCACCATTGAACGCCACGTCAGCAACTATCAATTCTTTCCGGGAGCGTCCCGGGGTTGAAAAATATAACCATTCTAATAATATTAAGGGGCTGTTTGGTAGTCTATGAATGGTCATTAAGAGGTTACATCTGAATGATTCATAGTCTTTTAATGGTTAAGATGTAATATTAAGTATGAATAGTTATGAGGTAACATCTTAATGGTTGCCTCTTAACCATTCAGACTCAAGGTTACCTCTTAACCACTCAGAGGTTATGGACCATTAAGAGGTAGCCTCTGAATGATCATTAAGAGGCTACCAAACACCCCCAAATACTAATAGTAATAATTATTACTCTTGTAATTAAATAAATAAAAAAATAACCTTGCTATAAGGTGACACCATGTGTAGCAGTGTTGTGCGATTCTTTCTCCTAACTTCTCTTGATGAAGTATGCCTAGTAAAATTCCAATGATAACATGTCGATTGAGCTGATTTTCAACATCGTAGATAAGAACCTGGTTTAAAAGAAAAAAAAACATGATTAATGAATAACATGAACACTTTGTGTGTTTTTTTCCTGTATGAACGAAACCCCACAAAAAATAGTCGATTTTTCTTCGTTTTTTATATAGGACTATGGTACTTGTTGGAAAGATAATAAAACGCTCGTTAATTTGGTGTAATTTTTTACTTTAAAAAATCTCGTATATAAAAGATATAAACGTTTAAAAATTATGGGAGGAAACATGAGAGAGAAAATTTTAAATTTATTTTTAAATTCTTTTTTTTTCCTAAAATAACTCAATTTAATTTAGAGTTTTATGTTTATCTTTTTTTTTAATTAAAAAGGGAAATAGTTCAAAAACACTAAAATCTTTCAATTATGATGCCACGTGGCACTCTCAAGGGGAGGTTGAGGCCTCCATTGCACGCCACGTCAGCATATACGTTTTCTTTTATATATATACATAGATATGTGCACCGCCTTTGAATTGTGTTTTTGATTTAGGCTTGGGCTTCGGCCCAAGTCACTTTTTTTTAGTTTAATTATTATTATATACTATTATAACTTCATGTTCCTGGCTCGGTTATTCTTGGTTTGACCAAAGTTTCTCGTTTACGCTCCGACGTCCATGAACACATGATCTTAAGTGTCTGTGTCTCAATTAAAATTCGTTCCTTTTGAGCTCATTTTCCACGAACACCTATAAAATAATAAAATAAATAAATACCTAATAAAAATGACACAAAACGAATAAAAACTTGACCAAATAATATACAAAATACATAGGAAAATAGATGTGTTTTACGACACATCAACATCCATCGCTTCAAGTGTTCAAGTCTTTAATTTCTAGATTGGGACTTCGTTTTAATAAGGTGACCCATGAGTCTTTTCATTGTACTTCATGTTCCTTAAATAAAAGCCACAAACTACTTTTTGGCAAAAACTCTTTTGTTGTCAATCAACCTCTACAACTTCTCTACTCCGATGCTTGGGGTCCCGTAAAAAGGTCAGTCGATGGCTTTAAATACTATGTCATTTTTGTTGACTATTTTTCCAAATACATTTGGTTATACCCAATCAAACGAAAATCCGATGTCAAAATTCTTTTTTCCACAATTTAAATCTCTTATTGAACTTTTTTTCAAAACCAACATTTTCACTGATAATAGGGTGAATATGTGGGCCTTTCACCTTATCTTGCCTCACAAGGTATCTCCCATTACACGACACCACCTCACACCGGAACAAAATGGTATTGCCGAATGACGTCACCGACACGTTGTGGAAACCGGCCTCGCATTACTCCACTACTCCCACTTACCACAACATTTTTGGTCCAATGGCACGATTGACAAGTACAAAGCCTGTCTAGTTGCCAAAGGGTTTCACCAACAATATGGAAAAGACTATCATGAAACATTTAGTCCCGTTACTAAACCCGTTACCATTCGCACCGTTCTCTCTATTGCTCTTTCAAAAGGATGGTCTTTACGTCAACTAGACGTTAATAATGCGTTTCTTCATGGGACTCTTCACGAAGAGGTCTTTATGGTGCAACCTCCCGGGTTCACCAACACGGAATTCCCACGTCACATTTGCAAACTCAAAAAATCCCTCTATGGGCTTAAGCAAACACCGCGTGCTTGGTATATCGAACTTACCAACTTCCTCACTCGTTTTGGCTTTAAGAAATGCATTTCTGACCCCTCTCTCTTTGTATACAATCTCAACAACATCACTTGCTACCTCCTTGTGTACGTTGACGACATTGTCCTCATCGGTAATCACAATCCATTTATGGATTCCTTTGTTCAAGCCTTAAGCAACCAATTCTCTATCAAAGACTTAGGCCCTCTCCATCATTTTCTAGGAATCGAAGTCATTCCTATGCCTCATGGTCTATTTCTTTCCCAACATCACCACATTCAAGATATTCTTACCACCTTTAAAATTGATGGTGCAAAAGAGGTTCTCACTCCTTTAAGCACTTCCGACTCTCTTTCTTCCTTTGACTCCACTCCCCCAATCGATCCCACTCCATACCGTCAACTTGTAGGCACTTTGCAGTATCTTGCCTTCACACGTCCCGACATCTCCTTTGCCGTTAATAAATTATCTCAATTCATGCACTCACCTAAACAATCACACTGGCAAGCTCTCAAACGGGTACTCCGCTATTTGAAAGGAACGGTCCATCATGGGTTGTTCTTGAAACGCAATACTAACCTAAACTTGCAGGCTTTTTCGGACTCAGACTGGGGCGGTATTAATGATGGGGGACGGTCCACTACAGCATATCTCATATATCTTGGATCCAATATCATTTCTTGGAAATCTGCTAGACAAAAAAACTGTCTCTAGATCATCTACCGAAGCTGAGTACAAAGCACTCGCTAATGCTGCAGCTGAACTCTCATGGGTTAAAAATTTACTTGGTGAACTCGGGCTCCCAATTAAGAGCGCCCCATCTCTTTACTGTGACAACACCTGAGCTACTTATGTATGTGCAAATCCTGTTTACCATTCCCGCATGAAACACATCGCTCTGGACTATCACTTTGTGCGAGAACAAGTCAATTCCGGGCAACTCAAAGTTCTTCATGTCAACTCCAAGGATCAACTCGCGGATGTGCTCACTAAACCACTTGCACGTGCACCCTTCCTATATTTTCGGTCCAAGATTGGAGTCTCCAACGGATCCTCTATCTTGCGGGGGTGTATAAATATTGACCAAGACTTGACCAAGACTTTGCATAATCTTAGCTTAGTCAATTATAATTGTAATTATGTAGTTAAGTGTATCCCTTAGTATTAGCCTTTTCTTTATTGTAAATCATCTATATAAAAGTCTTGTAATTCTCTATTGGTAACAACATTTCAATACAAAAATCACTTTGTTTATAAGATTTACATGCTATCCTTTTAGGGAGGGTGGTGGTAATTTGAGTGAATCCAAATTGAGTTGTATGATATGAGTCAATCCTAATAATTTCAATTACGGTATTTTTTACTTAAATCAACTCATAATTTTGTAAAAAAAACAATTGTGTCATCATCGCTAACCCCTAACAAAAAAATATATAAAATTAAAGGAATACAAGAGAATAAAAATTACGAGTTTTACTAAATACAGATTATATATTGACTCATATACTGGCACTTCTTTCTACGGATATTGCCCAAAAATATATATGAACTCGTTGATTACAAGAGTTCTAGTGTTGCTATCCTTTTTTTGAATGGCTAATTATTTTGTCACCTATGAGATTTGATCCCTCACCATTTGATCCCTCTAGTGTTACTATCCTATTAACATGTACTGAAAAAGTTAATTTCCAATATAGCGTCAGTTATCCTGCACACTGTAACAAAAATAAGAAGGTGAGAAGGATACAAAAAAAACACAGTAGATCACGAAATATGACACAATGAGTCACAAAAGATAACACAATGCCAAAAAACATAATACAACGCTAAAGAAAAAAGACAAAATGAATCGCAAAAATGACACAATGATGAAAATAAGAAAAAGGCACAATGATATAGCGTAAATTCTAAAAACTACAAGCTAAAAATAAAAAAAACGAAGAGCTATAACCTAAAAACTAAGATCGTAGGGTTTGATGTAACAATTCCAATGTTGTTTGAATGAGTTCAATCGGATCCGTTAGATACCCTTTCTACGACTCTGTTTTTTTTTTCACTGTGTATTTGATCTAACCTTTCCAATACATGCTTTATAGATAGTAGTAACGTTAAACTGAATATTGAATCAATATTTTTAGTTATTTTACTTAGTTATTTTACAACAAATAATAAATTTATGAGGTGATATTTTATAAAAAGAAAATTAGAAAAGGTACGACCAACACATACTCATAATTGCCATCTCATGGCTCAACCCCACACTCCTCTTTGCACCTTCCTTCTTTCATATGAGGAGTTTCTTTCTTTCACACCCTAGTAAATACATCATTGTGGGTTGTTGACATGGGATTCTCTTTTCCATTCTTTTAATTTTATTGTTGTTGATAATTTATAAATATAATGACTTCAAACTGGATCGAATTAGAAAGTGTTGGATAAATAAGTGTAATTGGATTGACTGTTTGATCAATATGTTCATAATAATACATCACATAGGTATGGTGGTGCGGAGTGCACGCCTATTTGAATTTATTATGAACTTAGGGGCGAAGCCCCTAAGGAACGGGGGTCCGGGGGCAGCGCCCCTGGGAGCAGGGTCCAAGGGGCGGCAGCCCCTGGCGGGGTCCAAGGGCAGAGCCCCTGGCTGGGGTCTTGATCAAAAACTCTCTGGTTCTTTAATCTCAATCACAACATACAGAAAATTCTCAATCTCTGATTGTATCCGGTTGAATATTCGATAGAACCGTCGAATTGATTCAATCTGAAAGCGATCACGTGCCTTCAGAGATTTATGTTATCCGGTTTTGTTCGTTTGTTACGGTTATTCCCAACAGAAAGAAACTATGTAATTATAAGCGTATATTGTAATGATACTACATATAATAAACGTAATATAGTGTACAAAAGATATCATTAGTAGTTTAAGATTAACTTCGAAATGTATCTTTAATTGTTTAAATTGCTTTTTAGATATATATTGAAATTGCTGAAGAATAATATTATGTTATATGAAAAGCTTTACTTACTTGCGTTGGTAAACTTAGTAAACTTAATCTAACCAAGCTAACACTTGCAATTGAAAAGACATACATACATATTGGAAATGCCAAGAATTTGTTAAAAACTACAATGGGGTTAAAAGTTAACCAAATCTATTATAAATCTTTTGGCTTTACAACTCTAAGCTAGCATGTGGTTGTAGATATCTAAAGGGCAAGAAAAAAGATACCTTAATCATGGCTAACTTAGCAATTAGTTATTTAAGGTAACCAATTGAAAAGATATAGACATCTCTATCTCATTCTGATCTTATAAAAAAGTATTGTTAACTCTCATATGTTTTAAAGTGTCACTGATTCCTTGCTAGGGTATCACTCTTTCTTTTCTTTAATTAATTGACTTACTATTGTACTAAGGTATTTAGGAACCATACACCCTCTAATTAGGAATCATACACCCTAGCCCACATCATACACCAATAAGAGACTGCCACATACCCCAGAATATGTTGTCACACCCCCAGAATGTGATGTACATGGTGTATTAAACCCACAACCCTTATACTAATCTCACTTGCTTTTGGAATCTACATTCCTTATAGACATCATGATTTGAGATTTAGTTACATATAATGCAAGTTAAGCAATTGAGATGTGATAACTATGCCAATCAAATGACCTAACTAATGATCATTATTAATTGCTCATCATTAACATCATCAAAGTTTTGAGACTTTAAATATTTGCTTTGCGTCAGTTTGAAATAACTTTAGTTAGATCTCAAATATTTATCCGGATCATGTGGCCTAGTGGTAAAAGGGTTGTTTCTCCCTTTGGGGGAGCCGGGTTCAATTCCCACGGGAGGCATGTGATGGATACCCCCACCCTTGTGGTGGGGTAGGTGGTTGGGAAGTGATGGAGAGACCCTTGACCCTTGTGGTCATGGGTTCGACTCCTGATCCCTCCAGGTTTTACCGGTTCACTACCGTCGTGCCTTCGGGCGGGTTTGTGGGCCGGGTTTTCCCTGGAACAGGAGACGGGTGGGCCGAAGGGCTCTGTCCGTACGGACTAGAGGCCGTCTGGGGCCCCTTTCGGCCATTGGGGGCCGCGTACAGAGTACCCGCAATACTTTAGTTGATCGTTCAAAAAAAAAAAAAAGATCTCAAATATTTAAAGAAAAATTTTAAAAGAGATAAAACATCTAATCCTAGTTTTTTTATTATTTTTTTTTTTCAGTGAATACACATGACACATCCTTATAAAATCTACTACTAAAGATCCATATATTGTCCACTCTATGAGACTCGAATCCTTACCACTTTGATGAAGAAAAATATCCGATGCCACTAGGCTAAGATTTGAGAAGCCATAAAAATAATCATATTTAACATAGATCAATAGTCAAGGTAAGTTAATAGTTACAAGTGTCCGTTCAAGCTATCAAAATTTATAACACCCTATTTTTTGAACTGAATATTTCTGTGAACACATTATGCAAAACAAATGGTAAGTGATTTTATCGTCACTCATGTGTAATATTACAAAATCATAACAACAAAACTTGTTTATTAGACTATTTGGTGTGTTCCCTTTTCCCCCAACTCCCCCAAGTGCCACATCAGCGCCACATCATTTCTCCTATTTTCTTCCCTAAACTTTGGAAATGGTTTCCCCCAAATCCCCCATTCCCCCTTCCTTTTTTTATTCTTTTCCATTTTTTTAAGTATATTATTTGTATTTCATACTTATTTTTTTTAAACCGTAATTTTAAAAATTCAACAAAAATAGTAAAAATTAAAATAAAGATAAGCTTCAATTAATTTTAAAAATTACAACCTACAATGCATAGAATTTAAAAAATAACAAGCAAAATATATTAATAAAAAAAAACATCTAAAGCATTCGTTTTCCAAGCCACTTGTTCGTGATCTTGTCTTTGATCGCCGACATCATCGCTCTTTCTTGCTCGGGAAGGCCGTCGAGACTTTTCTCCATCATCGCAAACTCCGCCTTTTCGTCTTGCGATATTTTGTACGCGAGACGCGCCTTCTCCAACTCAAGCTTCTCCCGCTCTAGACTTACGGCTTCTTCCTTCTCCTTCTTTCTTTCATTCCACCTTTCCCTTTGCTCCGCCTTAAAATCGTTAAAGTTTTGAATCAAGGCATCTATTTTTTTCGGTCACCTTTTGTTTTGAATCGGGTTCTTTTCTGTCACACCCTCAAATTTCCACATGCGGGTTTTACCGCGAGGCGCGTGACACACCAGGATCCAAGTCAACGGTCACAATAAACGACATCTATATGATAAGAAAACAACGTAAACTACCATTGAGTTTCAAAACCGTTCTAACACAGCGGAAGCAAAATGTATTATTACAACTTAAAAGTAAACTCAAAGTCTGACATGTTTAACAAAACATGCATATGATCCCTAGACGCCGTGAGACTCCGTGCGCCTATACTCAATGCTGCTACCTTAGCGACCTGAGAAAACATGCCAAAAAGACGTCAACATATAATGCTGGTGAGTTCACAGGTTTTAAGTTCGTAAACGTTTTCATGTGTAAAGCAATTCCTCATAAAGTGCCAAGTGTGCAAAAGTTCCAAGTAAATAACAAACGTTCCCTTACTACTACGACTGTGTTGCTAAAACCATTACTGACAAACGTTGCTCGAGTTGCTGCCCATGTGCCAAGTGTCAAGTGTCAAGTAGAGACAATATGCACCCGCCTGGCTCCCAGCCGTCAGGTGGGGTTCGTCACGCCCGATAGATCTATCCACATTTCCCCGTTGTGCCCCGCACATTCATGGTTTCAATAGGGACTTAGGTTTCGTCGTATAGTAAATAAGTGCCAAGCGCCAAGTGCCAAATGCCAAGTGTCAATGTTTAAAAGTGTCAAGTGCCAATGTTTAAATATGCCAAATGCCAATGTTTAAAAGTGTCAAATGCCGATGTTAAATATGCCAAGTGCCAAACGTGTCACGTTTCTTAAAATAGTCACATTCCCAAAAGGCGTTATGTTTCTGAAAGCGTTGTGTTTCATAAGTGTTGTTTTTCAAAAGCGTTGCGTTTCAAAACATAAAAGTTGTACTTGTTAAAACGCGTGGCATGCTTCCTCCCCGAGAAAAAATGTATAAAAGAGGGGCCGTGAAACTCACCTTAGAGTGCGTCTTCTGATAACTAGGATTCCAACATGTGTATGATAATCCCAACTAATGACAACCTATCAATGAGTTTACATAAGTGTGATGACTATTAACCCGAAGGCTAACTAGTCCCCTATTGTCCAGATCTTGACTACGTGTGTTAAAAAGTGTGTTTAAACGTTAACCGGACATCCCAGACCGACCCGACATCCCGTTGGTGACCCATTACATCAATTAGTCATGCACATAAAGATAACACATAAGATTCAAGCATAAAACACTTAGTTTGCATCAAAAATCTCATTCCGGACATCAGATGGTCGAATGTGGTTTTTCCCATTTCCACGTTCGCCCGTTTGAGCCACGTTCGCCCGTTTTTCCCACGTTTTGTTCCACGTTTCGCCCGTTTGAGCCACGTTCGCCCGTTTTTCCCACGTTCGCCCGTTTTTCCCATGTTTTGTTCCACGTTCGCCCATTCGAACCAATTTTATTCCACGTTCGCCCGTTTTCATCAGCATTTTATAAAACGCACCAAAACGCATCTAAACGATCCGAAAACATCACGAAACATCACCAATCACAGCAGTCAACTATCATTAACATATTCCTACAAAACCCTACCAATTTTATCCCGAAATCCGTCCGTTTTACAAGTTACCCGAAATAGCAAATTATGGAGATGCCACATAAAACGCATGCAATCTTTACCCAATTAGGAAACTTTTTGAAATCAATCAATAATCAACTTAATATACTCAGATTATTATGAACAATAAACCCCCAATCATATCCTTATCACTATCATCATGAACAAGCCCTAGATCTAAACCAAAATCCCCAAAATGAACATAACATCATCAATAATCAATTGTAACTGTGACATCCGTCACTTTTTTTTTGTTCATTATATATGTATATATATATTTTACAAAAATAATAATAATAATAATAAATCAGATATTTTTATTTTTTTTAAAAAAAAAAATTATAATGTTTATACAAAAGCTATCATGATGTTTCTAAACCCACACACAACCCAAACCCAACCTCCCTTGTTATAAATCTGAAGCCCAAATCATATCCACCAAAGGCTGGCCCATCAGTCTGGCCCAACACAAAGCCCAGCAGTCAGCCCACCCCTTATCAGCTTTTTTAAAAAAATAAATAAATATGTTTTGCCCCTGCCGGGACTCGAACCCGGGCAGGAGGCGGGTCAGTCTCAACACCAACCATCTGAGCCACATCTGATTGTTGGTTTAATCCCAATTCATAAATCATTTAACACCTTTTTAAAAAACTCATGTCTGTTCTGTTCGCTGCTGATTCAAAGCAGCCGAACCACCCTATTTTCTTTCCTTTGTTCTACCTTTAATAAATCACATGTATGGAAACAAACACTAAATTAAATCGTGATTGACAGCACTTCACGCGTATGTTACACGCCAAATCATAGTCAAACAATTCCAATTAAGCATAATGAACGCGTTTTAAAACTTACTCTTTGGTCAACTTTCCAATCGAAGGATCAGACCTCTATACTATAAATTAAAGCCCTTGTTAGACTCTATAGGTGCCGAAAACCTCATTCATATCCTCAATTCTATCTGCTTTTCACTAAAATTCGTGAAATCAAGTTCTTTGACTTTTTGCATTGACCGACGTTTAACACTCTGTGTAATCGGTATGATTCTTATTTTATGTTCCTACATATATCTCGTCCTGTTCAAACATTTAACCCTAATGTTAATCGCGTTTTTATCACATGTATTAATCGATTAGGAAGCTAGGGTTCTAGAGTATAGTTTGGGGAAGATGAAGCTTATCTGAAACTGTTTATGTAAGTTCAAAATCAATAAAAAACACCAACTTGCTTGTAGCTCAGTTGGTTCACAACTTAGGACAATGGACACGAACCGGCCAGAGGCCCAAGTTCGAGTCCCGTCCACCACGGTTTATTCTTTTTCTAAAATTCTTTTCAAACAAAAATAAAATAAAATAAAAATTCATCTAAAAACCGGCTCTAACCCGGATTCGAACCCATGACCTCTTGCATTCTTGGACCTTATAATCACAAGTCCAGACCAATTGGTCTGGACCCTGAGAACATTTACAATCCGGGTTATATTATACTTAAACACTAACTAATATTGAATAATGTAATTTTTATAATTCTTTTATTAATCAAAGTTAAAATAAAAATCTTTTTATTTAACAAAACGAGCTTATAAATTTCCACAAAAATTATCCTAAGTTTTTATAACTTTAAACTTTTCAGAAATGATTTTTATTTCTGAAAAATCATTTATTTAGTATTTTTAATCAATTTTGTTAGTTTTTAAACATAATTAAATCATAATAAATCCAATTTTTAATATTTTTGCACCAAAATTTTATACAAATTATTTCTGATCATTTAGAACAGAAATACGAATTTTAAACTTATAATTCTTTAATTAATATTTTTAAATATTAAAGTTAACTTTTGACAATTTGTTATAAATAGAATTAATATTCTATTTTAAAGAAAATAATTTTATAAAAATTATTTTTATACTTTAAACGTATTATTGTGACCATCTTAGATTTAAATTTCATAAAAAGATTTTGGTTATTTATTTACTAAATTTCTCTCAATTGGCGAATATTTTTTAATATTAATCAAACGAGCAATTATCCCCAATTCGAAGCCCTAAAAATACATGTATCCTAGAGTTATTTCTCTTACACATTATCAAATTCTTTAGGTTGATACTTTGAGATAGTTCCAACACATATTTCGTTGTCCAAGTTCAATTCCAAGCTATTACGTAAACAGTGAGTATTCCTACCCCTTTTTGCTTTTATACATTTTTGGGGTGTTACATGTACACTATTACAATTTCAAATACAAGTTTACATTTTCACAATACAATTCTAGTACTATGTGCATTGCTTACAACGTGCTTTATGCTTAGACAATACATGTGGAATACATTTGTACTTAGTGAAATCATTAACATGGTACAAGCCGACCTTAACATTGGATAGCGCTATTTGGATTGACAACCCGCCTAGATTGATTCTCCCCCTTTTTCATCGGAGAATCCGTGGCCAGTGTTAAGTTATCATCCATTTATTGGTTGAGTACACTACATTTCATACAGTACATTATACAGTCACAGGGTTGATTTCGCTCATTTGTATGATACATAGTTTACATATTTGCACTGTAGCTTGCACTTGAATTGTATAACTTTTTAACCTACTATATATATATCAAAACTAGGAATGCTCACCAACATTTCATATGTTGACCAAATCTATTTTGTACATGTTTCAGGTGCAGTTTGATCTAGTGCTTTAGCAAGGAACATTTAGTGCTTTATTTTAATTCAGTTATTTCAATATTTACATTTCATTTAGACAATGTATTTTCCATTTCCATGTAAGACAATTTTGATTATTCAATAATATTTACATTTTAGTACCATGTGCTTTTGAACAATCGTCACTACGTGGCACCTCGATGATTCCGCCATCGGTTGGGGTGTTACAGTAACCTATCTCAATCATAAATCATCATCAATAACAGTCCTAGATCATTGTTATAACATCTATACAACAATCAATCATCAAACAATACATAACATCACATAAAACACCATTAACACATGTTAATTTGTATGAAAACTCATTGTTTATGAATAGGTTTTGTTTAGAAAGACATTAGGAAGGTTTTTTATACATGAAAACATGTTTGAATCAGATCTGGACTCTTGGGGTTTAATGAAAACGAATTGAAATGCTTTAAAAATGATTTAGAATGAAGAACACACCTTAGATCTTTGTGTAGAAGATGTTTGTAGGTTAGATTATAGAAAACAAGGGCAAAAAACTCCTTCCCCAATGTTTAAAGTTGCTAGAGAGTGTTTTTTGAGACGGTTAGGGTTTGTGAAATGGTGAAAAATGACAAGGTGTGGTATTTATACTATGTCCACATTCGCCCCTTTTACCTGGGCGAATGTGCTCTCCTTCGACCCTTTCACAGGGTCGAACGTACCCTGATTTGGTCGAATGAAATTCTTTCAATTCCATATCCCAGGTTCGCCCCTTTTACAAGGGTCGAACCAGGAGTATTGTCCAGGTTCGCCCATTCGATTGGTCGAACCAGGACTCACGTTTTTCTAGTTTTTCCAATTTGTCGTGTTTAACGCATTTTAACGCACCTTAACATACGAGCATGCAACCTTAGTCTATGTTTAACATATTTAAGCACGGATGATTATCTACACATCATTTAAACACATCTAAGCATATAATCCACCATACGACAATTAGTCTACACATACACTTAATTAGTTTATGTAATTCACCAACAACGGGACTCGTATCATGTGTGTGTGTGTGTGACTAACCCAATGATCTCCCGAATCATTGAACCCTGTACAATACGGACTGTGTTTCGACTCTACTGACCCCGTCAAGTATGTTTAATAAACGTTTTTCGCTAAGGTAGACTTATGTGTTTATAAAATGTTGACCCAAACATGCCGGGTGTCATACTTTCCTTTTGAGCTCGAGGCGGCTTTTTTCGCGCGGTCCCTTTCAATTGGCCGCTCCAATTCGGGCGTGGGAGCATCATCTTCAAACTCCGGGTCATCGTTTATATTTATAGTACAACGAGCATCGGACCCCCCGCACTATAACTTCCCGAGGTGCTCGTCTTTGTTCGTTTTGCTTGTGCCACTTCGTTTGGCACCACCCTCCATTTATCACATGCTCTCAAAATCTCATACGGCCTCATGTACGCCCACCCCCCACTAGCCTTTTTTTTTGCAAAACATTCCAAGCGCATTCTTCAACACATTCTCGTCGCTTTCACCGGTCTTTCTATTGTTCCAACATCTTTGATAAACACCCGCAAATTCTTGACATTTGGTCTTCATCTCCCTAAACTTCGTACTAACGGCATGACCGGTTCGATAAGGCGTGCGTTGCATTAACTTGAAAAATTGTTCGCAAATAGCGTTCCAAAAGCTATCTTTGTTTCGATTAGTACCTACACGTGATAAATTAAATTAATTATCTAAATTATATTTCATAAATAATAAAAAAAAAAGTAAATCAGCCATAAAAGGCTACGGTCAAAACAAAAAAAAGTAAAAAAATAACTTACTTCGTATCGGGTCGGTAGACACGTTCAGCCACGCTCGTGCTAGGGCCTCCAGCTCGACTTGAGTCCAAGGAACGCTATCCGCCTTAGTAGTGGCACGTTTTTTCCCCTTTGTGTCTTTTTTTTGATGTTGGTTGAGTTTCGGGTATAACGTCGTCATCGACGCCTAAGGATATAAAGTCGTGTTCGGGTTCGGATTGTGATTGAGGTCTCGCGGGGAAGGTTGGCATTTGGTTCGGGAGTGGCATTTGCATATGAAAGTGTCGTTGGTGATGCATTTGCATTTGCCAAGGATTTTGTGGTTGAGTAAAACCACCAAATCCGTATGTGTTAGGGTCTAGCGGTGTAGTGGGGTAGGGAAAGTTTGGAGCTTGTGTCGAAGGAGTAGCGGGGTTGTTCGGGTAAAAGGGTTGTGGGTTTGAACGCCTTGGATCCATTGGTGGTTTGGTTAAAAAATTTGAAGGAGTAATTTTATAAAATGTGGCGGTTTGGTTATAAAATTTGATTGAGTTGTGTGAAATGTGAGGTTAATAAATATATATAAAGGTAAATGTTTGTTTTTTTTTTTACCAACGGTACAATATCAATCAGGTGGGGCCCCATATTCAACGGTCAAAAAAATTTGGCCAATAGAAGGCTTCGGTTCCAACGGGCATTTCACCCCGTTTCCCCCCAAAATCGGGGGGGGGGGGGGGAGGGGGCGGTGTTCTGCATCGGCACCGATGCCATGTCAGCTCCCCGAAACTACTCCCCCAATGCACACCATATGGTCTTATGAAATTGTCTATCATAATTAACAGAGAAGCAATGTAGTACGGTGTATAAAAGGTTGTTCTCACTACATATGATTCGGAAGTTATTTATCTAAGTTGCATATATATAGTTAACTGTATTAGACTTCAGTCTTCATGTTCAACAACGGGTTTGTTACATATATCATACATGCATTAGCATAACAGCTTAATTAAGACATGACTTTGATCACTTTACAATACCCCAAGAGATTAAAGTATAAAGATGCTATAAAAATAATAATGATACTAATAAAGTATAAAGCCAAATATTAGAAAACACTTTGTAATAGAAATCACACCACTAATGGGACTAGCTAATACCTTGCACATACCATAATCCTTTTGGACGCAAGTATAATGTCCAAGCCTTGCCATAAGTTCTAAATTAACCTAGTATCGGCTCAACTTATACATTGGTTTATACATTCAAACCAAATACCGTAGTCGATCAAAGCCATCACACTACCTAAATGTCCCACAGACCACGTCTCTAGGATTTGGACCTCAAACTGTTAGTGTAATAAAGCTATCGGGCTACTTTTATACGGTGTTTTCTCTTAGGCTAGTAGCTTAACCATAGATAGTTTTCCTATTTATTATCTTGTTTCCTTTGTTTTTATTGTAATTTCTTTTTCTCTAATAATAAAGTCCTAGTCGTTTACTCGTTTTGGCTTATATTATTATCAAATTATAGAACCATTAGGTTACCTAAACATGTTTCATGTGCTCCGGGACCTTAAATTACTAGACTACCCAACAGTGACGGAGCTTGACCCAATATATAAGGGTGACCGAAAGTTACGGGACCTATTACAGGGGCACGGATTTAATACGTATAAAATTTTCGAGCGAAATATGTGTAAATTTACTGTGCAAAAAAAAGGAGGGGCACCCCGGCCCCAACAAAGCTTCACCCATGCACTAATCTCTACTTTCTGGATCTTGAATTATCAGACCTTAATACAATGCATATAGCGTGAAAGTGATATGATCAGAAATGTCAATAGAAGTCAACACCTCAAAATTGCACTCTCATATTTGAACCTTTGACACCAGCATAAAAGATTAATAGCTAACATCCATACATGTTACAATGTTCCATCAAAGGTCACATGGGATAAAACCTAATGACTATGGCCATATATGTTTATAGTATGAATCATTATTTACCCTCCTATTGATCATATCAATTGATAACGTACACTCATATATACATGTACACATTCATTTTTACATATATATTAATATTTTTAGTACGTAATAGAAGTAAAAAGATCTTGACATAACATAACAATTTAGTTTAAGCATGTAATCATGTCATATCTTGTCAAAAACATTTTTCATAATCATATTAAATAACATGTTAAGAGATTTGTCTGTAGGGTTAGGTTACGGTAAGAACTTACTTGACTCGTGAGAATTCTATGTAATGTTTTTGTTAACTTTATTAAATTTGTTTTTTTTTGTTTTTTTGGGGCGGGGAGGGTGGGAGGTAGGGGTAAATATCATATATTTATTTTATTGTTATGAAAATTAAAAAATAAAGAAAAAATTATTTTGAGAAATTAAATTTGGAGTAAAACAAAATTACACATGTTTAACTGTGACATATATTTATTTTACCTCACTTTTTTATACTAATATAAAGTCACTACAGAAAACAAAATCATTCTTTTTCATATATGTTAGATAATCAATTATACTTTTTTATAAGGGAATATTTCATAGAATAGTAACCAAGTTTCAAAAGTGTTCCAATTAGGTCACTCATCCTTTTTTTTTGCCCAATTAAATGACTAAACATTCAAATCGAGTCTTGTAAAATTTTGTATGTGTCAAGAATGACATGGAGGAGAAGATGTTGGAGTTAGGATTTTAAATATATGTAGATGTATTAAAAAAAGAAAATAACATGTTAATTATATTAAAAAATTAAAAAAAAATATGCTAAATCCACATCATCACTTAACGTCGGCATTAATAGATAGGAAAAAAATAAACAAAAGCCACATTACCATAGTTACCTACAAAATAGATGAAAAAACCTCTAATTTACATACTAAGTGAATGTTGAGTGACCTAATTGAGACAAAAAAAATTGTTGAGTGACCTAATTGGAACAATTTTGAAAGTTGGTTACTATTTTACAAAGTTACCCCTTTTTATAAAGAAAATGACTAAAAAATTCAAATAAAATATTAGTTCTCATGACTTGAAGGAGTTTTAATTTTATCTAGAGTTAATTCACAGATTAGTCCTTGATGTTTAAAATATCTCTTTAGTTCAAATAGTTTTTTTTTTATCTGTGTCCCTAAGGTTTCTCATTTTTTTGTCACTTTCATCCAACCCCCTAACTCCGTCAAGGAAAGTTAGATAAGTTAGGGGTATTTTTGTCACTTTACATATATATATATATATATATATATATATATATATATATATTTTGCGATTTTCATCCAAAACTCATTTTAAATTTATATTTCTTTCTCTTTATCTCTCTCTATCATTCTAAAAACCACCACAACCACCATCACCACCCACCACCTCTACCATCAGCATCAACATCCGCCACCATCACCATCACCACCTGCCACCGCCACAAACCACCCCCCGCCACATCCTCCCCTCACCATAACCACCACCGTCACCCACCTCTATCACCTAGCTCCACGACGTAACCACTTAAAAACCTTGTGTATGTGTGTGTATATATATAAAGCAAAAAAAAAAAATTAAAATTGGTTTTGGATAAAAGTGGCAAAAAAGAGATATATATGCAAAGTGATCAAAATACCTCTAAGTTAGCTGGCTTTTCTTAACGGAGTTAGGGGATTGGATGAAATGATAAAAAATAAAGAGCCTTAGGGACACAGATGAGAAGAAAAAAAAAACTATTTTGACTAAAAAGACACTTTTTTATCAGACCGCAGAGACTAAATTGACAAGTAACTCTTATCTAAATCCTTTGTTTATATTAATACATAATAGTGTCTAAGAAATAGAAAATAAATTAGTTTTATTTTCTCAGTGAAATAAAATAATTGAACGAAGCTACAATGATTGATACACATTTCTATTTTCGTGCTTTAATTGAATAAAGATTTTTAATATTATTTTTCTATGAAGTCCTGAATTATATAATTTTCTGTATAATTCATACATTCTAGCCCCATTTTAGTAGAACACTATTATGGTACTCGACCATTTTGCCTGCCTTTTTTGTGCACAAGTCAACCCTTCACATTATTTTTAAACGCATTCTGTTTCACCCTCATTTCATTCAAGACAAAAACACATATCATCATATCATGGCCCCAATCTCCACCAAAAGAAAAGGTGTTGATAAATTGGTCACAAAAACTTCAAAATTCGTCGCTAATGCTCATTACCGACGGATGACACATCCCATCCACACAACTATTTTTGGAACTTGAAATGATGTTGATTCATTTGAATTGAAATGAATGTATAGTACCAACAAAGCTTCAACTTCAAGTTTGTTAATGAATTAATGGATCATGATTATGCCGAATGTGTTTTTGTTGAATTTATTGGGTTTGTAGTAATTAAAAACCATAATGTAATTACTATGATGATGTGGTATGATTAAAATATTATCTCGTGTTTGTTTTATACACGTACTTGCGGGAATTTTCATGTGTTACCACGGGTGCTTGTGTTTTTTTTTTTTTTTTTTCACATGATACATGGTGAATTTCACATAATTTATTTTTAATACTAATTTGCTAAGACAACTAATGTATCAATTCAGAAAGAGCAAGACGATATAAAACAAAGAACTGACACTAAACACAATACTATAAGAGATAGTAAACGACATTATGGACAAATGACTTAGCCATGACTACCTCTTTGAAAACACATATCTCATGAATCATGTACAACAAATGTTTAGAACCAAATTTAAGAGGATTGTCTAAGTGATATATTTAACTTGCATAATCATAAAGCAGAGATAGATGACCCATGCAATCATATACTACTGAAGTGGAATTAGATCTTGATAAAACCTCATGAAATAGATACTAAAAGAAATAAGATCCATGTAGATCATTTGTAATAAAGATGACACATGACTATAGGCACACAAATGGCAACCTGCAGAATCACTATGTATAAGTTATCTATTTATGAATAAGTTGTCGTAATTCTCGAACATATTACTGATTCTGAAAAAAAAAACATGTGTGAACAAATAATGACACGAAAAAATATTAGACCACTAAGAACGGTTAATTGGAAACTATTATGTTAAAGGAGAATGGGATGAAGGGAAACTATTTTATTTTGAAGATGAATTTCAACTAAGATCTTTCATAGACATCTTAAATTGTGTATAAAGTTACTAAACTATCCATCCAGTAACACAATAATGTATTATAGATTGTAAACTAGCGGGTTTCCCGCACTTTGCGGTGGTTTTTTCGGCTGATATCGGCTCAGTTTATTATAGTACTTGTACAATATGAGTATTCGGTATAGCAGCCGAAAGAAATAAGAATGAATACAGATGTGAATACAACTCCTTTTTTGACTAAATTTATGCGTGTTATGAATAGTAGCAACCGACAACGAATTTACTGATACCGGTACTAATGTTATTCAGTCGAGATAGGTTCACTTCGTCACGACACTGGTAGGAATGTTGAGAAAAACATAATAAACAAATACTAGTACCGATATTGTTCGTATGATATCAATTTTGTTCGTCACAGTAAATAACAAAAAAGTATAAAACATGACTGAAACTTAAAAAATAAAAGGTAAATGAGTTAAATACATATATCATAAAAAGTATAAGTGTATGATTGAAATCTAAAAAAATAGAAGAAAAATACCAAGTAAAAGACAAAAGGTATTGTAACAAATTCATCTTAATGATATATATGATAATAATTATGTTGTTACTTTCTTGTTTTATTGATATGTATAGAATGTATATGTACATACACAATGATCAACGCATTTTTTTCAATGTCATTGTTCTATCTTTTAACAGCTTAAATTCAGGGCCGGCCCTGAGCATGGGCCGGGTGGTCACCGGCTCAGGGCCCGACCCACAAATGGGCCTGAACTTTTTAAAAAAAAATACATATATGTATTAAATTCTATATTTAGGATATATATTTGTGCTTTATAAACAAAAGTCTTGTTAGTGGAGTTGGAAAAACCATGCAAATTT
Source organism: Ambrosia x helenae (assembly GCA_030844895.1). Lineage (NCBI taxonomy): Eukaryota > Viridiplantae > Streptophyta > Magnoliopsida > Asterales > Asteraceae > Ambrosia > Ambrosia x helenae. The sequence goes on along the minus strand of CM061224.1, from coordinate 5,663,621 downwards.
AATGTAGAGGTCTCAAGTTCAAGCCGCCTTGGCTTTAACACCATATTTAGTTTTTTTTTTTAAATTCATTCCTCTTTACAAAATTTTGGGCCCAATTTTTTTTTTTCGCCCGAGGCCCAAATTTTGTTTAGCATTCTCGGAGACGGCCCTGCTTAAATTATATCAAATTTATTTTTTACGGTTCAAACTCTTGATGTCAAGCAAAGCAACATCTTAATCTTAACCCAACCCTCACCCTTTTCTAGTTCATGTAACGTCCATTTCTTTATCAAACGTATAACATCTTTATCAACACACTATTGGGGTGATATTGCAATACTAGCTTATACCCCGGGAGCGTCCCGGGTTGAAAAATCTAAGTAAAGTGAATAAAATTAAAAGTATCTAAACTATAAAAATGACATCTATTTCACCTTACAACATCAACACCTAAAACAGAATATTAAGATCCCAAGCACTTCAAGGGGACATAGATTGTTTAGCACCAATACATTCAGTCAAAAGTCTTTAACTGCATACAATAAGATTTGAGCTATTTCAGAATATTGTAGAAAAAGAAAACATAGCAATTACCTGTTGGAGAGCGTCCCGGGTTGAAATATCTAATATGACATAATAAAATATCTAATATGACAACATAATTAATGACTGGCCAGTATATGATTAATGAATATTATTATTATTATTATTATTTTAAACAAATCTCTGCCATAAGTTATCATATTTTAATATAAAAAAAAAGGGTAATTAGGTCGGGTATCACCTAATCCCAGGCCCGACCCAAACCCACAATTTTTTTTAAACTAATTCCAACCTGACACAATACCTGTCGAGTTACAAAAAATAGTCGTTTTTTTTCTCCGTTTTTTATATAGCACTATGGTACTCGTTAGAAAGATAATAAAACGCTCGTTAATTTGGTGTAATTTTTTTCTTTAAAAAATCCCGTATATAAAATATATTAACGTTTAAAAGTTATGGGAAGAAACATTAGAGATAAAAATCTAATTTTGTTTTTAAATTTTAAATTATTATTTTCTTAAAATAAGGGTCTTGCCACATGGAATGACACATGACACACTCAATAAAGAAAATACTCTCTTTGAATGCCATGTCATTAAAATGGTTTTGGTTTATTATATGTATAGATAGATATAAATACAATACAAAAATAATGATATTCTAGCAACATACTAAAATTTTGAAGCTATAGAGAAACTATAACCTCGTAAATAATGAGAATATTGGATTTAAATAATCTTTATTATCAGTTATTAGTTGTCACCAGTTCCAACTTTAGAATTCACTCCTCATGGTCTCACATTTTAACTTATTTTCCCTAAGAGTCTCATACTAATTAAAAGTTAACTCAGTTAGTTTTTGCTGACGTGGAGTGCTTAAATGACAAGAAAATCTATGTTTTGATGACGTGGATTGCTTATGTGGCACAAAAGCCAAACATGATGACGTAGACTGCTTATGTGGCAAAATTTTAATGATGTAGACTGCAGCAAAAACTGAGTTAACTTTTAATTAGAATAAGACCGCTGAGAGAAAATAGGTTAAAATTTGAGAAAAAAAATACACCACCTTTTATCCTCTTTAAATGACATGCCACCTTTTAAAAAAAAAGTAGTACTGTTGGATGCAAATAAATTATAAAGTTATATTTTAATTGTATATCATTTTTTTCTTGTCAAACTTTATATTAACATACAATATAATGGGATTGCAGTATTCGTACTTTAGTTATAGTTAATGTTAATTTAGATATTTTTTATAAGAGAACGAAAATGAGTGTTTAGTTTGGGTTTGATAACTAGAATAATCCAACGAACCCAATGATTTTAACGGGACTTGGTTAGTTCAATCATTGTCACTTATCACACCAAATGAGAATGTTATAATAAGAATCTTGCAAAGATCTTGAAAGCTGACAAAAATCTTCAAAGTGAATTTCTTGATCAATGCTCTCATGGAACTAACTTAGGTAACATGGAAGTAGTTTTATGGGCACCCAATAAATGTTAGTGTACTTAAGAATCAAGTAGTCATGTCTTTTGTATTTAATGCCCCGCTTGTGGTGTACGTATATACATGCAACAATCGCTCTTTGTTCTAAGTCTAAGTATGTGTCTATGTGCCTTATGACGAACATTTGATGCAAAACTACTATCGAGCTGGGTTCTTACTCAGTAGTCTATCTATTCCTATGAAGTAGAGGTAAGTGTTGGAAAGTTTAAAAGGTGAATGGAGTTTTAAGTAAATGAAATTATAATTTAGTGAAATTATAATTATTGAGGAAAAACTCTTTAATAGAGTTAATTCATTTGTGACACTTTATTATAGTTTTAAAACTAAAATTAAGTGTATAACTCTTCATGTGGTGAATTGAAGAAACACTTATGATACTTGATTATAGTTTTAAGACTAACATTAAGTGTCTAATTATGTTAGACTCTTCATTCCCCATTGTCTCTTGTATATATTAGAGACTTTTGTGTCATATATGATACATGGGAAAATACACATAAGAATGTACATGAGCAATATTCACTAAGAAACTCTTGCAACACTCATAACTCTAGAGTAGCAACCAAGTATCGATTATTTTTCAGGCAAGTGGGATAGTCCGGCAGTGCACCATTGTCACTGTTTCGAACCGGTGTACCCTGGGAACAGACGACGAATCTGTTTAAGGGAATTGTGTCAAACACAAGCCCGGTTCCTTTTTCTTTGATTTCGTTTTTCTGTTTTCAGTTCATTGCAGAAAGTACAAGGACTTGGAAACATGTGAGGTTCATGTATGAAAGGCATTGCGACAATTATTATGTAAGTTTTCCAACAAACTTAAACAGATTACTAAAACAGACTTTCGTGTAGATTGGGAACCAATCTTTAAACCTTCTTCTTAAGGACTTTTTGGTTCGCGAAAGTTTGTAAATATTTTTCTTTGAAATATGTTGTGGTACATTGAATCGGATTAAATTTGTGATTGGAGTGAAATCTTTAATTCGAATGTTCATGGTCTTTCGGGTTCATGGGTTTTGGGTCGTGTTTAGATAAACCCGATTATTAACATATATTTAGACGTTTTTGAAATACTAAAATTCTAATGAGAGTATTAGAAAAGTCATAATATTTGTAAACCCATGAAAAACATTTGATAATGTTTTCTTTCTAAGCATATTAGAAAGATAATTTCAATGTATTTGAAATGTTTACATTTTCTAATAAGAGTATTGGAAAATTAAAAGGTTTCGAAATAGAAGGTTTTGAAACATGTATTTCTAACAAGCGTGTTAGAATCGACGACGTTGAAAGAATAACGTGTCATGAAAAATTTCTAATAAGCGTATTAGAAATAATTATTTACAAAATCAAAAGTTTAATCTTTAAACTTATATATTGATTTTCTAACAAGCGTGTTAGAAATTGATGATTTTGTAAAGGCAAATAAGATGTTTATATTTCTAACGAATGTGTTAGAAAAGATTATTGTACAAAATACACAAACGGGTTAGAAATGATTATTTTGGAAAATAATCAACATTGAACCAGTTTGGTTAAAATTCGACGGTTTCGAACGAGCGAGTTTGAAACGGGTATATTTTGGAAAATCCGAAGTTAATACCATTTAGATGGTTTAATTTTCTAATGAGCGTGTTAGAAATGGTTTATTTTATATAAACCAATAAGGTCTAAAATGATTGTCATAATCATGTATTTCTAACAAACATGTTAGAAACGGTTGAAAATATCAATGATATTTAAAACGATTTTGGATAATCATTTTTTTTTTAACGTGTAATCGTTTGTATTCTAACAAGTATGTTAGAATGGTTAATTTTGTAACCGTATATGTTTATATGGTACACGTATAGTTTCTAATGAGCGAATTAGAAATGGTTAATAATGAAAACCATATACTCTAACTAGTGAGTTATGAATGGTTTAAATAATAAAACTATATTAGAGTTTATGGTTTTGATTTGTAATCAAAACATAAATATGTATAGGTTATGGAAAATACTTGTAAAAGTATAAATGTGTTGTATGAGTAAAACATGTCTTTTACAAATTATATATGGTTTGATACTTGTATGAGAAGTATGATGACTTGAACCATATAATAGTCTAGAGAGACTATTCAGTGTAAAACAACTTGATGTTGTTTTGGATATATTTACTGGTTCGACTACTTGTGAGTAGCTAAGTATAAACAACTTTGTTGTTTTGAACAGTGTATTGAGGGAGTACCTCGAAACATGCCACGAGACAATATAATTGGTATTATTTCGTCGAACGATAAAGTGTTGAAGAGAATAACACTTTGAGAATTGATGTTTATATATCCTTATAATCCGCGTAAATATATATGTAATATGTTTGGATTATATTAAAATTATAATTTGATAAATTATAATTATTAATTGGAATCTTAATATGGTGAATGGATGATATTGAAATTATAATTATTAATAAGTCCTTAATTTGGTGAATTAAAGACTAAAACTCTTGAGTAGAGTTTTATGTCTTTGATTAGAGGGTTTCATTTGTTGTCACTTTATTAGAGTCTTTTTAAGTCTCTAATTATGAAGACTCTTCATATATCCATGTTCTTATATAATGGAAGGCTTTGTGCCTCATTTGGATATATAGAAAGAAGATACATGGAAATAAGAGTAAACTCTTGAGTAGAGTTTCATGTTTTCTAATTAAAGTTTTATGTTACTTTATTAGAGCTCTTATGTCAACTTATTAGAGCCTTTATTTTAAATTAAGTCTCTAATTAAATTAAGTGACTAAGAGGAAAAACTCTTCATCCATTCCCATTAAGGCAATCATGATCAACGTGACAAGTGTATTGAAGTTAAATGCACGGAAACGAGATATGTCATCTAATGTTGAGAGCATTTACGTAACAATGCACAAATGTAGTTTTGATGACTATAACATATGATAGAAATATATGTTATTATTCATAAGTCTTTGATAAATATTGCGAAATTTATTATTAAAAGACTTAGAATGGTGATGGATGTGTAGAGTCTCTACAAACCATCATTGTTAGTTGAATTATATGGAGGATTCGTGATATATTTTGGGAGAGTTACCCAATAAATAGTTTCAACAAAATATATACATATCATTTAGGCATATGTGAATGTCATGTAGTTGAGTGTCAATCTAATTGACTTGTTGATGATGAATATGTTCATCAAAGTAACTTATATTAAGACTTATGTTTAAGTCCTAAAGAGTCAATGGTAATGCCTTGGAGATTAAAGGCAAATGAGTCTTGATCCTAATGGATGGAATGAATTATGGCTTTGAAGCATTCTTTAAACCAAGGTTTTGGAATGGTAAACAAAATCTCATTTTGTGTCTAAACTAAGACGTGAATGTTAGGAAGAGATAATGAGTTATCTCTTAAGGCTGTGAAGAATCAGATTGATGCATCTTCTGTTCACATGCTAAGTATTCATAGTCTAAAGCATGCTAGACTAATAGTTGTTAATTTAGATGCTCCACGGAGATTAAATTAACTTTGAACATTCAAACATATGTGACGACATAAGAATGAATTTTGTAAAAGCAAATATATAATTCATTAAAAATGATGACTCAAAAGGACCGAATAAATAGTTCATTGGTAATGATACTATTTAGCTGAATATGAGGAGAATTCATATAGCCCAGAAAATGGTTAGTGTGAGAAATATGGGTTGAGTAATATAATGGATGATCTAAATAACACAAAGATATAGATAGTCGCTATCTTATCACGGGTGTCTAATATCATCACGAGTGATATTACTCAAACTTAATCAAAGTGCAAGCAATGTGGGGGAAAGAGCCATTTAAGAAACAATCCGTAGGGATGTAAAAAATGGTACTTGAGAAGCTTTCAAGCTACAGATGAAAGGAAGAAACTTTCATCACCCTATTTGGTAGTTATCCAATAACACTTAAGTGTGGAGGTGACTTGCATTTGAAAATATAAGGTTTGATATGAACGGATGTGATTTTGGGAAGTACAAATCACACGAACCTAGAACAGACTTATTTTAAGTCAGTCCTATTATGCGGACAAAATTCTTGAGAAGTTCAATGGAAATGACTCTAATGTGGCTAGAATTTTCATTAATTCTTGAGAAGTTCAATGGAAATGATTCTAATGTGGCTAGAACTTTCATTGACACAAGTCAACGTCTAGCTAAGAATCGAGGTGAACCTGCATGTATATATGCATATTATATAGATTTTAAACCCAATACCAATTATATTTCAACTTATATATCCGTTAATTTAAACACGAAAACAAAAGTGGAAACAAGTGTTCATGTAATGCAATATGTCATATAGAGATCTCGTGGTTGCAAATTCATAAGCCAAGACACATGTATTTCCTTCCACACATCTCAATAGGATTTTTGTGCTTCAATGTTGAGACCATGGCAATCTTGAACAAGAAGACAAACATTATAAAGAAAAGAAAAGGATAACTTCAATTTGAATAGAAATATAAATATACATATATGAGCAAATAGCCAAGTCATAGTTATGCTTTATTATGGGTCAAACGGCGCCTTTGCCCCTTGCATCTTGGCAACAAGTGAACCCATTGTGCATAGGGTGCACACTAAGTACTATTAATTAATGTGTCAATTACAATAAAAGAAGTTATAGGGTCAACCTCTAGCTACATATCCCAATACCTTTCAAATGAATAGTAATTACTTACAGCTTGAAAGTTACAAGCTGGTAGATAATCCTTCAATTATATGGTCAACCTCTAGCTACGTATCCCCAGCCGCCACTCCTTTAGCTAAGGCTCCAGTTCGGATGTTTCTACAATTCCACCTAAAAATTTGAACATTTAAGGACCATTCGGATATGTATTTGCAAAAGTGATATTGTTATATTAAATACCCAAAATCAAATAATCAGATAATAACTTGAAATAAGCATCCAAACACCCTCATAAAGCTAATAGTGGATTTGTTTTCTTAGCGAGGTTGTATGAGCTGGAGATACGACTTTATGCTCGTTAGAATTGTTTAGTTAAATAGAACACATCGATCTTGTATGAATATAATCAATACTTTGTAGTGACAACAATATACGTGTTAACAAACCATTAGAAGCTAAATGATTTATTAATTACCTTCTTTGCGCAACCTTTGGCGGTGGACCCTCATGGTAGAAGCTTGGCATTGGTTTTGTTAAGGAGATTTGTCTGAAACAGTTGTTGCTTCAAACAAATGATGCTTCAACAGTTTGCTTGCAACAACTGTTTGAAGCAACATCTGTTTTAAGCAACAACTGTTTTAGACATATCTCCTTAATAGACCCACTGTTCTGAAACAGAACTTAGTAAACAAATTTTGCTTGCAACAGATGCTTGACTTCTTGATTTGGTCTTTAGTAAAAAAGACCTTAAAAATAATATAGTCTTCCCTTTCACCTAGTATAGTTAATACTAGGTTAGAGTCCCGTGGGGACCCACGGTTCACCCGAAAGTAAAATGAAAAAAAAGTAGGAAAATAAGAATTGTATTATGCAATTTGATTTGGTTACTAAATGTTTGATGATGCAATATGTATGAATTTTGATGTTAAATGCAAAATGTCATCTAACAGTTTAATGTAACAAAATGATGGATATATCGAGTAACTAAAGTTTAATTTGACAACTGCAAACTACATATCATACTATCACAATATCACACATTACGTCATTTGGGTAATATCTATATTATAATCATAACTAAGCTTAAGCATATAACACTTATCATTTAGTTGGGGCTTAACGAACTTCAACCAATATTACACATTACATCATTTGGGTAATATCTATATTCTAATCATAACTAAGCTTAAACATAGAACACTTATCAATTAGTTGGGCTTAACGAACTTCAACCAATGGTCCATTTTCATTACTTCAATCAAAATCTTCCAAGTCTTGCTTATTGATAGCTGATTTTTCACCTTCAAAATTGTTATCATTGTCATCATGATCATCGGAGTGCAGCTCATTTCCAATAATTTATGAAAACCTCCACCATTGTATTCCATATTTGTGTTCTACATAAAATATAGTTGTTGTAAATATATGGATACGGTGATAAGTAAATCAAGAAACAATCCTTAACCCACTTACTTGAATGGGTAGCTTAAATTTTACATGTTATCTTTCCAATGGTTCAAACCGATTACATAGCTAAAAAACAACTAATAAGAAAATGGGTCCAATGTCACATGCTGTAATATAAATTTCCTATATTTTATTAAAAAAAAATAGACACCAAAAGGATCAACCCCAAACCCATTTCAACATGTAGCCAAAAGGACCCATTGTACATACATTTTAGGCAACTTTTGACATGTTACAAAATGCCGCCAAAAAACGTCATTATTTAAACTGTGTAAATATAGTACTTAACAATTAAAATTCTTAATAAATAACATCAAAATCATAATCAATCATTCAAATCAATGACATGAAAATAATTTGCATCTGAAATTGCCTTACCCATTATATACAAATTATTATTGACATATTAAAATTAGCACACTTATTGAAATCAAGATGATGATTATCGTTTAGTGACAATTGATTAAAGGAAAGTCGTAATATCAAAATGAAAGTCGGTTAACAATGTTAACAATATTGTAGTTTGCAAGTTGTTTTACTTATTTTTGTTAGGTTATACAATTTGTATGGATTCTGGTTAAGTGCAAAAATATCATATAAGGCTTTTAATATAACGCAATGATTGATATATCGACCAACTAAACTTTGATTTCACATAATTTATTTTAATGTAACGCAATGATTGATACATCGACCAAATATTTCTTGGTTCGTAAACTGATAGGTCAACATTGTGAATAACAAATATTTCTTGATCTAATCCCAGAATTCATCCTTGGCCTTACGGAATTTGCCTCTAGTAGTCGTAACCAATTTGACTAATGTGGCAACCATCACATGAGCGTTTGCTACGATTAAATTTATTCATAAATCTCCAAATATTTCTTTGTACACAACATTTGCTTCTTGGTTCGTAACGCTACCATCTTTGTGAATCATTATTATCTGAATCACCGACTTATAACTCTCTACATTTAGACTGACTTGAACTGAATTATTATTCAGAAAATGGTCCTACATCATTAAAAAGATGGTAAGGATAATAAGACTTGTAACTCAAATAACCATTCAGTCTTACCAAAATCAAAATTCAACAACGAATAGGTTTCTCCTAATTTCATGGCATTTAAAGGTTCCTAGTGGAAAATAAATGTAAGCATTCTGTTTTGCACAAAAATTTAGATAGATCAAGCATTATATTCAAGCAATATTATTAGGCTAATAAATTGTATTCCTGAATAAAACGACTTAAATGGTATGTGTTAAAAATAGACTTAGAGCATCTTCAACAATAAGAAAAAAAATAAAAATAAGAAACTAACTACCATCCATATTTCACAATTTAATTTGACACGTCTGAGAAGATGAGCATTACCCAGATCGACCCGCTAAAAAAGCTTTGAGCACATTTTATTCTATTTGATACATTTGAAAAGGCAAACATTACCCAAATCGACCCGTTAAGAAAAAGGAAGATCGCCCCAATTCACCTATGGCCTATGTATAAGTAAAAGGCACATCACTCTAATCAAACCACCATAAACACGCTACTGGCGAATTTTACCCTTTGACCCATTGGAAAAGTTGAACATTACCCAAATCGACCAATTTATAAGCAAACAAACATGAACCTACACCACTAAAACAACATTTTAACCGACTATTACCTTATTTGACCCGTTTATTGGAAGGAACATTATCTAAAGTGACCCATGTATAATTAAAAGGAGCATTATTCGATCAACTAAATACATCATTAGCAACAAACACACATTGAGAGACAAAAGTCTTGTATTTACAAAAAAAAAAAAAAAAAAAAAAAAAAAAAAAAAAAACTTAGCAAAAATCCAGTAAGAAAGTATCACAAACACCACAAACCAACAAACCATTGCTTCTTGGATACCTATGTTGCATTAAAAAAACATGTCTCAGTTGTACAATATTCTATAGTTGGCGTCAGAAGTAGAAATGCAACTGATAGTCATCATTAACATTTTTAATAATTACCTGATATATTGTGTAAGTTAGAATGTTTGTCAAATTATAGCTTGACTTAGAAAGGCCTGCAAAACAAACTGAAAGCAAGATTAGTAAAGTATATGAGTAAAAACTAAATAGGCATAAATTACATCCACTATTTACGTTTTGTTTATGGAATCCTTGTAAGATATTCATCCCAATGACTGAAAGTTGAAAAGGAAATTATGCATGTTAGAAAAATAATTTATGAAGAGTTGATCAAAAAATAAAAATAAAAACATATATTAGTTCAAGCACGCTATAGAAAAAAGGACCAAAATTTTATTTGGTTAGAACTTCTTCCATATGCTTTCGACCCATTCATAGCTAAAATCACAGAATTAACATTTCATCAAACTCTTTAGCTATTTCCCAATTTCAATTAAAAAAATACAACATAACTGAATGGAATTGATATGAAGAAAAGTAGTCGTAAACTAATTGACAAACACAAGTTAGTAATGTACCGATAGATGAGCACTTGTTGACACCTTCCAAAGCAACAATAGCAGCACGCATATGTAATACTAAGCAAAATAAAATCACCCACTCCTAAAACTTATAGGAACATATAGTTAAAGAATTACTATTGAACAAAGCTAACACTCATACACGGAGATTATATGGAGTTCATAGACTTGTTTTAAAAACATCCCAGACATGGGATGTTGTGGGGGGGGGGGGGGGGCGGGGGTTTGCGGCTCGCCGTTGGACTTGCACATTGAATGTTAGTTATTCAGGCGCGATAAATCGAATTGTTCCCTTTCTGTGTTAAGCAATACATATCCATCTAGACTACTTATTTTGCCGCATTTAACAATTAAAAAAAAATTTCATGTAAAGAAACCACATAGGCAATAGGCTTTCCATAAAATTAGTGTCTACACATATAGGGTATACCTGCAATTTTCGTTGGAGTTGAGTTCTTTCCTGCAACCAGACAATTGAAACAGTTTCTTTAAGTGATGGTACTCTCCATGTCAAAGACAAATCTACGTTACATCAAAATCCGATTTTGACCCATTAGTTTCTTCACACAAACTCTGTGCTGGTCACCTAAAGTTGACTCCACAATCTAACTGAATATATGCTATAAAAAACCAAATTTTGACCTTTTGACATAGTGACATATCAGCCTAAATTTTAAACTTAAACTAAAAATTTTGAGGAAAAACAATTACTATGTGTAGATCTAATCTTTAATACTTGACTGTAAGGGAACTACTCTTCCACCAATAGACACACCACATAGCTTTATTTAAGTCTTTGCTCACTATACAAATAAATCAACGCATATTATTAAAACCTTTTATAAGTATATATATTACAAGGAAAAATATCATGTTTTACTTATCTAAATATCACAACAAACAGATGTCATAGATACTTCTTTCTCTTTGAATCGTATATAGATATCACAAATAAATTGCATAGTTGCATCATATTGGCTCTCTTACATCCTTATTTATTGGTATAAAACCTATGCTTTTTTTGTTTCCAAACCAATCGAGTTAATAGGAAAATTATAACATCAGCAGCAAACTATCATAATCTTCCAAAAAATAGCATACATTATAAGGTGTGAAATGTTAAACAACTCACAAGCACACAGGTAAAGCTTGGATGTATATACAAAACAACAAAGAATTCGCATACGCATACATGACCCCAGTGGCGGATTCAAGATTTTTTCTTAGTGGGTTCACCTTTTTTTTACAGCCAGAATTCTCATAACCAAACGTTAATGATTTCGGTCTGGGTCGGATCGGTCGGGAAATACGATATAATAACAAAAACGCATAATTACTAAAACACACAACAAAATTACGAGTTTATTATTCAATCATTGTCCCATTAGCCCTAAAATTAACTCACTCATTAATTCTTTTCAATATTTGATCTAACTCCTTGTCTAATTGTCTTCATATAAACTCTCTCTAGGTAAAAGAAAATGCCATGATATGTCAGTTAAAGAATACTCCATTAACCACAAAAGCTTAAAAGAACTATAGATTTTTTTAACCAAAGTGTGCCGTGCAGCCCTTGAATAAGTTGGCCATTCCTTTCCCTACACTTTTTATATTTTCACCAATACAATGAGCTTCAATCCAATTATCCACTATGCATTCATCTACTGAATTGTTGTTACCTCTATCCATTGCCAAACCTATTTGTGACTGCCTTATTCTTGTGACAGCCAAACTTAAGTTGACTCCCCATTCTGCAAGTTCAAGCCCCCACTTTTCCTGCCCATTAGATCTATATCACCTTATCAAGCTCTAAAAAGTAAGTGCTTGTTCCATGACCATACTATAGGTGCACTAATATATTCTCGACAGAAATCAACAGAAGGTTAGATCCATCTAAAACAAATAATCTTTCTATGGGCTAATGGCTATCATTTACCAAATAAGAAAAACCATGAGTTTCTTTATATCTCATATTCTCAGTCACTACTATCCTAATAACCAAACAGTGGATTACTTAAGCTTTTGCAGAACCAAAAAAAATAAAAGATATTATTGTAGTATACCTTCTCTAACCTTTTACCAGGCATGAGCATACAGTCTTATAACTCACTCTATGTGCTTGTATGCTTACCATCTATCACTACATTTGTTTCATTTCAAATTTAGCAATGGTATTTTAAAAAAAATACATAATCAGCAAAAAAAAAAAAAAGATAAATTGATGGACGAGATTATCCTACTGATTTATGTTTGAATACAAACAAACAAAAAAAAGGTTTTTAATACACGCATTTTATCAGATGGATTGGCTGGAATCAAATTAAAGCATCAATTGTAATCCCACTCAAATAAAATAAGCAAAAGCCAGACCTTCTAAAACATTTACCTGACAAAAAAGCATTTGTCACACTCTCCATCATTTCCCAGTATAAATCATTACCCTCTCAGTTGTGTTCTACCACACCAGCAAAGGCAGAGAACTCACCTGTGTAAAAATAGAAAATAAAGGAATCATATGCATGTTAAATATGATCAAAACCTTATTGTCATCAAAATAAAAAAAAATTAAAAAGTAATTCAATCAAGTAAGAGTATAAAAGAGCCATACAATTCAATCTTCAAAAATTTCAATGAGCAGGTAGTTAGTACAGCTAACATGAGGGACCTGCAAAACAATTACGAAAATAGGCAACTTGTTAAACATGAAAGTATACCATTAGAGCATTCTGAATTATTTGAACACCAATCTTCTGATCAAATAAGAAATTGGCTGTCTAAAGATTATCAACCACCTGATCGACTTAAAAAGAAAAAAAAATAAACAAAGTAATGAACTTAAAAAACAAAATAAGATGTGAATTTTGTCGAAACACATAAAAATAGTAAAGAGGGGGCCTCACATTGCATATCATACCTTGATACGAGAACAACGAATAATAGTGCCGTCACATTGAATATATTCGACTACAATCAGAAGTGATTTTTGATCCAGAAACGCATAAAAATAGTAAGAGGTGGTCCACATAGATAGAAACTGAACAAAAACGAACATTTGTTATAGCAACAAAGATATAGAGCTTTCATTATCAAAACAATTCAATTAACAAACTACACCTAAACATACATCCACATACCTACAACCTATCAGCAAAATCCCAGTTATAATAAATATAATCAATCATCCGAATAAGGTTCGGTAGTATAGAATCAAAACTAAATTATAACAATCAGTTAACGATCATACAAAAAACTCTTTAAACCTAAACAGATCAATTAACAATCATATAAAATTCCGTTATCGATGAAATAAAAAATTATATACAAATGATTGCAAGCCATCTCAAAACATGTATAATACCTTTCGATCGGAGATTAGGGCTTGAATCGTTGGAGCGCCGCTGCTTTGAATGTTAAAATAAATATGAGGGTTGAAGAAAAACAAAAGGAGATATTAATATATATGTTTTCCGATAATGGATTCTAAAACCAGTTTAGTAAAACACACATATCAGTTGTAATTATATGTCAAGATCTATTTTGTAAAACACATATCAAACACATCATTTCTTAACAATAAGCTCTTGAAACAGATCTTGTAATAAACACAAAAACAGATCTTGATATATAATCGACATAATTATACAAAAGCATAATCTAAATAAATGCATGTATGAGGACACACCACCAGTAGACTTGTGTATGTGCGCAAGCATTACAAAACGCGTGTCATAAAATTGTTACTATTTAGGCAATCTCAGGCTACCTAAATGCAATACCCCATTCCAACCTATAATCTAGCTATAGTTATTGTCAATAAGGGAGGACATTAGCTTTCAATTTTGAATCAAACGAACCACATCAAAATGTATTATGAACACTTACCCCATAATCAAAATAAAACTTCCCTCTATCCTTTCGTTTCCGGTCACATACTAATCAGTAAAGTATTATATTGCCAGCAACTTAATCAATCAAATTCTTACTGAACCTAAGTTTTTGTATAGCTAATATATAATATTGAAAGCGTACTGCTCCAATATAGGAAACAGGAACCCTAATTCACTGCATAACTTTAACTTGATATCAAAAGATACGAACCTGAAAAACAGAATCATCCGTGACAGCAAATAATGAAGCATTGTCGGTAACATCAACATTGACACCATCCTGTGACATATTTGATGAAATAATTGATTAGATGCATGCATCTAAGTGAAAAAATTAAGTTAATTCATGTATTTAGAGAAACATAAATATTACCTTCTAAAGCAAAAAATTTGCAGTCAAATTCATCATATAATGCTTACTGATCCAAATCCATCATGCTTGTGCCTGCTGATACAACTCAGGTTCAGTAAGATGTTTAGATACATCATCCCTAGACACATATATTACGTAACTTTCAATAAATAACATTCCAAGTAAAGTTAGAACCCTTGACAAATATAAGTAAAACCTAAAATCTAATTTAACAATTACACTACCTGGTGTCATAACAAAATCAAAATCTGACTCACAATACAATGTAATTATTTCTAATACAAATTTATAAAACAAACAATAACCTACACCTTAAAACAATTGTAACAACGTATGAATTTTTACATCACTTCATAAATTCACATACAAACAAAAACATAATAAAAAAATCAACCATTCTGGTAACAAAAACTGAACAGAACCTTTTATGTAGCAAATAATCATGTAAATAGGCAAGATGCAAAATCAGAACCTTTATATTACCTCCATCTAGAATTTAAGAACGACAATATTTAGGAATTTCTTCTATCATCATCTTTGACAATCTGGTGAACAGTAATTGGAGAACTCGTGCACACAACTTCATTATGAAACTACATGTTGAAGGAGAATCATACACATTATTAGATCCGATAATTTGTAAATGTTTGACCTACACGTCCTTAACCCGAAAAATATCAAAAATAAGACTTCTATATATACAAACACATATATAATAACTACCAATCTAAAAACTTATAACAAATTTGCGAGTAATGAAGTGTAACAATACTTCATCAAATCTCAAAAAATCAAAATCAAAATCCGAATACATAATATTTAACCATCTAAACTAATAAAAATCAACAAACGAAAGTAACACCATAGTAAGAGGTAAAACACCAACAAATGAAACTAATAAAAATCAATGTGAAAGACTAAGAAAGCAAAGATAAGATATACATGTCCAGGATATAACATACAATAAATTAGGGCAAAAGTAAGCTGTAGATTAAGAAGATTTACCAATAGGTCACCCTCTGCGAAGAAACCCTAGCCGTTGCCACCCATCGGAATGTCGAATCTGGAGCTTTTCATTGGATTAGTTCAACTTGTCGTTTGCCACCGCTTCCTGATCCGCCTGATTCTTTCTGGTGTTTATAGAAGAAGTTTGAGAAAGGGAAAAAAAAGGATTATATGATAAGAAAAAAACGGTGGTTGTGTGACGTGAGAGGAGGTCACTTTTGACGGATTTGGGGTGGCGATCGAAAGGATGGAAGATAGGAAGAGGCAGAGAGATAAAATGAATCTAGGGTTTAGAGAATGAAAAAAAAATAAAAGAAAACGGTTTATATAATAAATTTTCGGAGCTCCATTTATTTAGTTGGATCCTTCATGCTCTTTCTAAGGCCTTGATTCAACCCAAGTGACCTCAATTATTATATAGATAGATACCATTAAAGAGTAACATTTCTCCCTCTTTAACTCCAATCAGTAACATCCTCGTTCTAAAAAAAGAGGAATTCCCTCACAAATACACCATTACTTTTTTAGACTTTTGAATTAACGCATATTTATTTGTTTTAGCATATGAAGATTAAAAGAGACAACCTGTATCTGATCCTCTCCGAGATATGGATATGACATGTGGGACTGGGCCAAATATGGCTTATAATTATTTTTTGTTTGAATAATGTAACATTTTTGTGTGACGCACGAAATTAAATAGGATCCTTACGACTGTGGCTCTTAGGCGAAGAAATATCCAGGGGGTGGATGTCTCGTGTCCTCTTTGCAAGTGTGGGGAAGAATCGGTCGACCATTTGCTCACCTCTTGTATTTTCTCGTCTATTCTCTGGCAGCATGTCATGAGATGGTGTCGGGTCGGTAACAATTTCTTTGCTCTCTCTTATAGAGATCTCCTCGACTTTCATATTCATTTGGGTCTTGCCGGTTAAGCTAAAGAGATTCTCCACGATATTATAACCATTGGATGTTAGAGTATTTAAAAAGCTAGGAACGGTCTTGTTTTCAACAACAAGAAGGTTCGATTGGAAGACATCATTGGAGATGTCAAGTCATATGGTTTTTTGTGGGCCAAGTATAGAGCTAGTTTATCGTCGCTTTCGTGACATGATTGGTGTAATTTTGTAATTATGTGAGGTTTTTGTTTCTGTTGTTTGGCCGCACTGTTTTTGGGTTAGTCGGGTTTTTTAATGAAGTTCACCTTAAAAAAAAACCGATAAATAATTTATAATACAAAAAGTTCAATTTTATCATACATAAAAAATTATAGTGTAAAATGCTAAAATCATCCATGTGGTTTGGTGAAAGTTGCCACTTACGTACAAACTTGAGATTTTTTGTCATAATCGTACCCTGGTTTTAATTGTTTGTCTAAATCGTCCCTGGCACTAACTCCATCTAGTTAAGTCAATGGACGATTTAGACAAACAATTTAAAATCAGGGTACGATTATGACAAACAATTAAAACCAGGGTACGATTATGACAAAAAAATCTCAAGTTTGTACGTAAGTGACAACTTTCACCAAACCACATGGACGATTTTAGCAGTTTACTCAAAATTATATAAGCCATGTTTCTTACCTTCTTTTAAAAAATTCCTACAATGCTTATGAGCCATCCTTTCTTCTCGTATTCGATTAATTAAATTAATTCATTTACCTCGTCCATTCCATTCCCTCATCCATTCCATTACCCCATACCAAACAGACCCTAACACTGTGTTCCAGAGATTAAATAAAGGAAAGAAAGGAAAGGAATTGAAAGGAAGTTGGGAAAATTGGTGTTCGGGTTTTCTCTTGGCAGGGAGGTCTTAAGTTGATCTATACTCAGTGCAAAAAATGCACAGAATGAGAGTAAGCATCACTAGGAAGGATTCGAACTTGGGTAGTGTTTAAGCAAAGTCGGCCCAAGTATAATTAAACACAAGCAAGGGCTTTGGGGATTTATAACGTTTAATTTGGCAAGGGTTAAGGGCCCGAATCTTTAATTCGTTTTGGGCCTCCAAAATGGGTGTGTCAGCCTTGGGTTTAAGAGTCACTGCTCGCCCTGAAGGAGTTAGCGGGTGTCTTCGAAGCCAGTTGCACTAGCTGTTCAAAAAGAACTTATATTTTAAAATAAAATATTTATATTTATATATTCTATATTTTTAATAAAGAAGCATGTTTTTGACTAGGGTTTATATAAATTGTTGTCCAACTACAGTCGTAATGTTAACATGTATTCAATCTATATATATATATATATATATATATATATATATATATATATATTGCAAAGGGATTAATCCTACATGTCATACTTTTATGCAATCTCTCCTTTGCGAGATGCCACATAGGATGTGATGTGGCAAGTGTAAACCAATTAAAAAAAAGGAATAAATATGATTTAACCTAATCTATTATAATCTTTAAGCTAATCTATTAAATACCTAATCTACTAAATCTAAATATTAAAATTTTATTATTTTTTCTCTCATGTTTCCTCCCATAACTTTTAAACGTTAATATCTTTTATATACGAGATTTTTTAAAGAAAAAAAATTACACCAAATTAACGAGCGTTTTCTTATCTTTCCAACGAGTACCATAGTGCTATATAAAAAACGGAGAAAAAAATGACTATTTTTTGTAACCTGACAGGTATTGTGTCGAGTTTGGGATTAGTTTAAAAAAAATTGTGGGTTTGGGTCAGGTCTGGGATTAGGTGATACCCGACCCGATTACCCGAAACAAGATACCCAAATACCCGAGCTATATACCCGATCATATACCCATGAATTTTTTAACGCATCACATAACATTAGACTAATGCGTTCGATATTTCAATAATTAACTTTTTTTTTTCTTATTTCATGTTATTTCTTTTTAGAATGATCGATTACAAACTTCCGAATTCATTTGTAATGGCACTAGATTGATTTATACCCCGGCGCAGAGATTCGTTTTTTTTTATATTTGAATATGATAACTTATGCCAGAGATTTGTTTAAAATAATAATAATAATAATAATAATAATAATAATAATATATTTTATTATGTCATCTTAGATATTTCAACCCGGGACGCTCCCGGGATAAAAACTAGTGTTTTATAAAGAGAAAATATATGTTTTTTTTTTTTAAGTTGTGTTTCTTCTAAAAGACTTCAAACCTTAACCTTCAAAGGAATCACCACGTTAACTCCATATACTTTGAATCACTAAAACCATAACCTGTTATAGTATTGAACAATTTTTTGCTGTTATGAACATTTGATGGAAAAAAATGGATTATCAGCCTTTAACGTTTTATGAACATATATGTATCGGATATCAATTAAGTACCTAGAACTTCGATTTTATACTGCACAATGCACATGTAAGACAACATATACCTACTGATACGTTCAACTGAACATAAATAATCACAATCTTTATAATCTATCTATACATATAATAAACCAAAGCCATTTTAATGACATGGCACTCAAAGAAGGTATTCTCTTCATTGAGTGTGTCATGTGTCATCCCATGTGGCAAAGGCTTTATTTTAGGAAAATAATAATTTAAAATTTAAAAACAAAATTTGATTTTTATCTCTAATGTTTTCTCCCATAACTTATAAATGTTAATATCTTTTATACACGAGATTTTTTAAAGAAAAAAATTGCACCAAATTAACGAGCGTTTTATTATCTTTCCAACGGGTACCATAGTGCTATATAAAAAACGGAGAAAAAACGACTATTTTTTTGTGTGGTTTTGTTCATACAGGAAAAAAACACAAAGTGTTTAGGTTATTCATTAATCATGTATAGGCAAGTCATTAGTTATGTTCAAACCAATAAATATGATTTTTATTTACAACATGTGTTAGCATTGGAGTTGTACATTCTTTTAGGTTAGGTTTTAATATTAGAGTTATACCGTGTTTAAGGTTATGCACTAACATTGAAGATACATTGTTAATTGTTTTAGATTAAGTGCAACCTGAAGCTTTCCTGCATGTAATTGTAAAACACATCAGTCTATTTCAGATGTAAATTTGATATTTCAAATTAGATTTCTAAACCCGGGACGCTCCCGGGATATATTAGTTTAAAAAAAAATTGGGTTTGAGTCGGGCCTGGGATTAGGTGATACCCGACCCAATTACCCTTTTTTATATTAGAATATGATAACTTATGACAGAGATTTGTTTAAAATGATGATGATGATGATAATAATAATAATAATAATAATAATAATAATATTCATTAATCATATATTGGAAAGTCATTAATTATGTGGTCATATTAGATGTTTTATTATGTCATATTAGATATTTCAACTCGGGACGCTTTCCAACAGGTAATTGCTATGTTTTCTTTTTCTACCATATTCTGAAATAACTCAAATCTTATTGTATGCAGTTAAAGACCTTTGACTGAATGTATTGGTGCTAAACAATCTTTGTCCCCTTGAAGTGCTTGGGATCTTAATATTATGTTTTAGGTGTTAATGTTGTAAGGTGAAATGGATCTTTTGGTATATTTTTTTAAAAGTATCTAATGTAAGTTGATACATAGATGCCATTTTTATAGTTTAGATACTTTTAATTTTATTCACTTTACTTAGATTTCTCAACCCGGGACGCTCCCATGGTATAAGCTAGTCTATAATACAAGAAACGCACATAGTGAAGTAAGCCGAAAAAGATCCGACCGGTGTCTTTATTTTTATTAACCTTTGTTTATTTTTTCCTTATCCATCTCCATAAACTAAAACCTCCATCATCATTGATGAATTCCCCGTCGATCGATCTTCAAGTAATCCTTTGGTTCCCACGTTGTTTCTCTCATCCCTGATCGAATCGCCAATGAAGATTCCTCTACTACTAATGAATTCCTTCGTTTTTTTGTTGGAACGTTTATTTTTGTTGTTGATATTAAATGTTATGCATATTTAATTTATATTCAATTAAAAAAATTAAATAGTTAAAGTATTGTTATTTATTCAACCAAGTGTCAACAGGGGTTTTAACCTAGTATGTAACACATCAAATGTTGTTTACTAAGGGAATATTTAGAGATTTATGATTATTTTAAATTAGCTTTTATTTCGGGAGCGTTCTGGTGTTGAAATATATAATATGACATAATAAAATATTTAATATGATAACATAATTAATGTATAGGTATCATCATTGTACTTTCACTTTGTCATTAGTTTATGTTATATGTATTTCCTTTTGTATTTATACACTAAAGGGTTATTTGGTTGATTAAGTAATGAATCATTAAGAGGTCTGAATGGTTAAGAGGGTTTGAATGATTAAGTGCTGAATGATTCAGTTATACACCAAGTCTGAATAGTTCAACTCTTAACCATTCCATTCAGAGTTTTTTTTAAGTTGAAACAAACAACCTGAATGCTGAACCATTCAGAGCCTCATTAAGAGATTACCAAACATGCCCTTAGACTTTATGTAAATTTAAATAGTCTTGGTTATAACCTAGTTGTGATAATACATCAGTTCTAAAATTCCATCACCTTGAATTTCTACAAAATCACATGTCCCTTGATATTGGTAAAGGTGAAGGTAATAGGATATTCAACCTAAAAGTATTTTATCATCTTCAACATAATTATAAATCAAATCAAAAAATTCTTCATATTACGTGTGTGTTTAACCAAAATAGAAGTCCAGCTTGATTATTGACCCCCTTAATAAGTCTAGTATGATATTCAATGGTATCATCATGATATAATTGACCATAAATAGATGGTTTCAAGCGATAATGATGATGATTGACAGTTAAGTAAAGAAAAAAAATGAAAATTTGAGAGTAACTTGGGGGGGGGGGGGGGGGGGGGGATAATTAAGTGAAGAAGAATATATTTTGAAGATGAGTGGACAAGTGTTGTATACAATTTGGATAATGTATTGTTTATTATGTTTTATGCTTTGAAATTCTGGGTTAAGAAAGGATCAAAGGTTAGAAAATTCGACTTTCTAACATGCTCCACATTCGGGTAGATACTTGGTGTTAATCGTGCTATGTTTGTGGGTTAATTTGTTTAACCCAAACACTGCACATGTTTTTGTGTCGTCAAAAACATCAACCCTAACTCGTACACTTAAAACCATACAACCCAAATACGGCTTGTTTAATCCACTTATCTAAATGCGTTAAAATGTTGATGGGATGGTGGGTATTAATTAAGTTGTAAACGTGTTAAGCAGGGGCGGATCTAGTAGTATGGGTATGGGTTCCTGGGAACCCAGTCGGTTTTAAAATTTTAGTGTTAATATATATAAAAAATACACAAGGAACCCATATATAAATTTAGAAAGGAACCCATAACAATCTTTGTGAAGTGTTCTAGTGAATGTGAGTGACTATTATAACTTAAGGTCTCCGGTTCGACTCCCTCCCACAAGCTGAATCATTTTTTGGTTCCATTTTTTTATTTTTTATTTAAAACCAACATTTTTTTATACCCAACACACTCTTCTCTCACCTCCTTCTATCTCTGCTAAGCTTCCTCAAAAACCTTGGTACTCATCTGGCTGTACAACTAACAAGCACCAAGGTCTCTCTCTTTCTAATAACAATCGCTCTCATTTTTCAGGCGATGGAGTGACGATCAGAGGCGATTTGGGGTTCTAAACCGAGATCGGCGAAGAATAGACGAGTGGCGGCGCGGTGGGTTCAAGGTCGTCAATCTGTCTGAAACCGGTGGTGGTGGGCTTCGATCGATGTTAGATGTCGACAACAACGAGCCGCTTCCAATTGACTTGGTAAAACTTCTATTTTTGTTCTTTGTATGCCCATTTACTCTATTTCTTGATATATTTCACACTACAATTTTATATACTTAAGTTCATTATGTCCATAGGCTTTTGTCCTTTTTAATGTTCACCTAATTGAAATGGTTACTGATTTGGAGCTGGTGTTGTTCTCTTATTGTTAAAAATCTCATTATAGGTTTATTAGTGTAGTGTTATTGGTTACAAACTATGGTATTTTAGGTTACTGTATGTTAATGTTGGTACAATAGTTCAACATGAATGGTTGTCAGGTATATTGGAGTGTGCTTAACTGGAAAAGTCTTAAATTTGTTTGTGCTATCAGCCTATCACTATGATATATATGTGTCATGGGTTTTGATATATAGTTGGTAGCAAACATACAAGTTTGATATTAGTAGTATCAAACATTGAATCATGTATAGTGTAGTGGTTAGCGATTATGTGATGAACCTTACCCGATCCCAACCGTCAAACCGGCCCGAAACGACAAACCGACCCGAAATTTTATTTTTGGTAATATGAAATTGAAACACCTAAAAAGGAACCCAGTGAAAAAAATTCATGGATCCGCCACTGGTGTTAAGCATGATGTAAAAAGTGTTGAACGGGTTAGTGGGTCAACTTGTTTAACTAAAAAGTTCATCATGTCAACCTGAACTTGGCTGTTAAGTTAAACTGGTAAACCTGAACGCAACGTGCTTATTAAGCGGGTTATATGTGACAACACAATATCTGCTTACTTTCCTATCATGCTTCGAATCGCTTGGAAAATTGCAACCCTATATCACCACCCTAATAAGTATTTTGTATTATTCATTCTGTTAAAGAAAGCTACGTTAAAAATCCACTTTTATCTTATATCTATGGCTTGCATATTTACGTTGAAAGTGTTTTTATTCTTGTATTGAGTCTGTGTTTTATATATCAACAAGTAAAAGGTTTCGTCATTTTATTTTTGAGGGTCCAAATATAAGATGGGCACTGGAATATCATGTTACGTGATACGGGCCCAAACTTTGTCTCATTGCATTACTTTCTTCTAGCAAGAGGCCCAATCATATGGGCTTTGAAAAGGCTGACGGTGTGATGTTTGCATAGTTATACCAAGTCACAAAATATGTACTTGATTATTTCATCTAGCAAGAGACTTAGAGGTGCACAAATTGGGTTTCTTTTTAATACCCGATTATTATGGGTATGGAACCGGTTTCGGGTATGATTGGGTATTGAGAGAAACGGGTAGGGTTTGGGTACTAATATTGAGGAGAAAAACATACCCTATGTACTTGGGTAGGGTATAATCGGGTTCGGGTATAACCGGGTATTAATACTCGGGTTTTTTTTTAAGTTTTTTCTTTAATATTTTACACAAAAATAAATTTGTTTAAAACTTAAATTTAGTTTTTTATTTGTAAAAATAATTAAAACAAGTTACAATAACATACATTCACTCAAGTCCAAATTATTTGCTTTATAATATGTATCTCTAAAAAAACTTAAATACAAAAGTTGTAAAGTAAAAATATACTCTAAGAGTTCGGTATTCTATTGGGCATTAGAAAAACAGTTAAGGCTATAACCGGTTCCGGGTATTTCCGGGAATAAATCGGGTATAGATATTGAGCTCAAAATGTATATCCTATCCATACCCTACAGATAGGGTCGGGTTTGATTACGTGTATAAAAAATAACCGGTTCCGTTTTTCGGGTATGGTTTTTTTTGCGCACCTCTTGTAAGAGTCCCAATCATATGGGCTTTGTAAAAGGCCGCATTCAACTCATTGGCTCGCTTTTCTCCACACTAGCCTCATTCATATTTATCTATACTATATTATAAAGCATTTCTTAAGGACTTCTTAAATTTTAAGAGGTATAAATTTTGTTGCTTATGATACAATACACAATGCATAAAATAACTACTTTTGGGGGGCAAATATGTCTTTAGAACACCATATTTAATCAAAAGAATATCAAGAGTCAAGAGATGTTTATGAAACCTCACTACATTCAATTTTGTAATTACTTTGTACATATTAAATAGAAAACATATAAAATTTTCATAATGCTACATATTTTATTAATATTTTATATAAAAATTGAGAAATCAATAGTGAAAGATGTGTTTTAATTCATGAGGTAACGGTCTGAATTCTGAAAGTATTATGTATATGAATATTCATACACGTAAACATGTCTAATCTTATCTAAACTAAGCTATATGATCACCAAATTCAACGACCGAAGGAGAAAGCTTCTGTTTAATTTAGCCATATCTAATTATCTCTATGCAGCTAGGAGATTAAATTTCCTAAACCTTAGATTAGACTCTATATATTGATACATTGTACTTGTAACTCCTTATAGCACACAAATAATAAAAGAATCATTATACATTTTACACATTTTTATCTTTCTAACTGTTTTCAAAAGATGAGAATGCATAGAGAAAATTAATGATTGTGTATAGTTTGATGCAATTATTTTTTACTTGAGATGAAAATACTTATATCATGTTGTTACAAGTATTCTTTATTGATATTATTTAAACAAAAGGTTTTGGATGTATTTTACCTCGTATTGAATTGATACATTTTGATGCAATTTTCAGTTCCGCCGCAACGCGCGGGTTACCCACTAGTCTCACTTATATGCTGCTTTTGTTTGTGTTCTATTGGGCTGAAGCCTAACCTTGGTTTCCTGAAGACTGTTGTGGTTTAAAATTTAAATGCTATTCAATCATTTTATTTTAATTTTTTTACATTTTGTTTTAATTCATTCTTTTTTCTAATATTTATAATAAAAAAAGATTAATATAAGCTAAAAAACTTATACATTAAAACAAAAATAAAAACAACTTAGAAAAAATGCTCCGATAGTCCTTGTGATTTGCTAGTATTTCACCTTTAGTCTTCACATTTTTTAAAATTACATGTATGTTCCCTATGATTTGCTTGATTGTTACTTAGATGGTTCCATGACTAGATGGTCTTTAGTATTCCACGTTGACTTAACTGGAAAAACTAACGGTCATCCAATCGGGGGACTATCTAAGTAACAAACGATCAAACCACATGGAACATACATGTGGATTGAGCGATTTTGTCTACAAAATCTTCAATGTGAGATCTCACATCGGGATCAAATGTAGATGTCAACGAGGATGAGGTTGCTCAGCCTCGGTTTCTCACTGTCGCCTTGCTTTTATCCTAGCAGGCGGGCGTGCCAACTCTTGCAATTCTTCAAAATCAAAGTTATCGGTGTTTTCGTCTACGTTACATGGCACCGAGCGTTAGACGCACCTTGGGACTTATTCGATTTCGATGAGCCCGACATTGTCTTTGACCGTTTAGACGATCGACCAAATGTCTATGGCTGAACAAGATGCCACTTTGGTGATTTTTAAGTAGCTCTCATGAATCATACATGTTAAACAAGACTCCGTACTGGGCTCTAAATAGATTATAGGCTTCCGTATTAATGTTGGTGTCGCTTGAACTGCTCGGTCTTTTATGATTGTTCACAAGACGGTTGTAAATGTTGTTGAAGTTGCTTATTTTTGTACACGTCGATGTCCACTTTCCGTAAACCGAATCATTACTACAGTATTCAACGTGGATCATAGCAGTGAAAACTTTTCATGAAAATATTTCCAAAATATTTGTGACTCTTGTTCGGTACCTGTTTAGGATACATAAATAAAAAAAGAACAAATGTAGTTGACAAAAACATATTATCGGTTTAAAAAAAATAATCATACTTTGTTAAAAACAATGTTATGGACGATGGGATCTTCTAAATGCTTACACACGCATGGTGGTGATATTGTAACAAGAGCTCCTTGTTAAAAAAGTAGAAAGAAAATGTAGGCTACGACAAATTCGTCGTGATGTTAAGGTGTCTCACCTGAATTCTAAAGGTGGGTGAGAAGGTGTTCAAATCCTTATATGATGCAGATATTCGAGCTTAATAGGATTAGATTAGTATTAAGTTATTTTGCGGTACTTGAAATTAATAACATTATTAACTTATTTTAAACTATTCAAGCAATTGAAGACAATTCAAGAGTATGTATGGCATATGTTGTACTTTGATGCGCCGATGCCTCCACCCCTTACCTTTGCTACCACTAAAATCACCACACCCTGTTGACACCACCCATAATTGTCATCGCCACACCCAAAACAATCACCATCGACAATGTCATTGTTACTGCCACCACCGCCTTCACTCTTCTGTTAACACCACCACCGTCACCCTTGTAAACATCCTTGTCGGATTAGGGCTAGCCTGTCGCTATACAAATATTAAGACAAGTCATAATTTAAGAATTATCAACGTGTTCGACAAAGGTAATCCAAATCTAAGTCAATAATTCTTACCATGATGACTTAAGTTCTCTAAGCATTTTAGCTCCTCTTCAATCTTCACCCATCCTTATAATTCTCTCAACTACTTTCCCTGTAAACAAAGAAAAACAGCCAAAAGAGATAGGGTTGAGAAAAAAAAAAAAAAAGTTAACTAAGGTGATGAAATACTGTATTAATGATGGTGAACTTGACAATAATGAAGCAAAAAGGATATAATGGCAAAGGTCAACGAAAGCAATACACTTATAGGGCGTTTGGGATTGATTATTCAAAATAGATTATGCGTTTTAGAAAAGCAGGGGTGGAGCTGCTTATAGATTATTGCGTTTTTGTAGCCTAAAAAACTGATTATCTGCGTTTTCAAAATGCAAACCCAAACACTGAAAATTGATTATCTGCGTTCTCAAAACGCAAAAATCTAAAAATCATATTCAAAACGCAATCCCAAACACCCTCTAGTATCATCATGAACATAACATAACCGATGTCTAATTGCAAATATCTAACACAAAGTTCTAATGCAATAATCTCACAAGTCACGATAAGGGAGCGTATGATCATAAATACAATTTCAACAAATATATCACATGCATAATACAAGTCAAAAGTAGAAAGCATAATTCATATCATAATTACATAATGAATATAATGGATGTTCGAACATTAAATAATCCGTATCAATAACGGTAAATACAACGATGAAAACTATAAACTTGTATATATAACTACTAGTAGGAACGCCCACGCGTTGTCACGGGTGTTCATTTTTTTCCGCATGTTTAGCTAATGGTTTCACGCATCTTATTTATTATATTAATTTGACTATACGATTAATATATTAATTCATGAGGACTTGAGTATAGACAAAATAATTTACTATACGACTAATATATGTTTTCAAATTTGTTCTTTCATCATAGTAAATTTTGAGCTATATTTCACAAGTGAAATATAGATTGCAAGATAAGCATTAGGTAGTGTGGACTAATCTTTTACATACTATATCTACATCATGAAAAGTTCATGATTTGAAAAAAGTAGGTTTCTAGGGTCCAATACTTTGCTTTGTAGGTTTAAGATGATATCTGACAAAAATATATAACCCTACTAATTAAAAAAATAATTAGGGAACATAGAAGAATCTATAACTTACTAGATTATACCTTGGGAGCGTTCCGGATTGAGAAATTTAATATGATACATCAATTTTACATATGAAATAGACTGATGTATAACTCTAATATTAATATCTAACCTAAAACAAATTAACAATGTACAACTCCAATGCTAACACCTAACCTAAAAGAATGTAGAACTTTAATGTAACTCTAATATTAACACATATCATAAAGACTAAACAAATGTACAACTCTAACATACTAATATTGATACCTAACTTAAAACAACGTATAACTCTATTAACCTATTCGGCTCTGGTTGAAATTTTTTTTTTCATATTTACTGATTTAAACATAATTAGTGACTTGTCTATACATGATTAATGATTTACCTGAACACTTTGTGTTTTTTTTCTGTATGAACAAAACCCCACAAAAAAATTTCTCCGTTTTTTATATAGCACTATAGTACTTGTTGGAAAGATGATAAAACGCTCGTTAAATTGGTGTAATTTTTTTCTTTAAAAAATCTCGTATATTAAAGATATTAACGTTTAAAAATTATGGAAGGAAATATGAGGATGAAAAATCCAATTTTGTTTTTAAATTATTTTTTTCCTAAAATATCTCAATGCCACATGGGATGACACATGACACACTCAAGGAAGAGAATGCCTCTTTGAGTGTCATGTCATTAAAATGGCTTTGGTTTATTATATGTATAGATAGATAATAAAAGAATTGAATTTCTATAAGGTGGCATTCAATTAATGTGTCATGTGACATTTTGAGGTAATAGTATTGAATTTATTATTTTAAATAAAAGATAAAAAATTTAAATGTTTATTTTCTTTTTTTAAATAAAATTTATATCTATATTATCTTAAAATTTCAAATATGTTAATTAATATCTTTTCATTATTTTCCTCTCACATTTTTAAATGTTAATTATTATTTTAAAATTTCAAATATTTTAATTAATATTTTTATCTTTATTTTTCCTTATTTTCCGCTCACAATTTTTAAACGTTAGTAACTTTTATGTATAACATTTTTTTTTAAAAAAAATTACACCAAATTAACGATCGCTTTATAATCTTTCCAACGAGCACCATAGTGCTATACAAAAAACAAAAAAAAAATGATTTTTTAGTGAGTTTTTGTTCATGCGGAAAAAAAAAAAAACACGTGTTTAGGTGATTTGTTAATCATATATAGGCAAGTAATAATCGTGTTATGATAGTATATATGTTTTTAAACCTACTATTACATATATGAATTGCCCATGTTCATGTGCTGTAACGATATGCTTATCATTAAAAGAGGTTGAGATTTTTTTAATCTGTTGGGAACGCAGTATGAGAGCCCCTTTTCGTAGTATAAACATTAGAACAACTTTCTTTAGCATTAAAAGTGGTTGAGACCGTTTACCTCTTTTATCATTTTTTATTAAGTCGTATTAGATTTTTCAACCCGGGATACTCCCGGGGTAATCAGCTAGTTAACTATAAGATAATTGGACTTGGGAGCTAGATTGTGACACCCGGCAAATTCAGGTTAACAACGTTGTCTAAACTAAAGTCTACCTTAGCGAGTCACGCGTATATTATACTTAACTGAGTTAGTTAAGTCGTGTTATGGTCCGGGAACTGTTAGTTTAGTATAGAGGACCATTGGATGTCAGTCTAGAGGCTCATTAAATGTCAGTCCTTAACCAAGTGTACAAGTGGTGACGATTCGTAGAATCGTCAAAGCATAGGGAACATACAAGTCTCGAGTTCCGGGAATTGGTGAACGAGTGTGAATATGTTTGTTTGCAAGTGTTATGTGTTTACAATCATTATGTGACTTGTCGGTATGTGAAAATGTGTTAACATATGTTAAAACGGGGTTTAACGCGCAAAATACACGGAACCAACCCCTATAGGCGATTAGGGGAGGCTAATCGCCTATAGGGGATGCGATTGGGCCTCATTATAGGCGATTGGTATGCTAATCGCATGCCTGAGGGGGCGATTAGGCCCTAATCGCATGAATGTCAGGCGATTAGGAGCCCTATTCGCATGTACCTGCTGCATAATCGCCTGATACGTACTGGACGACTAAAAACGACTATAAATACAATGCTTAACCTCCTAAACTTCATATTAACAACCCTAGTCGTCCCATAAATCGCCCCAACACACACACAACCTTTAGAACACGATTTTGGATCAAAACACAAGATTTCAAGCCTATTACATCAATCTATCACAAATCTAAGGTGTGGTTTTCATTCATGCAACCTTTATTAACGTTTTTATTGAATCCCTAATGGTCCAGACCTGTTTTAAAACAAATAAGTCTTCTGAAAATCGTTAATAAGCATTGTTGATCGGATTCTAACTATCATGCATGTTGTATGTGTGTTTATGATTAAAAGATAGGGTTTTTATGATTCAAGAAGGATGACTAACATGTTATTAAGGTAGTTACAGATTGATGATGATGGCATGATGATGAAATCTGAGTTATTGTCAATTAGGGTTACGGTTTTGCATGCTAATGTGATGTTTCATGTTTTGTGTATTGTCTTTAAGATACATGGTTGCATTCAGGGCTGATAGATCGAGGTTAAACGAAGGATTTTGATGTAAATATGTTTGATATGGGTGTTTGATTGATATTTGATGTTTACACACGTTCTGGATCTGATTTAGAGTGTTAAACGCGCGAAAAACCGGAACAGCTGGGCTATTGGCGATTAGCAACCCTAATCGCCTATGCTATAGGCGATTAGGAGGCTAATCGCCTGATATGACACCCTAATCGCCTATAGTATAGGCAATTGGGGGCTAATTGCCTTCGTTGCATGCAATTGTGATCCTAATTGATAGTTAAGTCCTGAAATGCATGTCTTATGATTGCATGGTTTTCAAACATTGAACATTTGGTTTACTTTTGGATTATGTTTTGAGAATAAGCTTCCGCTGTAACTGGAGATTTAAACTATGTTTTTGAAATTGCATATGTTCATTTAGATTTGTTTATTGTGATCGTTGGTTTGGATCCTGGTTTGTCATGCGCCCTCGCGGTAAAACTCCGCAAGTGGATTTTGAGGGTGTGACGGATTGGTATCAGAGCCAATGGTTATAGTGAACTAGGACTGCATGTAGAGTCTAGTCTATAGCCGAGTCGCACACACTAGACGATCACATAGTACTAAACATTATGGTAAATACGTATGATCTTGTCGGGGTGTCTCTAAATCATCTGACCTTCCTATGTTACATCATCCGTTCTATCTTAAGTCGGGTTACTTGCTTTCTAGGCAATGTGGTATATTGGGGTAAATCGTGTACTCTTGAGATTTGTCCAAGGCTCGGACATCTCCCTTTCATACTCCAATAGAAACACTTGCCATAAATTACTGTAGCATTACGGTGTATAGCTAAGAGTCTATGTTCGGTGATTTGAACTTTGAACTAGGAGAACACTTGGAGGACCATGTAGAGCGGTTTATCATTTTGTGTGACACCCCAGGAAAATCCCACATCGGCCGTGGCCAGGAGAGATCCTTGGTTCATAAGTAATGTCTTGCCTCTTAAATCACCAACGCGTTTTGGGGCTTAATGTTAGTGGATGAGAGGAGAACTCCACAGTTAAGCGTGCTGAGGTGGGAGAAATTTCAGGATGGGTGACCTCCTGGGAAGTCTCCACTTGGGCAACCAAACACAAATCCGTGAGCTCTGGATGGGCAGCGGACAATATTGGTGATGAGAGGGGCGGGGTGTTACAGATGGTATCAGAGCCACTCCTGTGCCGTTCGGGATGGTGGGGCAAACCTCATCGAGGACGATGAGTCCCTAGGGGGGGTGATTGTAACAGTACTGATTTCTGGGAGATTAACATGGACCTTTGTATGACACCCTAGGCAAATCCCACATCGGCCGTGGCCAGGAGAGATCCTTGGTTCATAAGTAATCCAAAGCCTCTTAAATCACCAACGCGTTTTGGGGCTTAATGTTAGTGGATGAGAGGAGAACTCCACAGTTAAGCGTGCTCAGGTGGGAGAAATTTCAGGATGGGTGACCTCCTGGGAAGTCTCCACTTGGGCAACAAAAAACAAATCCGTGAGCTCTGGATGGGCAAAGCGGACAATATTGGTGATGAGAGGGGCCAGATGTTACAAATGGTATCAGAGCCACTCCTGTGCCGTTCGGGATGGTGGGTACACACCTCATCAGGGACGATGAGACTCTAACACGGGGTGAATGTGACACCCCAGGAACACACCTCATCAGGGACGATGAGACTCTAACAGGGGGTGAATGTGACACCCCAGGAAAATCCCACATCGGCCGTGGCCAGGAGAGATCCTTGGTTCATAAGTAATGTCTTGCCTCTTAAATCACCAACGCGTTTTGGGGCTTAATGTTAGTGGATGAGAGGAGAACTCCACAGTTAAGCGTGCTCAGGTGGGAGAAATTTCAGGATGGGTGACCTCCTGGGAAGTCTCCACCCCGCCCCTCTCATCACCAATATTGTCCGCTTTGCCCATCCAGAGCTCACGGATTTCTTTTTGGTTGCCCAAGTGGAGACTTCCCAGGAGGTCACCCATCCTGAAATTTCTCCCACCTGAGCACGCTTAAATGTGGAGTTCTCCTCTCATCCACTAACATTAAGCCCCAAAACGCGTTGGTGATTTAAGAGGCAAGACATTACTTATGAACCAAGGATCTCTCCTGGCCACGGGCGATGTGGGATTTTCCTGGGGTGTCACATTCACCCCCTGTTAGAGTCTCATCGTCCCTGATGAGGTGTGTTCCTGGGGTGTCACATTCACCCCGTGTTAGAGTCTCATCGTCCCTGATGAGGTGTGTACCCACCATCCCGAACGGCACAGGAGTGGCTCTGATACCATCTGTAACACCCCGCCCCTCTCATCACCAATATTGTCCGCTTTGCCCATCCAGAGCTCACGGATTTGTTTTTGGTTGCCCAAGTGGAGACTTCCCAGGAGGTCACCCATCCTGAAATTTCTCCCACCTGAGCACGCTTAACTGTGGAGTTCTCCTCTCATCCACTAACATTAAGCCCAAAACGCGTTGGTGATTTAAGAGGCAAGACATTACTTATGAACCAAGGATCTCTCCTGGCCACGGCCGATGTGGGATTTCCTGGGGTGTCACATTTTGGGTGCACACAAAATCATAAACCGAAATGCATGAAAGCCCTAGTGAGCTCTGGGTTTGAATGGATAGTCCTGAGTTGGATCTAGCTTTGATCTTGTGAATGCTAGTGGTTACCATTAGCTGTGAAACTAAATTTTCTCGTTCTTTCTGTCAGAATCATGTCTGGAGTACGAGGAGGACGTGGAGGTGGCCGCAATGGTGGACGTGGTGGTGGTCGCGGTGGTGGTGGTGGTCGTGGAGGTGTAAACTTGTCACAAGAAGACCTGAACAACTTACTGCAAGCTGCCTTTCAGTTAGGGCACAATGGTGGTGGTAACTTGATTTATCCATTTTTGCCTCATTGGTGAACCTTGTTTACATCCTTCGTGGTTTCTCATACATTTTTATTTCAGGTGGTCCTGTTAATCCACCCCACCTATGTGTACCTACAAGATGTTTCGGGACTGTAAGCCCAGGAATTCTCTGGCACTGAGGGTGCGGTGAGCTTGCTTAGGTGGCTGGAAAAGGTGGAGTCAGTGTTTCTGATGTGCAACTGTCTCCCAGAGGATCGAGTTAAGTATGCTGCTGCGTTATTCCAGGATGTTGCTTTGACCTGGTGGAACAATATCACCCAGAATATGGGTATAGGGGAGGCATATGCTATGCCTTGGGAAAATTTTGTTCAACTACTGAAGCGAGAGTATTGTCCAAGGGAAGAAGTTCAGAAGCTAGAGCACGAGGTGTGGAACCTCAAGATGACGGGGTCAGAGATTGAGAAGTATACGGTAAGGCGTAATGAGTTGGCAGTGTTGTGTCCTGATCTGCATGTGCCAGAATATAGGAGGATTGAACACTATATCTCGGGGCTAGTACCAGAGATCGCAGGGTTAGTGGCTGCGGGGAATCTTCCTACATACTCAGAGGTGGTCCGATCAGCTCACAGGATGACAAACTTGAAGGTGAATGAGGGTATTTTGCCTGCTAAGGGTTCCACTGTCAAGGCCCCGGAAAATAACAAGCGTAAGTGGGATAATGAGGGGAAAGGATCTGTGCCAGCACAACAGGGTAAGAGATTTGATAGCGGGGGTTCTTCTTCTTCTGGTAACAAACAGGGTGGTTATGCGGGGAAATTACCTAAGTGCAACAAATGTGGGCGTCATCATCAGGGGGACTGCGACTGTAATCGTTGTCATCGCTGTCAGCGACTTGGGCATTTTGCTAAAGACTGTCGGGCGACACTTCCATCGACCCAGGCCCCAATTACTAACTCGGCTCCTACTACTCAAGGAACTACGGGAAGACAGGGATGTTACAACTGTGGGGAGACTGGGCATTACAAGAAGGAGTGCCCGAAACTGAAGCAGGGCGGGAACAACGGTAACGGGAACAACGGGGGCGGTGGCAGGAATGCACGTGCCTTCGTCATTGGAGCCGCAGAGGCTAGGCAGGATCCTGACACAGTTACCGGTACGTTCCTTCTCAATAATCGCTCTGTTAGTGTTTTATTTGATTCTGGTGCCGATAAGAGTTTTATATCTATGGAAGTTAGTCGACTGCTAGATGTAGTACCCGTACCATTAGAGGCTAAGTATATAATTGAGTTGGCTGACGGTAAAAAGATTGAAGCTACTTGTATCCTTCGGGAGTGTCAACTAGAGTTGTCGGGTTTGTCGTTCCCCATCGACCTTATGCCGGTACCTTTGGGTAGTTTTGACGTTGTTGTAGGCATGGATTGGTTGTCTTTGTATCGCGCTGAGATCGTTTGTTACGAAAAGATTATTCGGATTCCTCTCCCTGATGGAGAATTCCTTTCTGTGTATGGTATCAAGGGCGGTGCTCCGCTAAATCTCGTCTCCAGCATGAAAGCCCTTAAGTATCTTCGAAAGGGTTATTCGGCCGTTTTGGCACTTTTATCTGTTTCCTCTACCGATGAGAAGAAGATCGACGATATTCATGTTGTACGCGAGTTTCCTGATGTATTTCCTGATGATTTATCTGGTCTTCCTCCCCATCGTCAGGTTGAGTTCGGTATTGATCTTGTACCAGGGGCTGTTCCTATTGCTCGGGCCCCCTACCGTCTTGCACCTCCCGAGATGCAGGAATTGTCTAGTCAGTTACAGGAACTCTTGGACAAGGGTTTCATCAGACCAAGTTCTTCCCTTGGGGAGCCCCGATTCTGTTCGTTAAGAAGAAGGATGGAAGTTTTCGATTGTGTGTGGATTACAGAGAATTGAACAAGGTGACCATCAAGAACCGTTATCCTCTTCCACGTATTGATGATCTATTCGACCAGCTCCAGGGTTCTAGCTACTACTCTAAGATTGATTTGAGGTCCGGTTATCACCAGTTGCGCGTAAGGGAAGCTGACGTTGCAAAGACTGCCTTTCGTACACGTTATGGCCATTTTGAATTCTTGGTCATGCCTTTCGGTCTCACAAACGCACCGGCGGTTTTCATGGACTTGATGAATCGCGTTTGCAAACCATATCTTGACAAGTTCGTTATCGTGTTTATTGATGATATCCTGATTTACTCCAAGAACAAGACCGAACACGAGGAACACCTGCGTTTGCTTTTGGAACTTTTGCGACGGGAACAACTTTACGCTAAGTTCTCAAAATGTGATTTTTGGTTACGCGAAGTTCAGTTCATAGGACATGTGGTTAATGAACTGGGAATTCATGTCGATCCAGCTAAGATCGAAGCGATCAAGGACTGGGGAGCACCAAAGACGCCAACTGAGGTGCGGCAATTTCTAGGCCTTGCGGGCTATTATCGTCGTTTCATTAAGGGGTTCTCGAAGATCGCTCAACCCCTCACCACTCTTACTCAGAAGGATAGAAAATTCGACTGGGGTGAACCACAAGAGTCGGCATTTCAAGAACTGAAGTCTAAACTTTGTTCGGCTCCTATTTTGTCCTTGCCTGAAGGCCCTGATGATTTTGTTGTTTACTGTGATGCTTCAATTCATGGTCTCGGTTGCGTGTTGATGCAACGCGAGAAAGTGATTGCGTACGCTTCTCGTCAACTCAAGGTGCACGAAAAGAACTACACCACCCATGACTTGGAGTTGGGTGCAGTGGTTTTCGCGTTGAAAATTTGGAGATATTACTTGTACGGTACCAAATGCACCATCTACACCGATCACAAGAGTCTTCAACATATTTTCGACCAACAACATTTGAACATACGACAGCGTCGTTGGATTGAACTCCTGAACGACTATGATTGCGCCATTAAGTACCATCCTGGCAAGGCGAATGTAGTAGCAGACGCCTTGAGCAGGAAGGAATCAATTAATCCTCGTCGCGTTCGGGCGTTGCAGCTCACCATTCATTCCTCTTTACCTGACCAACTCCGTTCTGCTCAGTTAGAAGCTTTGAAGGAGGAAAACCTTAAAGCTGAGACTATGCACGGTGCCGACAAGCACCTCGAGCGAAGGCCTGATGGCCTGCACTACTTCGCAGAACGAATATGGGTTCCTTTATTCGGGGGACTTCGGGAGCTTGTCTTAGATGAGGCTCATAAGTCCCGGTATTCTATTCATCCTGGTTCGGATAAAATGTACCAAGATCTGAAGGTGCTTTACTGGTGGCCAAACATGAGGTCGGATATAGCCTCATACGTGAGCAAATGCTTGACCTGTGCTAAGGTCAAGGTGGAATACCAGAAACCGTCGGGTCTCTTGCAACAACCTGAAATTCCGGAGTGGAAATGGGAAGGGATTACAATGGATTTTGTCGCGCAACTACCTAAGTCACCGAGCGGGAATGATAAGATATGGGTGATTGTTGATCGGTTGACGAAGTCAGCCCATTTTCTCGCTATTAAGGAGACCGACACCATGGATCGTTTGGCTCGTCTTTATCTAAAGGAAGTTGTTTCTAAGCACGGGGTGCCGGTTTCTATTATCTCGGATCGTGACTCCCATTTTACTTCTCACTTCTGGAAGTCTTTGCACAAGGCTTTGGGTACCCAGCTGGACATGAGTACAGCTTATCACCCACAGACTGACGGTCAGAGTGAACGCACGATTCAAACTATAGAAGACATGCTGCGGGCATGTGTGATCGATTTTGGCAAAGGTTGGGAAGCTCACCTACCGTTAGTAGAATTCTCTTACAACAACAGTTACCACACGAGCATCAAGGCAGCTCCGTTCGAGGCACTGTACGGGCGGAAATGCCGGTCTCCTCTTTGTTGGGCTGAGGTGGGTGAGAGTCAACTCACTGGGCCTGAGCTAGTGTACGAAACTTCGGAAAAGATCGTACAGATTCGTAACCGGTTGACAGCGGCACGGGATCGGCAAAAGAGTTATGCCGATCAACGTCGCAAGCCATTGGAATTCCAAGTTGATGACAAGGTACTTCTGAAAGTTTCACCGTGGAAGGGCGTCATACGCTTTGGGAAGCGTGGCAAACTCAACCCTCGGTATGTCGGTCCATTTACGATCCTGGAACGGATTGGACCGGTGGCGTATCGTCTTGATTTACCGACGGAGCTCGGCAACGTACATAACGTCTTCCATGTGTCCAACTTAAAGAAGTGTCTGGCTGACGAGTCTCTTATTGTTCCACTAGAAGAGATCAAGGTTGATGATCGTCTTCGGATTGTGGAGGAACCTGTCGAGATTCTTGATTACAAGATTCGTAACCTACGTCATAGCAAGATTCGCATTGTTAAGGTTCGCTGGAACTCGAACCGGGGACCAGAGTACACTTGGGAACGGGAGGATCAGATGAAGTCTAAGTATCCTCATCTCTTTCCTAAGGAAGCGTTCGAATCGAGATATGTTACCACTGCTGCTGAATGAATCTCGGGGCGAGATTCCTTTTTAACGTGGGGATGATGTGACAACTCGGGTAAATCAATCTCTCTCTTGGTTTCTATCTTTTGTCTGTTCTTTCGTTATTCCTTTTGGTACTTGTGCAATTTTCGGGACGAAAATTCTTTTAACGTGGGGATGATGTGACACCCGGCAAATTCAGGTTAACAACGTTGTCTAAACTAAAGTCTACCTTAGCGAGTCACGCGTATATTATACATAACTGAGTTAGTTAAGTCGTGTTATGGTCCGGGAACTGTTAGTTTAGTATAGAGGACCATTGGATGTCAGTCTAGAGGCTCATTAAATGTCAGTCCTTAACCAAGTGTATAAGTGGTGACGATTCGTAGAATCGTCAGAGCATAGGGAACATACAAGTCTCGAGTCCCGGGAATTGGTGAACGAGTGTGAATATGTTTGTTTGCAAGTGTTATGTGTTTACAATCATTATGTGACTTGTCGGTATGTGAAAATGTGTTAACATATGTTAAAACAGGGTTTAACGCGCAAAATACACGGAACCAACCCCTATAGGCGATTAGGGGAGGCTAATCGCCTATAGGGGATGCGATTGGGCCTCATTATAGGCGATTGGTATGCTAATCGCATGCCTGAGGGGGCGATTAGGCCCTAATCGCATGAATGTCAGGCGATTAGGAGCCCTAATCGCATGTACCTGCTGCATAATCGCCTGATACGTACTGGACGACTAAAAACGACTATAAATACAATGCTTAACCTCCTAAACTTCATATTAACAACCCTAGTCGTCCCATAAACCGCCCCAACACACACACAACCTCTGGAACACGATTTTGGATCAAAACACAAGATTTCAAGCCTATTACATCAATCTATCACAAATCTAAGGTGTGGTTTTCATTCATGCAACCTTTATTAACGTTTTTATTGAATCCCTAATGGTCCAGACCTATTTTAAAACAAATAAGTCTTCTGAAAATCGTTAATAAGCATTGTTGATCGGATTCTAACTATCATGCATGTTGTATGTGTGTTTATGATTAAAAGATAGGGTTTTTATGATTCAAGAATGATGACTAACATGTTATTAAGGTAGTTACAGATTGATGATGATGGCATGATGATGAAATCTGAGTTATTGTTAATTAGGGTTACGGTTTTGCATGCTAATGTGATGTTTCATGTTATGTGTATTGTCTTTAAGATACATGGTTGCATTCAGGGCTGATAGATCGAGGTTAAACGAAGGATTTTGATGGAAATATGTTTGATATGGGTGTTTGATTGATATTTGATGTTTACACACGTTCTGGATCTGATTTGGAGTGTTAAACGCGCGAAAAACCGGAACAGCTGGGCTATTGGCGATTAGCAACCCTAATCGCCTATGCTATAGGCGATTAGGAGGCTAATCGCCTGATATGACACCCTAATCGCCTATAGTATAGGCAATTGGGGGCTAATTGCCTTCGTTGCATGCAATTGTGATCCTAATTGCTAGTTAAGTCCTGAAATGCATGTCTTATGACCTAATCGCCTATAGACTCATGATTTGCATGTCTTATGACCCTAATTGCCTATAGTATAGGCAATTAGCATTCCTAAATGCCTGTTGACTTTCATAATCGCTAGTTGACTTTTTCCTAATCGCCTGTACTGCTGCTGTAAGTATATTTTGACATTCCGAGACCCGATTTGACACCTAGGAACATGCTAGGAACCCCGTAACATATCTAATAACTTGGTAACATGTGTTCGGACTTATTTATGTGATACTTGAACTACGTGCTATAACTTGTTGGACTTTAACGTATGTTAAGTGTGATTGCATGATTGTATGTTTGTGAGTGCAAGTATAACATGGGGAGTCTCGGGTCACCAATGGGATGTCGAGTCTTGTACATTAGGTTAATTTAACAGTCACGGTGTTTTCAAACGAACTTGGTTATGGTCTGGACATCTAGGGACTAACTAACCTACGGGTTATTAGTCTAAGTACTTGTAACTGTCATATGTTAGGTCGCCGCTTTACGGGGCTAGCATAGCTTGCTGATATTATTCGTATATCGAAGCAGCGCAACCTAAGGTGAGTTTACGGCCCCTCTTTTAACTGGTTTCACTTTTTGGGGGAGAAAACATGTGTTAAACTTGTGTTTTGGTAACAACTGTCATACTATGGGTTTCTATGGTTTACTATACGATCTTTGGAAGTCCCGGGGGAAACCATGAATGTGCGGGTTAGCACAACGGGGAAATGTGAATAGATCTATTGGGAGTGACCAACCCCGCTCGTCGGCTTGGAGGGCCGGGCGAGTGCATATTGTCTCAAGCAGGAACAGGTTTACTATTCGGGCACGACATATGGTTTGCGAGTTAGTAATGGTTTTCCAATCGTAGATGTAACAAAACATACGCCTAGCTAGCGTACCTAGGTTTGCAAATTGTTATAGTATGGACAGGTTGAACTTGGTACTTTGATTACAAAACCTGTAAACTCACCAGCATTTTTGTGCTGACGTAAACTCTTACATGTTTTCTCAGGTCGCTAAGGTAGCACTACGGAACTAGGGCGCACGCGTCTGCACGGCGTCTAGTTAGGATTGCATGGTTTTCAAACATTGAACATTTGGTTTACTTTTGGATTATGTTTTGAGAATAAGCTTCCGCTGTAACTGGAGATTTAAACTATGTTTTTGAAATTGCATATGTTCATTTAGATTTGTTTATTGTGATCGTTGGTTTGGATCCTGGTTTGTCATGCGCCTCGCGGTAAAACTCCGCAAGTGGATTTTGAGGGTGTGACATAGATCGTTTAGATAAGCTTTGGGTAGTGAATAGAGTAGTTTTTAACATATCTATATCCAAAGTTTAAACATAGCATCATGAGCCTTTCAGGTTGAGGGGGAAAATATGACACATTCACTTGTGAATGGCAAATTGGATTGTATTTTATCGGCCAAGGGTCAACGGTAAAATGTGTCCAGTGGCTTGAAATATGCACCAAATCTATATGGGTCCGCCACTGATATCCAATAACATAAAAGTCACCCCGCGTCCCTGCCTTTGAGAAAATCACATTACTGCAGAGTCTCATTAAATTTGTTGGGAGTGACCAATTGTTCTATAATATAATTTGGATTTTTTTTGAACGACGATCACTTTATAGCTAGATATAAAGAGTCAGCAAGAAGCTGGAAGATACAGAAACATGAAAAACGGAAAAAACAAAATTACAACATCAAATACGGTCCAGTCGGCCCACGATAAGGACTGAATTTTGGCCTGTTGAGTGACCCAAAGAAAGGCATCCTCCTTGATTAAATCAACCAAAACTTGAATCGGGATGAACTTGTCTTCGAATACTTTGGCATTGCGCGCCATCCATATCTAACTCTTTCTTTGCGCGCCATCCATATCCAACATGTGCTGTAACGATATGCTTAGCATTAAAAGAGGTTGAGATTTTTTTAATCTGTTGGGAACGCAGCATGAGAGCCCCTTTTCGTAGTATAAACATTAGAACAACTTTCTTTAGCATTAAAAGTGGTTGAGATTGTTTACCTCTTTTATCATTTTTTATTAAGCCATATTAGATTTTTCAACCCCGGGACACTCCCGGGGTAATCAGCTAGTTAACTATAAGATAATTGGACTTGGGAGCTAGATCGTTTAGATAAGCTTTAGGTAGTGAATAGAGTAGTTTTTAACATATCTATATCCAAAGTTTAAACATAGCATCATGAGCCTTTCAGGTTGAGGGGGAAAATATGACACATTCACTTGTGAAGGGCAAATTGGATTGTATTTTATCGGCCAAGGGTCAACGGTAAAATGTGTCCGGTGGCTTGAAATATGCCCAAAATCTATATGGGTCCGCCACTGATATCCAATAACATAAAATTCACCCCGCGTCCCTGCCTTTGAGAAAATCACATTACTGCAGAGTCCCATTAAATTTGTTGGGAGTGACCAATTAGTCTATAATATAATTTGGATTTTTTTTGAACGACGATCACTTTATAGCTAGATATAAAGAGTCAGCAAGAAGCTGGAAGATACAGAAACATGAAAAACGGAAAAAACAAAATTACAACATCAAAAACGGCCCAGTCGGCCCACAATAAGGACTGAATTTTGGCCTGTTGAGTGGCCCAAAGAAAGGCATCCTCCTTGATTAAATCAACCAAAACTTGAACCGGGATGAACTTGTCTTCGAATACTTTGGCATTGCGCGCCATCCATATCCAACTCTTTCTTTGTCGCGACTCTACCCAACCCGGCTCTCCATAACAGGAAATTGGCTTTGAGAGTACCCCAAGAATTCCACCTAAATTGAGGTTCATTAGATGTTTCGTGCACAGCAGTAGCAATTTGGAGCCTAATATCGACTGAGAAGTCCACGCCTTCTTTATTAGCCCATTTCCAATAGTCCGATCTGCAAGAAAGCGACAGCTGACCGATCAGATTTGCCAGCTCAGACAGCTGAGAAACTTCTTCCGGCGTAGCTGGGTCAGCCCCGAAACTCCAGATCCACCCTTGGTTCGGTCCGAAACTCGAGTAACACTCCGAAACTTGACCGTCTTTATTGGTCGCCAAATTGTAAAGATCCGGATATAAAGTCATGAAACATTCACTTGACTCCCAACAATCATTCCAAAATCTAGTGCTTTCGTCATTACCCACCATGACAATAAGTTGCTTTCTAACAATGATGCCTTTCTTATATAACTTTGCTTCCACACCTCCAATATCTTTCCAAATCCCGGGTACCGTTTTCTTGATCGGGACAAACGGTTTGGATCTAGAGGTGAAATGTACCGCCTGGATAACTTATTGAAAGATGATTTCTGCAACAAAAGACACAAAACATGTCAATCACAGTACATACAATTATTTATTATTTATGAACATATATATGAATGCCACGAATAACCATAGCCATGCTAACATTATTAATGTGTATCCACAATAAAGAATACATCATACATCTTATCTAATTCATCTACTTTAGGGCTAAATTGCATTTCTTATTGTTTTTTAAAATAAACGTTGCCCCTCCACTGCAGATAAGCAGAAACACTGTATTTTAATCTGCAATTTGTCCTTTGTATGATTACTCTTTTGTATTATGCAGCTGCTTGAAATCACCAGAACGTTGTCTCTGTCCCCTTTTTTCAGTTAAACAAATTATCTCAAATTCTTGAATTAAGCAATTTAGGAAAGTTGAAACACTTGAGCACTCTTTTGGATGACTTTTAAACCCTTCAAACCTTTCTTTTTAGCTTAAACATGATGCTCATTTTTTTGGTCGTAAATGCTTTTATAGATATCATTTTTATAAAACTTTGATGATGACGCCAGTTTTCATTCCTAGAGAATGCACTATTAACTATTCCAATTTGCTCAAAGCTATTCTAACCCATTTTTGCGTAAATGGATCGTTCAACTACAACAAAAGACGCATACCATATACTTCAAATAAAAGCATACCTTTCATCAAAGAATAAACGTCTTTGTTTCCTCGTAATCATATTCTTTGGTGTATGGGTCGTTACTTTCTTGCTCCGAATTTCAGCGAGAATGAAGATCAACAACTAAACTTCAATTTAGTGATTCATAAGCACAAAACAATAACCTTTTACTTGGGGGCGAACACAATGT
Source organism: Ambrosia x helenae (assembly GCA_030844895.1). Taxonomy (NCBI): domain Eukaryota; kingdom Viridiplantae; phylum Streptophyta; class Magnoliopsida; order Asterales; family Asteraceae; genus Ambrosia; species Ambrosia x helenae. The sequence continues at coordinate 5,619,823 of CM061224.1, read as the reverse complement.
AATAGTCAGTTTTAAGGCATTATGTCATCCTCCAAAAGTATGTCCATAGTCCTGCCTTTTATTCAGGTTTCACTAGCTTAGCACCAGCAATCAATTGCATTTTTTGGGACTGTTAAGAGAATAACATACTTAATGAACATAATAGAAGCTGCAATGATCGTCTTCAATGTCTCAATTCTCTCTTTTTTCTGCACAACCTGATAAAAGTAACTGGAAATCAAATTAGTTGAAATGGAAATACAAAATAAACCACATAATTAATTTAATATATCACCAAGTTAGATTATATGCTTCTATATTCGATAATTTGAAGTTTAACAGACTTCTAAACACATGATGTAAGCGTTTTTTTCTTTCTCCAGGAAAAAAGTGCTTTTGAGGGACCATACTTGAACCTTGGTTAACCTCAGGCTTTTTTGGGTTCCCCATCAAATAAGCTTACTACAAGCCGAGGAAATGGAGAAACTCACATAGTATAGTTACCAAACATGATTTTACTATCCAATTAAACAACACAAACAAGCATCCATAGTTTAAGATAAACATCCAAGTTTAATACAAATCAAAATACTTCAATATTTAAAGCAAGCGGCTCTCATAGCAACAGGGCCAACAACCACTTGGGCATACCTTAAAAGACGGAAAGTTTTCCTATCCAAGCTACTTGACTTGTCTACATTTTGGGTCGTGCCTAGCTCCTCATTTTAATCACAAAGTTGGACTCGTATTTTATCGCTATGCATATCTTTTCCTGGCTCCAGCTTTGTTCAATATCTTTTTTTTTCTTTTCAGAATAACATGTTCATTCTTAGTAAATTAAATTCAATATCTGAATTTGGAACAAAATCTGCACTATATTAGACTCATTATCGTGTAGGTAACAAAATTTGCTTTCGTGGATACCATATCCTCAGTCACTTTCTCCTTTCCTACCACCTCAAAAAAAAAAAAAAAAAAAAAAAAAAAACCCGATCTATCACGTACTATCACTACCAGCCTCTGCTTCTGCCTCTCCCTCTCTACTTCCACCTCCACTGTTAGCAGACCCAACCGAGAACCCTGACTGAAATCCAATAAAAATCATTAATAAATAACAGTTTATATAAGTAGAAAAACATAGAACAATGAATTTTATAACTGGAATAACAACTAATGTGCAGAAAACAGAGTAACAATCACACAAAGGTTGGACTTCCTGCTCAGAGCGAAGTAAACAAGATCCTGTAAACACATATATAACAACTAATAAAACTACCATAACGGGGAAAAAATTATAATCAACCCACAACTGAACAACATTGATAACCAACAAGAAATTAAAAATACAATATAACATACCGGGCTATGGTGCCTGACAAAATACAACAAAATCACAAAATATAACATGATTGAGGCGTATAAATGTGGGATTTCAATTGATCAATTGAGGCTTTCATTGAATGGTGGGTAATTAAAGGGATGTATAGTTTATACGGCTTTGTAAGTGATTTGGAACGAGCGGAATGATCGGGTTTTCAACAACAAAAGCCGTAGACCTAGCGAGATTGTAGAGATTGTTAAATCTACGTCGTTTTTTTGGTATCGTCATAGGTCTAGACATAAATATATCGAGTGGAAAGTGTGGTGTAATTATCCTCTGGATTGATGTTTTTCGTTTTGTTTCGCTCTTAGGTCCTTTCTTTGAGGACTCTTTGAGATGTGGTTAATGAAGTTTTCTTTAAAAAAAAAAAAAAGAAAGAAATTGAAAGGAGGGATTATGGTGGGTATTAATGTTGAAGGGGGTTAGGAAGTATGGATGTTATAGTAACGGTTGTCTAATGAAGAAGAGAAGTAAAAGACTTTTATGAAGCTAAACATTCAATTGGGTTTATCATGTTGAGTTGATAAAAAAAAAACATCTCCTCGATTGATAATTAAATGATGAATTGAATGTTAAGATAATCAGTTTCGCATAGCTATCAAATAATGAGCAGCATTAGCAGATTGTATGATTAGCATTGGAGATTGTAAAGCAGGGGCATAAAAGGGAAGAAAGTAGGTAAAATATAAGGATTTATACTTATGCCTTTTGAGATGTCATCTTAAAAAATATGTAAATTTACATTCTTGTCCATCTCTCCTCCTTAATAAGGTACTAGTAAAACTGCCCGCGCGTTGCCGCGGGTGTTTATGTTTTTGCCCTGCTCGTTGCGCTACAAGTTTCGCTTATGCTATTTATAAAATTTATGTGCTAATTCAACAATATATCAATTTTCAAAGGACAATTTATTATCTAACCATCAAATGCAAATTGGTATATATTTCCCTTCTCGGTTCGAGAGAATGGTAACCTGTAATTTTCAAGCTCAATAAATGATTTTGGTGCTTCTATACTCATATACGATAGCATCTTGCATCTTGATCACCTGAAGAAATGAAAAACCTTTGTCATCATACCAAAACAAAAATAAAATAAAGAATAAATAAATCTTTTGCAACAATATTATCTATAAGATAAAGCATATAGAGAGAACATGCAAAATATAGGTATTGACTGAGTGAAATGTTATGTGAACACTAATACATGTGAACTGTGGTTCATTACCTTGACACTGTCCATACAAACCAATCAGTTGTAGAATAAGTACCTAGCAAGTAGCTTCCCTTAACGGCGTCATACATGTGTAACCTCCGGTCATGTTTCCTAATGCTGCATTTATACCACCCTGCGGCTGCAGGCATTTACAAAATGCAACTAAATAGGTCTTAATATCAGATTCAGAGCAGAATCATATGGCTGCCGTTTCATGAGAATTGCAGCTAATTCAATGTAAATAAAATGACAAATTACATAATACTTTAAATTCACTGTTATCTTATGACAACATCAATTTGCAACCAACCATTGCTTTTCACTCAAGAGGCAAACGCAGAAGAATATATCAAAATATAACTTGTAAATGTGTTATAATAAATAGTATGGGTAATCCTTATAGCATTCAAACACGTCACATATAAATACATAAAAAAGTAATCTTAATATTCGAAATTTTAAGCCTATTTTGAGTGAATGTTGTATACATACCTAAAACGAATACATATTAATAACACACTTACAACCTTAAACCTAAATTAATAATAACCAGATGACGTTACCCGAATCAGCAAGGAGACGCTACACTGTGCGTTGCATGGAGACCAAAATCTGTTGGGGTTGAGCCTGAAACGTTTTGAGAAACTGATCAAATTAATTTTTCTACAAACAACTAACAAAGTCAATAAGAAGAAATCATTAGTCCAGGACTTAATATAACCTAGGCCGCTATTCAATACAAAACCAATATGGCAATATTAAGTAAAATGGCAAAAAACTCACCATGTACATATCGCTTTATGTGTGATATATAAAGTGGTAATGTTGATCGAAACCACATAACCACTTCTTGCATTATGTGTGAAGTTGAACATCGTATTTTGAGATATGGATCAGGAAAATGTTTTGGTCAAAGATATTTACACATGTAGTTTAAGCATAGGAATCAACAACTCACCATTTGATCTCGGATCATTTGTAACAGCAACCCGCTTCAAGCCAACATAATATACCCATTTGCATGCATCGTTGACGTTCAAGCCACTTATAGGTTCCATTTATTTGGCTGCAAACCTATTTATTTAAATACATGAATTCAAAGTTGAAATTTAAGGTCAAAATGAGTTGAATAATTTTAAATCACCTCTAAGCGTAGTAATGATAATAATAATAATAATAATAATAATAATAATAATAGAGATGACTTGCATTAGTCATTTGTACAATTGTAATCAAATGTTGTACATAGGGGCATAAAGGGAAGAATTTGGCAAAAATATAGTTGTTTACCTTGTGACCTTTTGTATGTCATCTTAAAATAATGGTGAAATTACCTTCTTACCCATCTCTCCTCCTTAATAAGGTAGTAGAGATAGTGGAATGCCCGCGCGTTGCTGCGGGTATGTATTTTTATTCACATTTTAAATTGCCAAAACTTTATACACCATACTATCATTTATCCAATCCGATCCGTGCTTGATTTTTATTTGCAACATTTAGTTACACACATGAACCAAAGAGCCTTTAGCCTACTGGTTACAAAGTGTTAAATAAGGCTTAGCCTTTTCTTGTGGTGATAATTCAAATTCCATTGGTAGCAAAAATTTAATCCATTAAAAAAAAGTTACATGAATTAATCTATTACTTGGTAATGATGGTAAAAGTTAGAGATTTATGCATGAGACCTTTTGTATGCCATCTTAAAATGATGGTGAAATTACCTTCTTACCTATCTCTCCCCTTTAATAAGGTAGTAGAGATATAGAGAAAATAAAGATTTTGCATTTGATGTTAATGTTTGCTAAATTTTTTTGTTGGGAAAGTACTTTGAATTGTTAATTTTATATTTTTATTTGTATAAAAAATTGTGATTGAAAACAAACTTATATTCAAAATAAAATATAATTTTTTAAATAAACTAGGGATAAACAACTTTTACCAAGTACTGGGATCATATTAATACCATACCAAACCAATGCGACTAACAACATCAGTAGAGTTAACAATATTCATGTTTATGATTTTTCTTTCCAGAACGAGGTTTTTTTTTTTTTTTTGGTACTTTTACATTATTGGTACCGATACGGTAATATTTGGTTTGTGTTTTTACACGTTCTCATCGTATTTAGAAACTAAAAAACTGGTCAAGTGAGATCTTTTGCAATACTTTAAGAGTTAATGGCCAAAATCGTCCTCGAGGTTTGGCCAGTTTTGCCACATCAGTTCAAAATAGTTTTTTTTTGTTTACATCTGGATCCTTCAGGTTTACGTTTTGTCACCAAAATCGTCTCTGACACTAACCAAGTTAACTTTTGTTGTCAAGTTGAGGGGTATTTCTGAATTTTTGCCTTATACACTTATACACATATACAAACACAGTCACCACCGGTCACCACAACCACCCATCTTCGCCCTTCTCTCAAACGCCTAAACCAGGACTTTTAACCACCACAAGCACCCAGTTTCCCCTCTTTTTGAAACACTACAAGCACCACCACTGCCACCATCAAAACGAGCCATTTTTGCCCCTCACCAACCACCGTTCACCACCAACCAAACGTCTAAATCTTATCACCACCACCACCACCACCACCACCACATGGTCGTTAATCTAAACCCTAACCACCGCAGGCCAAATCTCACCACCACAATAACTTAACAACCTTCAATTTGAACCCTAACTATTGTTGCCCAAATCTCAACACAACGATCGTGGGCATCGTTGGACCTGGATTCAATACCACCACCACCACTTGTTAGACTAAACCACTAGCACTATCAGACTCGCAGTCTTCTGTTTTGTGGGTGGGTGGGGGCAGTGCATTCGGCTGAGGACAAGGGGTGACGCCACCATAATACCACCTATCTTTCTTCTCAGATTTCTTGTGTAGTGGTGGTGATATTGATATATTCTAGTGGTGCTGATAATGATGCGGTGGTGGTCAGCTATGGTGGTGGTGGTGATAAACTGATAGTGATGATGTTGTGTTGGTGATAATTTTTGTGTTTGCATATAGTGTACTAGTTTAGTACCCGTGCGATGCACGGGATTCGCTACATTATTGTTCATAATGAATATAAGTTATTATACAAAGGAAGTAAGTTACAATGCTAATTGATTATTGGCATATTAAAATTAACGATTATTTTATAAAAGAATTGACATGATTTCTATCTATCAATTTATACTAATGAGTGTTAATATAACTTTTAACAACTTATACCAAGGAGTTTGACAAAAAGTTATTTGTAAAAATATATTATTTTTGCGATTTAATTAAGTTTTTGATACCTTTGTCAATATATCCAACATAATATTTAAATAAAATACAAAAACAAAGAATTAACTAACATGAAAAACTAAAAGCAAACATAATGTCATAGCTGAATTGCTAAGTTCACATAGTAGCCAATATTAAAAAAAGAAAGTAATAATAAATAAATGGAAAAATAAATACGACATAATTATCAAACATATGAAGTTTTCCTTTTCGCCTTGCGCTTCTTAATTTGACGTTTCTTCATTTTGGAAACTGAAGTTAGTATAAGCACACCTTCTGCGTTGAAATACCTAAATGTAGCAAAATCACCATTTGCTATTTCATTTACCTTCAGCCAATCACCCCACTCTTGTATAGCAAATCTAATTTCTCCATTTGACATTTCCTTACGAAGAGACATTATACATTGAATACCTTGAAGATTCCTTACAGTTATGAGACTGTTTTTTTCAAATTCCGCCATCTTAACAATTCTCCTTGGAAGACGCTACAAAAGGTAAACATATAATGACTTTTATAATGAATTGTAAATTAACATAAAAATATATTAAGTTTTTGATTAATAAATTAGTAATATTGATAATATAAACAGCGAAAAAAATACTCACAAGGCGGTTTCGAGCAATTATGGTGAACTCATGATAAACTTTGTTGGCATTTAATGTAGATATCATGTTTTGAAACCGGACATATCCTATATCTCCGTCCGTAACATGAGGAACTTTTTCTTTCGAAATTATAAACTGATAACCATCCTCAACAAAAATGTTAAGCTTAATCTTTAGTGTGTCAACCTGATGACATACAATCAGGTATGGAACCAAAGGCAAGCTTTTGAATAATTCTGACCAACCATTAATAAACACAAACTGTTTATCAAATTTTTCCACCCTCACTTTCTTCTCAATGCCATCATTCAGAAAAACTGAAACATCCTTGTTTTCCAGTTTATCGTAATTCATGCTTTTGGCAAATAAATCAGGAATAATCTGCACAGATAAAGAATAATTAACATCGTATAAATAAAATAAGTATATTCTTTAGGTAATTAAAACAAACAATACCAAGAAGTACGGTGTATCTTGATAAACGCGATGTGCAAATAACGCAACATGTCGTTTATCGTTATCTAAAGCTGCAGCAGTGATATTCATGTTGTTCCTTCGGCAATCATCCAAGCTATTCCATTCAATTCCAAGAGGAAAAACGTCAAGCTGATACGTATGCATATCATACGGGTTAAAAACTAATAAATCTCCCTGATTAAGATGTAGATCATCAATCATCGTCTTCCAACCTTCGGAGAATACCGGTTCACCATCTCTTTTGGATACACGTATTTTGTAAGACTTATTAGCATCAACTTGTATAACAACGTTACAACAAATACTTTGAAGATACTGAGTGAAAAACCAAGACGGTAAGACCTGCATTTATGTGAAACATATCAAAAAATAACATATAATGTGCATAATAAATATTGAAAACAATGAATAATCATAGATTTTGTAATACCATAAAGTGTGCCACAACGTTAATTAGCTCTATATAAAACGATGGAAGCATCTTTTCAACCTGTATACATATGAAATCATGTATAATGTTATAAAACAACATCGAACATCAAGGCGTAGACAACATACAAATTAAAAAAAAAATGGGAATTTATTAAGCGAAAGTTATGTTGCGACATTATTCACACAATTAACGTTTCAATTATAGCTAAGTAATTGGTATTTTAAGAGGAGTTTACTATTCCTTTTGAAATTTTATAGAATAATGTTGCGACATTGTTTCAATTATAGTCTCTTTCCACAATTGTAGTCTTCTTCAACGATTTCTTCAATTAGGGGCGCGGCGGGCGACGACAATACCACTGCAATGTGGAACCAACCTGCACCCTAAGCTACTCGAAACAGAAACTTCTGATTTTCCCGGATGTTTCTTCAACTTAAGTATCTCTAATTAACTTCATCAAAGATTATTGTGTCTTCCTTATATAGTATCTCTTAGGTTTTCTGCCGAGGCAATTTAGACCGGAGTGACCACAATTAACGAACTCTTTCTTCAATTATAGTCTTCTTCAACGATTCTGTAAGTTCCACCAATTATCGAACTGTATCTTTCCACAATTAACGAATTATAGCTATGTTGCGACATTGTTTCAATGTTTACAGAATCGTAAACATTACAGAATCGTGACAATGCTGGTGACAATGCTGAACATTACAGAATCGTAAACATTACAGAATCGTGACAATGCTGAACATGTTTATGCTCAGCATCCCAAGAGCCCATTAGTGACAATGCTGGTGGCATTACGGACAGCCCAGTTTGCCACCTTTATGTAAAACAAAACCACAGAACATCATACCTTGCCGATAGGGTTTATTAACATGTTTATGTCATCAATATTAGCTCCAAATCGTAAACATTACAGAATCGTGAACAGCAACAGTTCGATAATTAAACAGATTAACAGATTAAAGCTTAACAAAAATAAAATCATCTTCACCATATGTGATTTTTTTTTAACGATTTTGCAGTAATATTCCTGATCGACAACATGTAATCAACCTAACAGAATTGAATGTACGTATGACTTACAGGGGATGAAAGTGTGAAGATTAATTCAGTATACTTGAACTCCACTTCGGCTGGAAATTTTGGTGTATCAACTAATAAGTTTCTTAGACAATTTATAATAGTCATGATGCAAATCTTTATAAAAAACATATAGATATAGAGATAAGAAGATGAAAAGATAATCATTATCCTTTAAAGTTTACTTCAAATTTGTGATAAGATAATTGTATTTGAAATTGGTGATAGTTATTATTATTATAATCTGTGAAATAAATTGTGATAAGATAATTGAATATGGTTTATATATGCACCTGTTCTGGTAACTAATAATAATCTGTGAAATAATCAGTTTCTACAGGTGCGCATTTGATCCCGTGAACGGAGGAGAGATGGTACAACACGAGTATGTTCGTTTCCTGAAAACCGAACTCAAGTCTGGATAAAGCAAAACTAAGAATTCTAAATTTTAATTTCCAAAAATGTGAATATTACCTTCTTGCATTTGTCTAAATAAGGAGTTTGAGCTTCTAATTTGTTTATCAATTGGCTTTGATTTTACATGGGTCTTTAAAAGTTAAAAAAAAGTAATAATAATATAAAGGCAATGAGCCAACCATGTCATATGTTTACACTTTTTAAATTTATTTGGGTTTGTGTGATGCCTAAAATCATATACACTGGATAAAAATCTTTCATGTCAAACATCGATTTCAACATACCTTTAGTAGATCGTTTTAGTCAGTCATCACTTCTATGACTCAAGATGCATTTTCTTTTTCATCTTTGAGACTGATACAACTTTTAAAATTACCGTAGTAACACATGATTTACATTAAATAAAATGACGTTCTTGATACAATAGAAAAAACATTCAATTACTTTAAGTGTCTAAAGACTTCTTTGTAAACAACATTGGTCGTCTTATTCGTAGCCTCACCATCTTCGTCTAAAATTAGTAATTTTGCTCCGGATCTACTCTTTACTCTTGAAAGAGCAACATATAACTGCCCATGGGTGAATACGGGTTGTTTTAAAAACAAACCAACTCTAGCAAGTGATTGTCCTTGACTTTTATTTATCGTCATTGCGAAGCAAACACATATGGGAAACTGCCTTCTCTGGAACTTCAATGGAATCTTTTTGTCAGATGGTATCATAGTAATTCTTGGAATATAAGTTCGGGTTCCAATGGTACCCCCTGATATTATTTCAGCCTCTATAACACGTTTACCCAGTGATTTAATTTGTAGTCTTGTACCATTGCACAATCCATTCTGTTGATCAATATTTCTTAGCAGCATAACAGGAACACCAACCTTTAACACCAAACGATGATTAGGCAACCCAGAAGCTTTCAGTCCGTTTAGAACATCCGGAGAGTATACGTCATCATTTATCTCTTCATTTCTCTTCTCATCCGGACAAAGAGAATCCGCACTCAAATACTCTTTTGCTTCACCAGGAAATATAGAGAGCAAACGATCATTAATCTCATGGACCACATCATTTTTAGGAGCCAAAATTGCACATTCACGGAAGAATTCAGGATTTTTATAGTTTTGTAGAATATCTGGATAAACAAACTCTATTAGACTTTCAATCGGATCAGACGACGCCTTTATTAAGAGATCATCAGGAATTTCTATAATTGCTTCGCCATCGTTATCACCTCCAACCTTCCCCTCACCGATGTCCAACAACCATTTTGCAAATGTTGCAGTTTCTTTCAAATCACGGGTATTAGATCCAACGGTCAGCCTCATGTTCTTAGTTAACCTTAGCACTTTACATTTGTTCCATAAATAAGAAGAGCTTAAAGCTGCATTAACAATTTGTTGCCTACTTCCATTTGGAACAACAGGAAGGATTTGTCTAAAATCGCCACCAAAAACAAAAACTTTTCCTCCAAAAGGTGTATCAGCATTTCTCGAAACATCACCATTGAATAAATCTGACATTGACCTATCGAGTGCTTCAATTGCATGCTTATGTATCATTGGAGCTTCGTCCCATATGATCAACTTTGTTTCTTTCAATAAATGAGCAAGAGCACTGTTTGCTGGGATATGGCATTGTGAATCTTCATTAACATTAATAGGAATAGAAAAGCGAGAATGTGCGGTCCTACCCCCTGACAGTAACAAAGATGCAATACCACTTGATGCAACGTTTAACACAATATCACCTCTACCTCGTATTGCCGTTGACAATGTCTTCCATAAATAAGTTTTTCCAGTTCCACCGTAACCATAAACAAAGAAAATACCCCCCTTCTGACCATCCACGGCTTTCATAATTTCATCAAAAATTTGTCTCTGTTCATCAGTTAGTGAGTTAAACATGGGGTCAAATTCATTAACTAATTCCGTACGATCATAATTCAACTCCTCATTGATTAAACGATTCTGAGCTGAAGCTATTGATTGATCATCCGGAAAAGGCATACATGAAAATCTCCTTAAACTTGAGTTATTTCGTAGCAAAAATTTTTCAATCTCAGCCAAAGTCAAGTTCTTTATCTGATCTTCGGTAAGCGATAAATCTAAATCATAGAAAAAACAAATGCAATAGATTAAAAAACATTAAATATATAAAAAAAAACAAATACGGACACAATCAGGGAGCATCATGCATATTAAAATGCCTTATATGCAAGTATTAATTCAAATCGTCCTACTGTTAATATCATGTAACAGCAAAAAAAAAAAAAAAAAAAAAAAGTTTATGATGGTACCTCGAACATTAGAATGCTTTTCCCGTGCATAGAGAATTCCATCAGATAAAATCGTCCATGTTTGCTCCCAAACATAATCAGGTCTGGAAAGAGTATTAGACAAAAGCATTGTTCCAAACAAAGCACGAAGAAAACGACCATCTCCACTAAGATTTGCTTCTCTAATTGCCTCAATATACTCCATATCATCATCTAGAAGTCCACGTGCAAAGCAGGCATCTCTGAATGTAGGAAATATTTGACCATTATAACTTCTAATATCCTCAAAGCATTTCGGTCCTTTCACTTTGTTAAGAAGAATCCTCAAAAAATAAGCCTCTCCAAGAGCTGGAGAAACTGAATGAACACGACCAACTGTACGACCTGTAATCCTTGTCTCCCAACAACGTTTTTTAAGTTTCCACACAAACTTTGTTGGTAACTCCACATAGCTAAGCTCTCTTGCAACTGGATCCGTTTCATTAAGCTTCATCCAGCCTAAAAACATTGATGAAGCCACAGAACTTTTTTTTAAAACATCATCAACATGATCCTCTGCGCCAAATACCACGTTCTGTTGACCTGGAAGATGAAAAGGAAGTCGAGTAACAGAAGGATATCTGTAATGAACATCAAATTTAAAAATTCTCCATGATGCTTCACATGCAGATATGTATCTAACATCATAATACTCCTTTATCTCGTCCGTTGGTAGATCAGAGACATCTTGCTTATCATCCGGTACAATAGCCATAGACGCTTTATCAGGTCCTTTGTTTATATACTTGAACAAATATTTGATAGAAGCTGCCTGGTTGCACCATTCTACATTGATATGAGCTTGGTATCTCTTTAAAAGATACTTATTATATGGAACAACATATCTATTATCCAACTGAACATCACCCTTCTGAACAAAATTTCCCGAGTCTCGTCTCCTGTATATCGGATAACCTTTAGCATCAATGCACGTTTCAGGTGAAAACTTCTTTGGAAACTTTTTCGTGCATTTCCTGTCACGCATACATGGAGACTTCATATTAGCTTCTCCACATGGACCATGCATCATGTACTCACTCACAAGAAGATGCAATTCCGGATCTTCTCTTTTATTAGGAATCTCAGCAGATATAAACGGTTCTATATGGTCAACAGTCGGAAGCTTGTGATCAACATCCATGAATAAGCAAATATGAGCATGTGGAAGACCACGTTTTTGAAACTCCACTGTGTAAACAACTACATAAGAAAAGTAAAAACATTTTCAATTACAAAATTGTAGAACGAATATTATGCTTTTATAAATATAATTATATTTTTATGAACTATTGGAAATAACAATACTTGAGTTACACGCTAAAGCCTATCTATTATCATACTCGAAAATTTAAAAAAAAATAACAATTATAATAGATGCAATCTTCAACAAAGAAACACATGGTAAGAAACCGGAATTTAATATTTACTTTCATTAAAAACAGATAACTAAAAAGTAAAAATTTTACTTTCATTAAAAAACAAATAATTAAAAACAATAAATTTCATTAATATTTTATCAAATCTACTCACTTAAATGGACACATTCAAATTGATTAAGTAAATACCTGCTTGAACCTTTCCTAGAACTGCCTTCTCCTTTAAATCTTTCAAGAACGTATCAAGCTTCATTTTAAAAATACGGCATAAAATATCAGGCCTATCTTCCGACTTAACTGTTTTATCCTTAAGAAACCTCCTTACCTCCGGCCATTTCGGGTTACATGTAATAGTAATAAAAAAATCTGGGTAGCCGTACCACTTACATAGAGCCATTGCATCGAGGTAATTTTGCATCATATACCGAGCTCCACCAGTAAAAGACGACGGTAGTATTACACGTTTGCCGGACTTGGAAAAATCTTTATTACCATCTTTATGCTGATTCTGAATATTCTCATATGTGTCACACCTAAGATCATTTTGCGAGTAACGTACAAAGTTAAGTCGCTCAGTTTCAATCATGGTGTAAGAATCAACCAAAAATTGCTGAAACAGTCTACCAGCATTCAGAATCAATGAGAATTTCTCTACCCTATCTTGAACATGGTACGCAAAAAATTCTCGCATAGTACAATACGGACGTTTACTTGTTTCTGAATCCTCTGTTTTTCTATGTGGAATATCTATTCGATAACAATCCTCACCATACGGAAATAAAAGCGGATATTGAAGAGCCAAATATGATGGATGCAACTCACTAATACGCTTTAGAAAACCATTGTTTTTTTCAACAATTATATCTCGCTTACCAAGAGCTTCAGTAATGTCTCCCAATATCAAAGCAGCAACTTCAGAAGCTGTTGGTAAATTATATGTCCTACCATCTTCCACTCTTTCACAAATGAGACGCAGCTTAAGATTAACATGAGGATTTTCCTTAAAAGAGTCACGTACCATCCTATAAGATTTCACAAGCTGGTTGTTGTTATCTAACATAGCCTTTAAAGCTTCAATGATGGCAATATCTAATGTCTTTGAACATTTAGTAGACCCATTCCGTTTGTCACCGCTACAAAAAAAATATATTGGTGTTAAACATGATAGAATAAATTATTGTTAAAAAACTAAAAGATAATATAAACTAAAATATATAAATCTTAGAAATACATACATGAACAACGAATGTCTATTTGTCACTTCATTATCGGTATCATATATATATAACTGGTGAAATTTTGGCTGTTCTCCTTCTTTTGGAAGAAGGCTTCCCATTCTATGGTAATTTTGGCCACCAAGTCTGAATATATAAGGAGCATTTCCCGTATTGATTGTTGAATCAATCGTTCCACCCATAGAAGTAAAAGAGAACATAGAATTAAAGCGACGAATGTGTGTTAGGAAATACTTGCTTATATCATCTTTGCGCCGAAACAGATCTTGATAACTTGATGTGGCATCTTTAAAATCAGGTAGCTCTACACGCCCGTAACCACAACATAGAGAATAACAAACCTTCTGAAGGGTTATTTTTCCTTTACCAGCCTCAAGTTTTCATAATGTTGCATTACAGATTCCACATTTAACATCTTGATCACCATGATCTAAGTAATCTATAATTGAAAATATTTACAAAGTAATGAGGAAACAATTTATAAAAAAAGGATGATTCAATTAAGTTAAAACTATTACCAACGTATTAATAATTGAATACCTTTAGAGATACCTCTGATTGGCTCTTCATCATCTTCTAAATCTTCTGTCAAGTCAATCATTGGTACGACATTAATATTACTTGCCTTACTAACAAACTTACGCTTCCCGGCAGATAACTTTGATAAACACGAACTTTCATTTCTGGAACCTGAATTTGCAGATCTCGTTACCAATGAAGACATTACAAATTGAGCAGTAGAACTTGATGGCGTACTATTTTTTTCAATACGAACATATGTACCTAAACAGAAAACAAATTATATATATTAAAAAATGTTAATATAAGTAAATATTACTTTAATCTTTGATCCAAAAAACATACCGCTGCCGATATTATTCAACGAACTTGTATGGTTCGTAGTGCTAGGAGTACTACGCAAACTCCTTAGCGCATATCTATGTGCCGTTGTATTTTCTTTATCTTTAAGAATCGACGACCTTATATCGGATGTAGATAAATTGCTATTAGAGTTTGGAATGTTTTCACCCTGATCACATTTTCTTTTATCCAAATATATCCTTCTAACTTTTCGATTCACAGAAGCTTCAGTAGGAGTAACAGGATCCGGAGTAATAACTGTAAAAAACCATTAACAGGAACATGAGAAAAAAATATCAACATTATAAGAAAACTCCTAAGCTGAAAATATATTTTTATCCATACCATTTGTAATTTGTGACAAAGGTGTCCTCGTTAAATTACCTACAAACAATTGAATCAACATTATAACAAAATAAATCAAATACAAATTACCAAACACCAATACTTAAGTAATAAAAATGTTACCATCGGATGTTTCATTATTGTTGACAGGATTTGGTAAACATGAAGAAGAATGCTCAAATGTTCTTTTAGCCATGTTCCTCCAAAACGAAAAAAGATATATATATATATATATAAAATGTCGATTACATGAACAAAGTAAACAAAGAAATACCAACAATAATAATCATATTAGAAATAAACCTTTAAATTAAAAGATACTATACTTACCTGAATAATATCAAACATCAAAACCTTTGTTCTTGAGAGCAATCATGTGATTGATTATATGCAACCATATAAACATATCAAAAGGACGGTAATTATGATTCTAACTTCAAACCAATAGAGAAGATGATATATGATAATGACTTAAAATGGTGGCCTTTAAATGAAGATACAAAACTTTCGAAATGCTCCCAAAAATTGTAACGTGAATATGAAAGACCAGCACAATCAATTTTATAAGTCAATTTGCAACAAACTTTGAGCTTCTACTTGGTCAATTCCTCTTTCATTCTTCACGCCAATATTCTTCAATTTGAGAGGGAAATGAATTTTTATAAATTTTCATAATTATTTGTAAAGTAGTTGCAAATGATAATGGTGAAGAGTTAGTTACAAATTAAATAATGCTAGGAAATAATAATTTCAACTTCCAACACAGATTCAAAATAAGACTTGAAAAGCAACATAGAGCTTAATATATCTTTGATAATTTGTAATATATATACCCGTAAGTTGCAAATGATAATAGTGTTTGTTTACTTGAAGCCCAATTTGTAATATATATTTGTAATATATATAAATTCAGCCCATTTACCAATAAATTACTTGAAGCCCAATTTCAACATTTACCTTTTTGTTTAATTGGACTGGTCACCTAGTTATGGTCAAAAGCTAAAGGGTTTCTCTCGTTGCATATAATTATGTTTTCTATTCAAATAAAACACACCAATTCAATTTCAAATCTATTGAATAAACACAAAAGCTAAAGGCTTTCACTGTAAATGCATGCTTTAGGTTGATTCTTTGAAGATCAAAACGCTATAATGTAAGAAAACCATTCACCATTTTATTAATCAAAGATAAAGTAGTCTTAGAACGACACGAAAAAAGAAACAATCAAACAACGAAAAAAACCAAACATGTCCGAAATAAAAAACAGCAACAACTAAATCAGCTGGTGAATTGGTGAATGGATAAATCTATTTCTCTTTTTTTGGAACCAACATCCGCTTCTTCGCACTTGCTCTGCTTGAACGCCTCTCCTCTTTTGTATCTCCACTGCTTCCATCCTCTTTTGCATCTCCGACGATTCCATCTTCTTTCTGATCTGCATCACTAACATTAGAAAGTGACAGATCCTCTGCTTTGTAAACATCTTCCAGGTTTCTTTTAAGATCACCATAGGTACTTTTATTAGCATCTTCAGCAACAGTAGACGTTGGAGTGACATTCTCGTCCGTTGACGATTGCGCATCCTAAAAAAGAAAAAATAAATATAAATGAATGCCATCTACTAATACATACCGAAACAACACAAAATAAAATAAACCTCACCTTCAACGAAACCGTATTTGGCTGCTGATCACCCGGCGAAGCATCATTTTGATTTAGATCATCACTCTGATTTAGTACAAAAAAACATATATAAATAGAATATCACTATCATACCAAATGAAATATATAACTGTATTACACATACCTTCTCAATGGAATGCTTATCTTCAATCTTCTTAATAATATCAACATCATTTGAAACCTTATTAATAGCATAATACTCAATGTTGTGATCAACATTGTATTTTGTCACCTTAATGTGAAACGCTAACTTCTTTCCAATCAACTGCTTAAACTCGGTTGGAAAATCCTCAAACTCATCAGACTGTAAATACAAAATAATATTGGTTAACTGTTTATAACGTGTATGTAAAAATCAATATTATCTAATAAAATGAATTATTAGTTAAAACCTGGTCCTGTCTGTTGACAATTTCTGCAGCCGTCTTCCCTAACATCCTAATTGATTCTCGATTAAAAAGAGTTAGAGAAACACTTCCAGTTGAGTCTTGAACAATAAGAGGAATTTTGAACCTTTAAAAAATAACAAAACAAAATATAATAATAATAGAAATCTAATGAAATAAAGATTAATAACCAACAAAAAAAAGTAATTAAATTTATTTAGATTATACCTGTACTCAGCGTTTACAGGTTGGACCTTGCATGTTTTATTACTACATTTAAACTTCCGCTCAGCAATATCAGGAATTCCATCTGCATTCTCTATTACCCCAAATTCCTTTTCAACTTTGAAATGGCAGGCCGTGCACGCCTCATAATACCACAGTTTTTTAGTACATATCCCCTTAATTGTAGCAACCACGACCAAATGTTTATTCTAGCGCGAAAAAAAAAAATTAAAAGTTGTACATACACAACACACCAAGAATACAACATAAATATATATTAGTATTCAATAATTCAAATTACCTCAGCAATTATAGAAACAAACGCTAGGGGACTATATTCAGAATTAACAAACAAATCCTCTTCCGAAGCAGCCAAAACAGAACCTGACTCGTTACCACTTATGGCCCTTTCTTTTCCATACTTTGCAAAATATCTAACCCAACAAAACATAAGTTAATATCACAATATACTTTAAAATTTATAGAGCGAACAAATCATTTAGATGCAAACGGAAAAATTAAAAATTACCGTTCTTTAAAGCTAACGATTTCATCAACTGCGGAGTTAATGAACAGCTTCGTTGCACTAAATGCATTTGAGACACTCCGCTTATCTAAAATGGAAATATAATCTAAAATTATAAATAAACAATACTAAAAAAAAAGTAATATCAAATTCATTATATCAGCCTTTACTTACCTTGATGAAGCTTTACTGATGCAAACTGAATAAGTAGAAAGACATCCTTCTCCCTATCTTTGCGAGTCATGAATGCGTGCATCTCAATGGCAAATTCATCCCAAAGAGTCACACCAAGCTCCTCATCACTGATACATATTAAAAATAAACAAATTAATAAAAAAAAAAGTTAAATAAATATGATATAATGAAACTGTTTAATTATACTTACTCTAAATCAGTCAGCTTTAAATTAAGCCTTTTCCCAGGTCCTAGTTTTGTCACGGTATCCTCTATGTCATAGCAAATCACCACATATCCAATGAGGTCTAAAATAACAACGGATTACAAATCTATGTCAGTTTTTTAAACATGTAGAACAAAAATATTATTAATATGTATAACGAATATAATGTAATACTAACCTATTACTGAACCCACAGCTTTGTTATCTTCAACAACAGATGATTTTCCAAGAATTGACTTAAAATCAGTCAAATCAAAGCCATGTTGCGGACCACTCCATTCGTTGCATTTCTTAACAGACGTGCTGATATAAAAAGTTACTTTGTGGTCATTGTTGACCAAGTGAAAACCATTTTTGTTATCAGCAAGAGAAGGCCTGTTTATCAACAAATTGTCATCCTCAATGAAGAATTTCTCAAATCTGAAGAAGAATCTATGCAAACAGCTTGCATGTATTTTGTTTCCCTGTATGGTAAACAAAGATTAAGATGTCAAATACTATCATGTGGTATAGTATAATACAATTATGAAAATAAAAAAAAAAACAAAACAATATTATAAAAATCAAAAATTTCATTTACCTCTTCATCCATAAGAATCATTTCTATGGAGTAGAATTTATTTTCTTCACCATTCATTTTTCGCCTCCACACCTTCAGAATCTTTACCTTAATTTTGCAGTCACTTTCATCCAACCTCAAGGCATTCAACATGGTCACATTTCCATCTGCCATATCTAATTATAAAAACAAAAATAAGAAAACCAACAAACTAAGTTGTTAGTATTTATATATATTGGAAATCATTAAAATAAATAACAAAATATAAAGTAAAAATAACAAAAATACTAACCTCCAGAATGAATGTCTCTGGTGAATAACTGTTTTGATGTAGAGAGAATGTGTGGAAATGAGAATACTTAATGATATATATAGAGAAAGAAGTCTATCTTATATTCGTAACAAACTTAGAGATAAAATCTCTTTTTAAAAATTGAATTATATTAAAAGATAAGATTAAGAATTTGAAATTTAAATTTATAGATAACAATCATTTACTTAATATATTTTTTTCGTAATATATTTTTTTCACATTATTGATTTAATTTTGGTTTCTTTTCAAAAATATATGACGTAACTATTTAGCTGCATTTATTAAAACAGATTGCAATATGCAAAGCCAAAAACTGTCATCCTCAATAATCACTTGAAAATGTAAGATAAAGGATTTCAAAACACATTTATGTTTGCACGACATTTAAAATTTACTAAAAATATATTATTTCTATTGCTTTCATAAAATTTAGTTTGCACGACATTTATGGTCAAGATGAAAATAAAATTTAGTTGCTGTCCACAATAACATTACCAAAGAACTCAACAAATTTGTCAACACAGCCATGATTTCTTAAAATCTAGGTCACAGTTAAGTCCAATCAGTGGATATGAATGACAACCAAAAATATTTATTAAGACACATAAGTCATAATAACGATCATATTAATTTTATAAATAAAAATGAAAATAATATAAATAGTATTTTTCTAAATAGGAAAAATTTTAAAAAATAAGAAGCATTCATGGGTTGAAACTACTACCTCTATTTTTTAAGGTCTTAGTACTTTTGATACTATGATTCTGATGCACATGGGCATGAAAAAGTGCTTCAAATTCTTTATATGCCGAGTTTTTGAAGTGGACATAGTGGCGAATTTTGACCTGTACTCATTTGAGAAAAATAACTCATACTGATTCATCATCACATTCACAGGTCAAAACTACAACTTCTATTTCTTTCCAATGGATCATGATGAGTATTTTTCAAAATCGTGAATATGTCGAGTACATGAATAGGAACTGCTTCAAATCCTTTCTGGTAGAGTTCCTAAAATGGACATATTGCCAAGTTTTTACCCGTATTCATCTTAGCCATTTTTGTCTAGTAACCATTTTGGTCACTTCGGCCCATTTGAGAAAAAATAACAACCCATATCGATTCATCAAAACATTAATGGGTCAACACCACAACCTATACTTTTTGTTTTAGACTCTTGATCTTGGGGAGTACTTTCAATATAATGATTTTACTGAATTACCTCAGACATGATCTTGGTCAAGATGAAAATAAAATTTAGTTGCTGTCCACAATAACATTACCAAAGAACTCAACAAATTTGTCAACACAGCCATGATTTCTTAAAATCTAGGTCACAGTTAAGTCCAATCAGTGGATATGAATGACAAATTTTACTAAATACATACCTTCCAACCAAGAAAAGTTTCAAAAAGTTGGGACATGCAAGCCTTCTTATACATATTAAAAAGACCACATAACTTTTAATCCCATACTAAATACATACCTTCCAACCATATACCCCATTACTAACTAAACAAAATTTGGGGACTTTAAAACATCTATTCACTACTGGTTTCGTCAAAACTTACTACCTTACTACGTCATACCCTAGACTTACAGACTTATGTCTTATACTATTCTATATAGCTTCTGACTAAGGAGACGAAAACACCAACATACCTTCGCTTTTGAAATACATAATACGATAACGCCTACCATTCTTCAAACCAAGCTTCTTCATGCATGACTTCCAATCGGTGATAGCATATCTCCTTTTGCTACCAGAACCTTCAACACGCAGCTTCTTAATAATAGACTTCCCATTTTCCACTTGAATACGTAAGCTTTCCACCTTCTGAAACTCACAGTCCTTTCCAAAAGGGATTGAAAAACGCTACAAAATGGTAAGTAAATATGATTAAAAAAAGCCTATAAAACAGATCATAGTTAAACTTTTCTAACAAATACATTTACCACGTTTACAGACCGTATTCCTAATCATAGGTTGAAAGTTGAAACTAATCGCCTATGAGTTAAGCATTCTCCGCTACTTTAAATAGCAACTAATCATCACGGGATTCAGCATTCTAAAAATTAAGAAGATAGCAACTCACATTCTTATGTGCTTAGATAATCGATCTTGTATACACAGAAACATACTGGTTACAGAGAAGAAACTACCACCGTACATTATCTTCAGCTTAGAATTACATAGACACAAATCATAAGCTTGTTTTTTAAAATGTGCGCATTAGGAGCGCATAATGCAATGGAATTGCATCAAGTGCAGCAATGCGACGTATCATGCAGTTGATCACTATTTATACAAATACATATTGTTTTTATTTCATGTACATAAAAACTAAAACCCTCTCAAAGTATCGTACATATAAATATCTTCAAACAAAGTAACTTAAACAACAATTCAAATACCCTACAGTCAACAAATTCCATACAAATCAACATAAGAAAGTCAAAACCGACACATTTTCATAATGTTTCCAAATTCAAACCTTCGACCTATTTGTGACCTGTTGCATCTTTAGCTATTTTATAAATATGCATATTTGTTTTTTGGAAAAACTTTTTGAACGACATATGTTTAAGTAATATAAACTTACAAAGCGGTATGTCACTTTTTGAACAGCTTCATGATCTGGAACACCATATTCAGACTCACTATCACTGTCTTCAGATACATCAGAAGATAGCTGAATCACTTCATCAGAATCAGATACACTATCGTCGTCTTCAGATACAAAAGATGAAATTTCAATAACTTCATCAGAATCTTCGAATTGAAGTCCAATATTTGCATTCCATATTTCATCAGCCTCAACACGCCTTCCATCTTCTCGAAATAGATCCAACTTGAATTCATACTCAGCCACCTTTTCAAACTGAAGGAAATCTCCAATGCGCAATTTAAGATCTTTAAAAACACTGCTCCAACCATCAGTGAAATAAAATCCAAAGGGATAGGTCTAAAGAAAGCAAATACCATTTTTCCTGTAAAAAACAAATTAATGAACAAAGAATTAGATCAATCAACAAAACCTCAGTACTATAACTAATCCGAAAGCAATTTATTAGAATGCACAAAGTTTGCATACTAATATGTTATAGCTTAACAGGAATCCACAATGCACAATAAACTACACTTAAAATACAGCCAAAATATGATAACTATAACCATTACAGTGCAACTATTATAGCTAAAACAGAAAACCCCTAATTTAAACGTAACATATAAAATCGTCCGATAAGTACTTTTGTATATCACGCAAATGAAGCTTCACATACAGAGTAAAGCAGAGGTGATTCGAGAATCAGTAACCTAGACTATATCATTGTTAACATTCTGCCAAAAAGAGGCTTAGTCTTCCAGGCATATGATCAACTCCAGGATGCCCAGTTTTAAGTCTCATAACATTAAATACTAAACAAACTAATAGCTAATAACATAAATAAAAAAAAGCAATTGAAAACTAAAAAGATCACGGTGGCAGGTTTTGATTGCGAAGAAAGAACATACAAAAAGTTAAGAAAAAGATTAACAATTAACAAAAGAGGCTTATACAAAAAATACATCTTTATACAAACCACAAAATCTAGAAACCCTAATTTTACTTTAGATCGATTGACATAAAAACGACTGTATAAAATACGATTGTACAAAACATACATGCTTAGACAAACCCTAAAATCGACAAACCCTAATTCGATTTAAGAATTTACTAATATATACGATGCATTGAAGAAGAAGAACAAAATTAATCGATCCATTGAAGAAGAAGAACAATTTAATCGAGCCATTGAAGAAGAAGAACAAAATTACCTGCTAATGCTTGTAGGAGTCGGTTGAAGAAGAAGATACGATCGCCTATTTTTTTGGCATAGAGAGAGAATGATAGTTACGATATGTGAGAGAAACAGACGGGTTAATATGTGAGAGAAACAGAGTGGCGATAATATTGAAGTACCATTACCCGGATCATCCACCCAAATACCCGGACCATCCACCCAAATACCCGATCCATTTATTTTCCCGCCCAAAAAAATAAGGGAGGCCCTCACAACATGACATGTGTCCCTCCACAACTTTCATTTATATATATTAGTAGATAAATGTATACTTATACACTAATAATAAATAAATAATAATATAATTGGATACATATACACTAACCCAGTTAAAATGAAGCTGGAGATTTAAAAAAGAGGCAGACAAAAAGATAGAAATACCTCAAAAGTTAACGACAAAAATTATCTGGGTTAGTGTCAGGGACGATTTTGGCAACAAAACGTAAAGCTGAATGATCCAGATGTAAAAAAACTATTTTAAACAGATGTGATAAAACTGGCCAAACCTCAGAGATGATTTTTGCCAATAACTCATACAGTAAATTTGATGTGTGTGTTTTCAACGTGTAAGTAAGTTCTTGTGTTTAAATATGTAGAGCATCGTTAATGTACTAGTGATAGTCCGGTCCAATGGTCCATAGACATTTTAAAGTGGGCCTAGTAGCCCAATTTCACAATAACAAACAACAACAGGAAAACAAAGCGAAAAACATTTCGACCAACCCGATGTATTTTCACAGAAGATTCCCAACAAATCTAACAAAAGATTTACACAATTTGTAACCCAAAACCCAGGAACCAGTAAATCAAAAAAACACACATCAATTTTACCAAAACAACCTAAACAAAACAATTTTTGTCAATACTAAAAATAAACACAAAAAATAAAAACAACAACTACCCAAAATCCTCAAAATTCATCTCCTTTTTTTCTTCTATCAGATTAAAAAAAAAAAAAAAAAAAAAAAAAACAATTGAAAAATTGATATCCATCTATCCATCATCAAGAAACACACATTCACACACACACACACACAAAACGTGTTTGTGATTATTAAATAAGAATAAGAGAATTGAATATCTAAATAGAAAAAAGAAACCTAAAAATTAATAAAATCACAAATCAAATCATCTTTAAAAGAAAGAAACAAACAAACAATATGGAAAGATTAATATTCATCAGTTTGATCAAATGGACTATTATTATTATTATTATTATTATTCTTGTTCTTCTTTCCTTGTTCCTTTTGAATTCTTGTCATCATAACAACAATAGCAATAATAATATCACATTCATATTCACATTCACATCGTTTTTCTTATTATTGCCTCTATTTTCTCCTCTCTCTCTAGATATCTTTTACTCTCTCTCTACATATCCCCCTTTATTAATAATATTATTATATTATCTTTTGATTTACTGAACCAAATCGAAATCCGTTTGTGGGTTATCTTGGTTTTGACGAGAGGTGTAGGAAAGTTGCAATCTTTATGTCGATTGTGATCTGGGAACCCTAGTTTTGTGTGGGTCTTGTTGTTTCTAGGGTTTGGTTTAAAGATTGGGATTAAATGGAGAGTGGGTCGGAAGGAGAGAGTAATCGGAATATTAATGGACAGTCTGATGGATCCAAGAAACCTAAACGACAGATGAAGACTCCTTTTCAACTCAGGATGCTTGAAACTACCTATGCTTGTATGATATATGTCTTCTTCTTCATCTTTAGAACCATGGTTTCTTGGTTTTATGATTATTTTGTGTTTTTTGTATGTTTTGGATTTGTTGGGTTTGTTTCTTGGTTTTCTATTAATTTGTGTTTTGATATGTTAATAGGGTTAGTTTAGGGATTTTTTTTTAAATTGTTGTAGCTTCAAAGTTTGAAGATTGTGATTTTAGAATTTGTGTTTTGATATGTTTTAGATTCATTGGATTTGCTGTTGGTTTTGTGGGTTGTGTCTGTAAATAGGATTAGTTTGGGGATTTGTTTATTGTTGTAGCTTGAAGTTTGAAGCTTTTGATTTCAAAGATTTGTTTGAGCAGTTTGGTTTGCTGTGATTAATTTTGCTTGTATGTGTTTTAATATGTTTTAGATTTATTGGATTTTTTTTTGTTGGTTTAGGGATTTGTTGATTGTTGTAGCTTAAAGTTTCAACCTTGTGATGTTAAAGATTTGTCTGAGCAGTTTGGTTTGCTGTGATTAATCTTTCTTGTATGTGTTCATATTTCTAATAATATGTGTTTCGATATGTTTTAGATGTATTGGATTTGTTGTTGGTTTTATGGGTTAGGGTTAGTATAGGGATTTGTTGATTGTTGTAGTTTAAAGTTTGAACCTTGTGATATACTGATATTAATATTTGGTTGAACAATTTGTTTTACTGTGATTGATTTTGCTTGCATGTGTTCATCTTTCTGATAATTCTTTAATTTATGAGAATTTGTGTTTTGATATGTTTTAGGTTTATTGGATTTGTTGTTGGTTTTATGGGTTGTGTGGGTAAATCAGGTTAGTTTAGGGATTTGTGGATTGTTGTAGCTTAAAGTTTGAAGCTTGAGATGTTAAAGATATGTTTGAGCAATTTGGTTTATTCTGATGAATTTTGTTTGCAGCGGATATGTATCCGTCGGAGGCGGTAAGAGGACAACTGTCGGAAGCTTTAGGATTAACCGATCGGCAGTTGCAAATGTGGTTTTGTCACCGCCGGTTAAAAGATAAGAAAGAAGGAACTGTGAAAGCATCCGTTGGGGAACGTAAGGAGATATTGAAACCTGCTAAACAAGAGTTAGTTGTGGCTGACCGTGGTCATGGTGGTGGGAGTGACCATGGTTCACGGTCCAGGTCGCGTCCTGAGTCATGGGCAAGGTCAAGGTCAAGGTCACAGTCTGAATCAGGGTCGGGCTCAGATTCAGATTCTAGCGAGTTCAATGAACCGTTGGTGCATAGCAGGGCGTATGAGTTAACCCAACAGAAGATGATGTTAAGAAGGATAATTGATTGTGTGGAGGCTCAATTGGGTGAACCATTAAGAGACGATGGGCCGACTCTTGGAACAGATTTTGATGAACTGCCACCGGGTGCATTTGGGACACCGATAGGTACTTGCTCATAGTAGCATATAATGTTTTCATATGTATTTTTCTTATTTGATGGAACGGTAACAGTCTTTTTCATCTGTTGTGGTTTAACATGCGATCTTATTTTGAGCATAGCATAGCACATTATGGCCTGATACTTAAAGATCCAACATAGTAAAAAAAGACCTAGAAAAGCGTCAAACCGCTAGCTAGAAAAATAAACCATATGACCCCTTGAGAATATGGGCCTAATCTTGTGGTATGGTGCCCTGATTATGTACCATACCCTGAGCTTATTTTGCTGTATTTTCGTGGTGTACCCTGATTAGTAACCCGTAAGTGATGGGTCAAAAGAAGGCTATGTGAAACTTTCACCTTTTAGAACTTTACAGGAATTTTATCCCACATCGTAAATGTGGAAGAAATACTATCCTCATGTTTTGTCATTCTATGATTTTTTTTTAGTTTGTATACTTTTGTCGTTTGGTTCTACACTTTGTGACTTTTTTTTTTTTTTTTTTGTGTTTTGGAAGTTCAAATAAATTCGGATGTTCTTCTTGAAGCATGAAAGTTAGAAAATTAGAAACCGTTGGTATAACCTTTAGAACTGAATATATATTTATGTTGGGCAGTTCGTTATTTAAATCTTTATAGAATTATATAATGCATATATAATTGTAAATAATCTATCTGTTACATAATTTTGCTATCGAGAATGAAGTTATCTTTGTGTCATCCCATATCTTATTACTGATATTTATATATTTTCGTTGGGTGTTTGCTGGTTTGGCAGTGGTGAAGAAGCCTCATGGTCAAACTAGCAGGCGTTCTTATGAAGGAAGTTTATACGAGCAACCACAAATCAAAGTTGGTCCTCTCTACCTTTACTATATATTATTTTAGTATTTATTTATTTGTTATCAGTTCTTCCATCTTTTTGTTATTACAACTTATGACAAAGAAGCGGAAATAATTTCTGACTTCTTTTTGTGTGAACAATATTCTTTGCGACATCTTTTTTTAATTATTATTATATTTTGTATATTTCTAGGATGAAATGGCTGGTCTTCAGGAGGTGGTTGTTTCTAATATGAAACATGAACCATACAGAGGGGTCTCTCGGTTATATGATTCACCGAGTGGTTACGCAAGTGACCAAAGACTAGCTCTTCATAATGGTCAACTGCCACCACCGTATGGTGCCCCGGGACATTTAAAGGGTGTTAGTTTATCAATGCCGAAAAGGGAAATGGGGCATTTATCTTCGCCTGTACATGATAATGACTTCATTCAACCCAATGAAGAAGTTATGCAGATGTGGAGAAACGCAAGGTATACTTATGGATCCTTCTAAAACCGCCCTAATGAAACTGTATTACTGACATATGTGACCAGGGGCGAAGCTTGGTTCGCGGGGGGGGGGGGGGGGGGGGGGGGGATCATTTAAATATGTTTTGACTTTTGTGGCTAAT
This sequence comes from Ambrosia x helenae, assembly GCA_030844895.1. Classification (NCBI taxonomy): domain Eukaryota; kingdom Viridiplantae; phylum Streptophyta; class Magnoliopsida; order Asterales; family Asteraceae; genus Ambrosia; species Ambrosia x helenae. The sequence continues at coordinate 5,592,332 of CM061224.1, read as the reverse complement.
TTTGTGGAAAATTGCAAATCTCCACTACTGCGCTTCGTCCCTGTATGTGACCTTGTGTTATAATTTGTGGCTAATTCTTGCAGAGTGAAGATGGTGGAAGGGATGGTCCGTCTGAAAAGAGGATGATGAAAGAGCTTGAGAAAAATAATATTTTGAGGAAAAAGGTATAACGTCATTTAAAATAATAATATTTTTAGGTCTTATATTAAAGTTTATGTTGCTGTGCTTTTGCTCGTATTAGAAAGAAGAACAAATGAAAAAAGAAATGGAGAGACAAGACCGTGAGAGACAGAAGGAAGAAGAAAGAATGATGCGGGAAAGACAACGACAAGAAGAAAAATTTCAACGTGAACAAAGGCGTGAAATGGAACGCAGAGAGAAGTTTTTGCAAAAGGAATCTTTAAAGGTAATTAATGATTTACCATTTTACCCTTGTAGTCGGTGTTTGAGCTTGACTTGACTCGACTTTGACCCTTTTAAATATGTTTTGACTTTTGTAAAGGCTGAGAGAATGCGACAAAAAGAAGAGCTTCGAAGAGAAAAAGAAGCAATAAAAATGAAGGCTGCTATTGAGAAGGCGGCAGCACGGAAAATTGCTAAAGAATCAATGGAACTAATTGAGGATGAACGTTTAGAGCTGTTGGAGTTAGCCGCATCTCGTAAGGGGTTGGCTTCAATAGTTTCACTAGACTATGAAACCTTGCAAAATCTTGATTCCTTTCGAGGTAGATAACCCTACTCTTCCTTTTGCCCATTATTCATCGTTTTACTTTAGTTATAGCATTGCTTTTGTAACAAGATTCATCTATTTAAGATATTAGTGATAATGATGTGTAACCTACTTATGTGAGTTCCATTATTGTCAGATCATTTATGTTTGTTCCCACCAAAGTCTGTGCAAGCGCGGTTTAAAAGTCCGTTTTCGGATCATCCATGGATAGACTCGGACGAAAATGTTGGAAATCTTCTCATGGTATATTTTTTTAAATCATTTTTATTTTTTCACAATGCACTTCCTTTTAAATTTCATATTTAAAGTGAACTAAAAGAATGATCCGAAACACAGAATCTTGATTGATTTTACTTGGAAATAACAGGCTTGGAGATTTTGTATGACGTTCGCCGACATTCTCGGGCTTTGGCCATTTACCCTTGACGAGTTTGTTCAAGCTTTTCATGATTATGTGAGTTCCACACAAAAAAACTTTGATCTTCTTCGTCTCATTTCTGTATAAAATACTTCCCTTTTAACATTTTATTTTATAAATATCAGGATTCAAGATTATTGGGAGAGGTTCACATTGCTCTTCTAAAGCTGATAGTAAAAGATATCGAAGATGTTGCAAGGACACCTTCTGGTGGGCCCGGGACTAATCAATACACCGTTGGTAATCCTGAAGGTGGCCATCCTCAGATTGTCGAAGGGGTAATTTATTTTTGAATTACAAATGTCTTAAATATATATTGACCAATTTTTTTTTAATTATATATATATATATATATATATATATATATATATATATATATATATATATATAGGGGAGGGTTATCTTGAGAACGCTAAATATTGTGAGAACCGTGAGAACAAGTAAAAAAAGCAATCAAAATCAATTTTTTTTAATACAAACTCCATTATAATCAAAATACAACATTAATAAATGAATTTTCTTTCCAAATAATTCATCTTTTCTTGCAAAAACACTTTTAAATTAACTTTTTACACATGTGTAAATGAAACAGTTTACACATGTATAAACAGGAAATTTACACATGTGTAAAAACAAATTATTTCCGTATACGTTTGAATTTTTACGCGTAAATTGTGTTTTTGGGATTGTATTTTAGTATTAAAGACAAGTGTAAAAAGAAATTTTGAATTTGAATGGTTTTAGATGCCGTTCTCACGGTTCGCACGAAATATAGGTGTTCTCAAATTAACTTTCCCCTATATATATATATATATATATATATATATATATTTTTGCAATATATATTGACCAATGTTTTTTTTTTCTTTTTAATCAGGCATATATGTGGGGCTTTGACATACGCAACTGGCTTAAACATCTAACTCCATTAACATGGCCTGAAGTACTTAGACAATTTGCTTTATCTGCTGGTTTTGGACCTCGGTTGAAAAAAGATAAACCCAAACATCCGTGCTTGCCTGAAAATGATGAGGTGCATATCATGTTCTTTTCTTTTTGAATTAAACATTTAAACGCTGTATTTATTCGGTGTGTGCTTGTGCAGGGTAAAGACTGTGAGGATGTAATTGCCATGCTACGTAATGGTTCAGCTGCTGAGAATGCCGCCACATTGATGCAAGAAAAAGGGACCCATCTTCAAAAGAAATCTAGACATCGTATGACTCCGGGACACTCAAATTTGCTGCTTATCATGTTCTTTGTCTTGAGGGTAGCAAGGGCCTTAACGTTTTGGAACTCGCTGCAAAGATTCAGGTTACTATAAAGAGACATTTCTTTTGTTATGACGATTAATTTTGACTATTCTTTTTTTACAAAAAAAAATGTATTTGACGTCTCTTTTTACATTAAGATTGCTTTTTGATTGTTCTTTCTTTAACTTTTGAAGAGAACGGGGCTTCGTGATCTTACGACAAGCAAGACACCGGATGCTTCAATCTCTGTTGCATTATCAAGGGACCCGATCATATTTGAAAGAGTAGCGCCTTCTACTTACTGCGTTCGGCCCGCTTATAGGAAGGATCCTGCTACTGCTGATGAAGTTATTGCAATGGCTAAAGAGAAGATACAAACTTACGCTAACGGGATTTTGTCTGGGTTCAGTGTTGAGGATGTTGAGAAAGATGAAGATTATGAATCTGAGGTTGCCGAGGGTCAAGAAATTGATGATTTTGGTACCCCGTCTACTATCAAAGATGCCAACTTTTTCAATGAAGATGTTAAAACGTCCGCTCCTGAAGATGACATAGATATGAAAACCAAATTTGAAAATGCTGGTGAGTTCGTAGTATTGTTCTTCTGCCTTAAAAAGTAAATGTTTTCTGGTTGGCTCCCCTAGTCCAAATAACAATGTTGACTTCTTTTCATGGTTTAAAAAAATGGGTGAGGTGTACGCCTCGAGGCGAAACTCCAAGAAAACGAGTCTGAGGCGCGCCTCATGAGGTTCAGATTGTACATACGCCTCTAAGGGCTGAGGCGTGTGCGCCTCATATGGTTTAGGGTGTTTTTGATGTGTTTTTTTTTTTTTTTTTTTTTTTTTTTTTTTGGTATTTTAGACTTTGGGTCAATTATTTTATTTTTGATGTTTTAGACTTTTCTAGGTCAAGTAATTTATTTTTTATAGACACATACTTTTCATATCTATTTTTTGACTGCGCCTCGAGCTTACGCCTCGGTTCTCCTCGAGGCTCGTTTCCGTTCTTTTAAACTTTGCTTCGTTTGTGGTTTTTTCTTTTATAACTTTGATTAGAAGTGACGGTTTTAACTATGTACTTATGAATGGGCCGATGTCTTTTAAATTTTAGGCGTTGGAACGAGTAGCATGAAACAAGAAAGTACTGAAATTGATGAAAGAAAATTAGGAGAGTCTTGGGTCCAAGGGCTTACGGAAGGGGAATATTCTGATCTTTGTGTTGAAGACCGTCTCAATGCTCTTGCTGCCTTAATTGGCATTGTTAATGAAGGAAACACTATTCGTGTAGTTCTTGAGGTAATTTTAAATCATGCATTATCGAAGTTTATTTTAACATTTTTTTTATTAAATTATTATGAACACCTTTTTTTAAACCCTTCTACAGGATCGCTTAGACGCTGCAACGTCTACTAGAAAGCAAATGTGGGCAGAAGCACAACTCGATAAAAAACGTCTGAAAGAAGAATTTACAACCAAATATCAAGATTCTTCTTTCATGGTGGCTACCGAAGGTAGCCAAAGCCCGTTGCTTCAAGGTCAAAATGGTTCCGTGTGCCAGACAAATGGCCAAATTCATAACAACGGAAATAATACCACTGAAAGATCACGATTACAGTTGAAAGCTTTCATTGGGCATAAAGCAGAAGACATGTATGTCTATAGATCGTTGCCGTTGGGTCAGGATAGGAGGCATAATCGATATTGGCAGTTTGTGGCATCTAATTCCGGGCATGATCCCGGGTCCGGCAGGATATTTGTTGAATTACAAAATGGTTGTTGGAGGCTAATTGATTCAGAAGAGGTAAACTTGACACTTTACATATACAATCTTTTTATTTAGATGTCAACATACAATGCATAAATCATAATCCTTTTTTTTTTTTTTGAGGAAGTGATTTCACACAATTACTAAAGAATGGATCGATTTGGTTTATGTTTATATTACTTGGTCAAATGGGTCAGATAAATTTATAGCTAAAAGGAAATTAGTCAAAATTCTACCCATGTTAATTAACGCATTCAATCTCTGAATTACTTTATGTAATAAAAAAGATTATATTGTAATAATATTTTTTTTATTGTACTTATATATAAAACATCAAAGGGTAGAACATCATTTTTAGCCTGCTGCGTAAATCTTTCTTAAATTATTAATTTTTTTTTTTTTTTTTTTTATTTCATACCAAGACAAAAAAAAATCAAAAATAATTTATGATGACCCCCTTTTAACTTATGGTTATATTAAATCTTTTATTTTTATATAAATCAGGCATTTGATGCTCTTCTGTCGTCATTGGATACACGTGGAACTCGGGAATCTCATTTGCACATAATGCTGCAAAAAATCGAGTCGTCGTTTAAAGAAAACATAAAGAGAAATTCAAATAATATTGGCGTTTCAAGTTCTGATTCAGCGGACTCGTCGCCTTTTAAAATTGAGTTGAGGAGGAATGAATCGGAGAAAGCAAATGCTATGAAACGGTATCAAGATTTAGAAAAGTGGATTTGGAGAGAATGTTTGTATTCGTCAAATTGTCCGCTAAGGCCCATGGTAAACAATCATGCACCCCGCTACAGGGAATCTGCGATTCCTGTCACGAGTCTTATTGCTATGAGAAGGCTATTTGCCCCCGATGCTATAGATCTTTCAGCACGTTTGGTGGCAAGTTATGTTATCCTGAATCAAATATTCAAGATAACGTTCATGTAGCTAATGATACGAATGATTGGGATATCACTCATCCAATAAGAATCCGATTGATCAAGTCCCTATTAACGTTCCTTGAGGTAAGATACAAATTTGATCGAATTATTCATCTTCTTAAATAGTTTTTTATTCACCATTTTGTTACTTGTGTTCGTATGATTCACTTTATTTGACTAATTGTTTGAAACGACATAGGCTTCCGTCCCATGTGAGGCTCTGCAATCTTCTTGGACAGAAAACGTTAGGAACACTTGGGGTTCAAAGTTGCATGATTCATCGTCACCTGCGGATCTTCTTCAGGTTAAATTCACTAACTTGATCTCTTATACTGTTTCTATATGCTCAAGAAATTACCTTTATTTTCTTTAAAAATAGTCTTTTTTTTCTTTAAAAAAAATATGTATTATAAAAAATTTATATGGTTTCTTGAAAAATAGTCTTTTTTTTCTTTAAAAAAAATATGTATTATGAAAATATTATATGTTTTCTTGAAAAATAGTCTTTTTTTTTCTTTAAAAAAATATGTATTATAAAAAATTTATATATTTTCTTGAAAAAAGCCTTTTTTTTTCTTTTAAAAAATATGTATAATAAAAAATTTATATATTTTATTGAAAAATAGTCTTTTTTTTTCTTTAAAAAAATGTATTATAAAAAATTTATATATTTTCTTGAAAAATAGTCTTTTTTTTCTTTAAAAAATATGTATTATAAAAATTTTATATATTTTCTTGAAAAATAATCTTTACTTTGTTGGAAATTTTATTTTCTTGAAAAAGCTTGTTTTACATAATGTGGCTGAAATTTGGTGGTTGCAGGTTCTTACGCAGTTCGAGAGTGTGATAAAACGAGGACTATATGTCGTTGGACTTTGAAAACTACAGAGGAGCTGCTTAAGAACCCTGGCTTATCTGACAAGGTGGCATCGGGTTCGGTCCCTGTACTTCCATGGATACCACAAACAACAGCTGCTGTGAGCCTCAGGCTTTTGGAGCTTGACGGCTCGATTTCCTATACTCCTGAACAGAGAGCCGAGCTTAAATTGGTACAAGAATCTAAAGACAGTGTCGATGAGGTATCCCTATCTATCTTTATTTGCTTTATTCTCTCGTTTTACCCCGAGCATCCACATGTTTTAGAAGTTTCGACTATTGCGGTCATACATAGTCTCGTTTTACCCGAGCATGGTTTGTAGTATGGATGAGCTCGGGACGGTATCGGTACCAACCGATACCGATCCCGAAAACTCTTAAAACTCAATACCGATACTGAAAGCATGCGGTTCGGTATCGGTACGGGATCGGGGCGGGACGGGATCGGTATTTGGCGCTATGTGCTCATCCCTAGTTTGGAGCCGAGCGACTAGAACTGAATCGTTTCAAGTTGGTCTGGTTTTTGCTTAACACAAAATTACAGACATTAACCGAGTCTTTTAACTTGTTTCTCCACAGAAAGCTCCGTTAAAGTTTACATTTTTGAAGAACATCGGGAAAACTTTGAACACGGACCCCAGCAAACTAATAAAACTGCCTCGTGGTGGTGGTGGACGTAGTCGTGGGGGTGGTGTGAAGCTGCAGAAACGTCCAGCAGGTTTATCGGTCTCTGGTGGCCGACAAAACGTTAGAGCCAACGTTACAATGAGTCAAGTTGCTAAACAACAAGCACACGCAACAGGCCAACTAAGTTTCGGGAAAAGAATTATTGAACAGGCTCAAGAAGAGCCCGTACGGAACTTCAATGACGAAGAATGGATTCATGTACCGGTTGACAAAATGGAAACCGACAACCCTGAGTTCCATGTTAGCGAAGAAGAGGAGACAAGTGAATCTGATGATGATGATGATGACGACGGTGAGGGATATCAAGGCGGGTTTGAAATGGGAAACGGAGAAAGTTCAGGGTATGGTATTGCAAATAACGAAAGTAGATGGGTTGAAATGGAAGTTAGCGACGATGAGGGATTTGAAAACGTTGGAGAAGATGATGAGATTATGAACGATGATTATGTAGATGGGAACGATGGGCGGAATTTCAAGGTTGATTCGGATTCAGATTCTTATGGCTCGGGTGAATATAGTGATTGAAGCCTTAAAATGTGGCGAATATTAATATCAATTTTGGAGGTAGAAGATGATTTTTTTTCTTAATGTTTTTTTTGTAGTTTTTTATACTGCATAATAACTTGTAGCTGTGTTTTTATGCATAATCATTGATGTAGGAAGCAAAATAATACTGTAAGTTTTAGCGACGTGACGGTCCAAATATTGTTGTTAACGAGTCGTTCACGGGTCAGGTAAAGAGAGAAATTTGACAAGATTAAACTCCATCTCCGCAGCCTCTTGCTCGTACACATATGTTGTCTTTGAGTTAACGAACCTTTATAGGAGATGTTCCAAGTGAGGTCATACTTTGCTAGCTATCTTAGAGGTTTAGATAAGCTACTTATTTGAATTACAATGTTTAGTGTCTTGAATTTGTGCTTAAATTTCAAGCATCCCTATAAGATCCACTTTTGTAGCTTTATTCTCAACTTTCCTTTGAAAGATCTTAATGGCCCTCTATTTTTATTTAAACATGCTATATGGCTACTTTTTTTTTGAACGACCAACGAAACTAATGCCCGATTACCCAGGGACGTTCGCCCCTTAGGTGAAAGCTCCTCATACGGTCGGGTTTTATCAATAGCGCTGGGTAGCCTAAGCCTGCAAGTTTCCAAACCGGGAAAAACCGGCCCGCTTGGAGGCCCGCTGCGGTAAAACCCGGGTGGGATCAAATTCGAACTTAAGACATTTTAGCCTCAAGCTCTAACTCTCATTTCCTATATCACTCCGCCATAAGAGTGTAGGCATTCTATATAGCTACCAAACCCAAGCTTTGACAATTCTTTTGGCTAAACTTAGTCATTCTTGATTGGGGACCTGGAATTCATACACCCTGTGACGTCACATTCTAGAGGTGTGACATCACATTCTGGGGTATGTGGCAGTCTCCTATTGGTATGTGATGTGAGCCAGGGTGTATGAATCCTAAATAGGGGGTGTATGAATCCTAATTACCTTCTTGATTTTGTGCCTATATATCAAGAATTCCTAAAAAATAAAGAATCACAAAAACTTTGCAAAACATGGGGAATCCAACCCACAATTGAAGCAGAAGTTAGTACACTAATTTTTAAATCATTTCCAGACATAATTGAGATTGAAGGCTTCTTAGGGCCCCAATTGAAATGATGAAAAAATGTTGGTCCATTTGCTTCTTTTTCTTTTGCTTCTTAGTTTTTATCTCCCTTTTCTCTTTAACTTTTTTTCTTATTTTTAAGTAAATGATTTTACCCCAAAACAAATATGTTGAATTGAGTACAAACTTGTGACCATCTCTTATTGAAGATTTATTGACGAGTTTGGGCAACATATGTATCCGGTTGAATATAGGATTGTCCTTAAATACCGCTTAATAATTCTTTTTATTTCCAGTCGATGAGCCTTGCCCAGTTTGCCGTAAGGCTTGTTTGGATGAGTTCAGGGAGCATGTGGTCAATTGCAAGGAGTTACCGGGTTTCAAATACCACCATCACTTGGTCCGTGATGTCTTATGGGATGATCTTTAGACAGACGAGGAAATCTGCAAAAAAAAAAAGAGGCCGAGTGAACTTTCTAACAGGCCCGCTAGAGGGGAGGTTTACTTTGCGTCTAACGGATGTTCTTCTTTTCGGCTGGGAGGGTGGGAAGCACGCTTGCGTGGACTTCACCGGAGTACCCCTTGTTAGCCTCAGGGATTAGGGTTGAGCTCGGTATGGAACGATCCTAATACCGAAAATACCGATTTTTGCCAAAACATGGTTTACCGATACCAGACCGATAATACCGATACCAATTTTTGCCAAAAGTTGGTACCAAAAATGAGGCGGTATTGGTATTTTCAGTATCGGGATTGGTTCGGTATCAGGGATAACGGGTTCATGGTGGGACATGCGGTGCTGAAGGTAGATTCGAAAAAAGTTGAGAAGCATGATAAAGCTTGCGTTGATAATCAACACGCTTTCATGCCTTTTGCCTTTGATACTTTTGGCTGTTTGGCTCCAGAATCTATTATGTTCCTAGATGGGGTGTAAATGGTCGTACACAATAATTTCTCAATCAATCGGAAACAAGGTTTTGTAAGGTCTAATAAGTTTAAATACGGAGTTTACGAGGTGTCGAATATATTGTAAAATTGCATAAGCTCAATACAAGTGTCTGACTTATAGTAGAAAACGAAAATACACAATATCTATCTATACATATAATAAACCAAAGCCATTTTAATGACATGACACTCAAAGAAGCATTCTCTTCCTTGAGTGTGCCATGTGTCATCCCATGTGGCATTGAGATATTTTAGGAAAAAAATAATTTAAAAACAAAATTAGATTTTTCACCCTCATGTTTCCTCCCATAATTTTTAAACGTTAATATCTTTAATATACGAGATTTTTTAAAGAAAAAAATTACACCAAATTAACAAGCGTTTTATTATCTTTCCAACGAGTACCATAGTGATATATAAAAAACAGAGAAATTTTTTTGTGGGGTTTTGTTCATACAGGAAAAAAACGCAAAGTGATCAGGTAAATCATTAATCATGTATAGACAAGTCACTAATTATGTTTAAATCAGTAAATATGATTTTCTTTTTCAACCAGTGCCGAATAGGTTAATAAAGTTATACGTTGTTTTAAGTTAGGTATCAATATTAGTATGTTAGAGTTGTACATTTGTTTAGTCTTTAAGATAGGTGTTAATATTAGAGTTACATTAAAGTTCTACATTCTTTTATGTTAGGTGTTAGCATTGGAGTTGTACATTGTTAATTTGTTTTAGGTTAGATATTAATATTAGAGTTATAAATAGTATATTTCATATGTAAAATTGATGTATCATATTAACTTTCTCAACCCGGGACGCTCTTGGGGTATAATCTAGTGACCTAATATGTATATATGTTTTTTTAAGAAAGATCATTTATTAAATATTTTGTTTTTATAATTCCAAAGTTGAAAGAAAATGGATAGAACTCGGTTCCGCAAATCACGCAATAATTACATCCATCAAAAGGAAGAGAAATAAAAATAAAAAATAAAAAATAAAAGATGTTGCAGGGAATAAAATAAATTGGTCAAACACAAAAGGTACATAACGATTATGCGAAGATCAAACCAGATTGATTTTTAAATTGGAAAATGAGGGTTGAATCTGATTTACTTTTTAATTTAAAGTAGGCAGTTTGTATCTATCTATATATATATAGAAAACGTATATGCTGACGTGGCCAGTGGTTAGTTAACTTGAGCCATTTGTAATAGGTTATCATGTAAAATTAAATTTTTCAACCTCAGAACCATCCCGAGATAATCAGCTAGTTATATATACACAAATAATATAAATATTATTCATACTAAACATCATAATAAAACCTATACAACAAAAAACACCAACCCATTTAAGTAACATTACTCTCACATTTAGTGACATCAAAAGGGATTGTTGAAGTAGTTGCATTGGTGATATGCTATTGATGGAAAATAACAATTGTGTATATATTAATACTAACTATTTTTCATAACTAATCTTTCTAAATTATCTTAGAGTGCTGAATCATTAAGTGGTCTGAATGGTTAAGATGTTCTGAATGGTTAAGAGCTGAATCATTCAGCATCCCTTATTAGCTTAATGATTCAGCACTTAATCATTTCATTCAGATGCTGAAACAAACAGTCTGAATGCTGAATGATTCAGACCTGAATGGTTAAGAGGCTGATTAAGAGGCTATCAAACAACCCCTAAGTGTTGAATCAGTAAGTTGGACCTCTTAATGATTTGTTTTCTTGTCCCACATTGGTAGGAGAGCTTCATTAAAATTCATCCTAGTTCAGTGCTTAGTGGTTCAGTGCTTAATGGTTCAGCAACATCTCAAATCTTAATGATTTAGCCGTAATCATTTCATTAAAAAGCTGAAACAAACGCGCTGAATGCTAAATCATTCAGCGCTGAATAGTTCAGAGCCTTATTAAGAGGCTTACCAAACAACCCCTTAATCATTCACAACCTCTTAACCATTCAGACATATTAATGATTCAGCATTTAATCAACCAAACAACCCTTAACCATTCAGACATCTTAATGATTTAACACTTAATCAACCAAACAACCCTTAACCATTCAGACATTTTAATTATTCAACACTTAATCAACCAAACAGTCCCTAAGTACTAAAAGTAACACGAATAATCTATGGGTCATTATATTTGAATGTTAACTATTGGGAATCACATTTATTTACCGAAAGATTTTAACACCATTAGACCAACAAACATTTAAGTTGTGCATTAGTGTTAGGAACAATTGAATAGAATATACTTTGACAATCAATTTTAACAATTGTTAGGGTTAAGAATCAAATATTCAAATCAACAACAAAGTATCAATACCACAATACCAAGGTACTAACTTTAGTCGTTCCAAAAAAAAAAAAAAACTTATGATACTTAAGTACGAGTCTATGTACTTATAAAGTAAAAATTATTTAATATGGACCATGCCATTGTACAAAATCAAATGGAGCCATCATTTCGTCCTTTATATTTTTGCTTCAAATGGAAGCTAGAAAATACTTTTGTAGTTTTATGGATCTAATTAACTAAACAATAAAAACCCTCTCAACAATGCTAGAGTTGTAAAGATCAAAATGGGAATTGCATTTCTTGTGGGTTTAATGCGTTTGTGAGGCCTTTGGTACATCTAGAATGGGTTGTATGTATAATTAGCGAGAAATGTATGGTAGAGTTTGCTATCTAGCATGATTAATATTAGTAAATGTATTATAGCAAATGATGATAACATTCATATCAAGAAACGATAGCATTTGTATGTATATACAAATGCTATTGATTATAAAAATGTAACTAAACTTACAATAGTATTTAAAATTGAGGGTTTTTTTATAGACGTGCGGTAAAGATGATATTGAAAAATGAGGGTTTTTTTTTTTTCTAGAAAGATGTGAAAAGAAAACCTAGTGTTAATATGAGTTGATGCCTTGTTGATTAAAAAATGTAATAAACTTACAATAGTATTTAAAAAAAATCAAAAGGAGAAAAGGGTGTGAGTGTATAACATGTGTCATCAACGATTTAAAATTGTTGGTGTTAGACCATATGTAGTTGAGTGTGAAGATGGACGCCAAAATCAAATTCGCGCCGGTAACACCAAAAACACAGGGGCGCTATGTTATGAATTGGGCTCCTAGCGTTATGTTTATAACGCTCCAATGAAATGTTATCCAACCAATAACATTATGGCACGTCACACACCCAAACCTTTTGTAAAGAGAGAGAGAGAAGAAGAAGATTTGTAGAGAGAGAGAGAGAGAGCGCGCGCGCTTGTGGTGATGGTCTTCGGTGGTGGGTATGGTGGACTGCGGTGGTGGGCCGGCGGTGATGGTCTTCAATGGTGGGTACGGTTAGTGGCGTAGCTTAATTGGGGCGGGCGGGGGCGGCCGCCCCCCCCCCCCCCCCCCCCCCCCGATTTTTCGCGCAGAAATTACGATTATATAGTATTTGTATAGAAAATTTTGGAAATATAGGGTTTTGACCCCCCGAAACTAGTGACTTCCCCACTACACGTGTTCTTAGTGTTATAAATATCATTTATTATTTCTGTAAAACATTTGGATTGACAATGGCCATATAAAAAATCAAAGGTAGAAATGGACCAATGGTGTGAGTGTACACAACATTTGTCAACAAACAGTTGAGTTGATGTGAAACTTTCCTAACCACTATTAAAGATATAACATCATACGGATTTTGTCAAGCAACAATAGACGAGTATGAGTATGAGTATGAGTATGACTATGACTATGAGATAAGAAACCTCGATCAAGTGTGCAAGCAGACAAATACATCGTCGATGGGGGAATGCGACAATTACTCTTGGCACGCAATTGTGGTGGTTGCATTACGAGTGTTGTATACAGATTAAAAGAAAAGAAATATCAAATATGTGATAACAAGAAGAGTAACTTTCCTAACTTGATGAATATTAGTTAGTTAAATCAGTAAATTATACACAAATAGCATAACTTCATAAGTAAATTATACCATTATAACTGAAACAACTGAATTTAGGCCAAAGCAATTAATGCTGGTTTGAGACAAGTAAACCAAAAGGATTGTGTGGTTGTATAGTTCTGTTTATTTTTGGTGGAGTGGGGTATTGTAGGCTTTTGAGGCAGCCTCAACTACTGCTTGTAGGGGTGGGTATGCCAATAAATGACACTATTATTTGTTGGAAGTTTGGAACAATATAATTTTGTCTCAAAAGTTTTAATGCAACTTTTTTTTTGAACGATCAACTAAAGTATTGCCGGGTACTCTGTACGCGGCCCCCAATGGCCAAAAGGGGCCCCAGACGGCCTCTAGTTCGTACGGACAGAGCCCTTCGGCTCACCCGTCTCCTGTTCCAGGGAAAACCCGGCCCACAAACCCGCCCGAAGGCACGACGGTAGTGAACCGGTAAAACCTGGAGGGATCAGGAGTCGAACCCATGACCACAAGGGTCAAGGGTCTCTCCATCACTTCCCAACCACCTACCCCACCACAAGGGTGGGGGTATCCATCACATGCCTCCCGTGGAAATCGAACCCGGCTCCCCCAAAGAGAGAACCGGCCCTTTTACCACTAGGCCACATGATCAGTTTTAATGCAACTCAGCTAGGGTTTAAATACAATAAGCGTGTAAATATTTAAAGACCCAATGAAGTACAATTGGCGAAGCCAAATGAACAAGACATACAAGCGCTAAGACCATATGCAGTGTGGGGGAAAATTTAAGACGTCCCTCTGTGATTGGTCCACGTGGCAGCTGAGTCAGCATGGAGTGTTAATTCGAAATGGGGTGTAGTGGATGGGCGTTAAATTTAAGGTTCCCACTATTATTTTATTAAAAAAAATCAACACACTTTACCCTCTTCAACAACATTTTGAATTAATGAAACGTTTGGCGCACAAGACTTTAAATCTAGTTGTTATTGTGTTTAACTGATACGGGTTTGAATATTCAGAAACAATGGAAATGCAAGCCCTGATAATGACACTGATAAGAAAAGAATGTATCGTTCGTATCAATCCAAGACTTTTAAAGTGGAGTTGAGTTTTGCTGCTAAAATCCCAATGCAGTCAATTGCACAAGCTTTAAGAGGTCAAGAATCCGAAAACTCTCAAGAAGCCTTGAGGGTGCTTGATATTATCTTAAGGCAACACGCAAAATGTAAAAGATCACTATTCCATTGACTGGACCAAAGTAATAAATAGTTCCACTTGCACCGTTGTCTGCTAGTTTCTACTTATCTCACTATAAAGTCTATTGTTGATAGGCAAAGCGTACCCTGGAGAACCTTAGGATTAAAAACAATGAGACTAATACTAAGTACAAGATAACTGGTTTGAGTGAGAAGCCCTACAACCAGCAGTTGCATGTTATTTTTTTCTCATTCGCGTGTTTTGATTTAATGGTACACAATACGGGTTCAAGTAAAGTCGTTGACCTTTTTTAGGTTTTCATTGAGACAAAAGACAAAAGATGAGAATGGTGAATTTGAGACAATGGAAGTAACTGTATACGATTATTTTGTAAATTATCGCAAAATGGACCTGCGTTATTCTAGAGATTTATCGTGTATTAACGTTGGGTTGGGGTCGAGGATAAAGATGGTGGATAATTGTTTGATTTGGGGATTTTTAAAGTTTTAGGAATTAGGGTTTTTGAAGGAAATAAGATGAAGAAGGAGATCTGAGTGAAAGACATGGTTAAAATAGGGTTTTTAAAGTTTTGACCTGAAATGACCTAATTGCCTCTGAAGTTGATTGACTTTTCTACCTGAGTTAAAAATATGGTCCAAAATGGCACCAAATGAAAGTTCCGGGTTAACGGTGATAAAAATAACTTTTTTTTTTGTCTAAACAAGCATTTTGGGTCAAACCTCAGGGGCCATTTTGGCAGTTTATTCTTCTAATTTCTTTAGAAAGTTTACAAACTGAACATGATTATTTTGTTATATAAATCACATATTCTAATTACTTATACATATTATACTAGATTATACCCCGGGAGCATCCTGGGGTTGAGAAATCTAATATGACATATCAATTTTACATATGAAATAGATTGGTGTGCTTTACAGTTACATGCAGAAAAGTTTCGAGTAACACCTAACGTAAAACAATTAACAATGTATCTCCAATATTAATGCCTAACCTTAAACAATGTATAACTCTAATATTAATACCTAACCTAAAACAATGTACAACTCCAATGCTAACACCTATTGAAAATAGAATTCATAATTACTAGTTTGAACATAATTAGTGACTTGCCTATACATGATTAATGAATTACTTGAACACTTTGTGTTTTTTTTCCTGTATGAACAAAACCCCATAAAAAATATTTGTTTTTTCCTCTATTTTTTTATAACACTACGGTACTTGTTGGAAAGATAATAAAACGCTCGTTAATTTGATGTAATTTTTTTCTTTAAAAAATCTCGTATATAAAGATATCTGAATAAATGTTGAGATTGGTGTTCATCGTAAAGTATTTATCGCTCAACAGCTTTATGTATGTACTAGTGGGATGCCCGCTCGATGCGGCGAGACGACATATTATGAAGCAAATAATTAAATGTTAATGTCGTGCGATGCGGCATTGATTATAATTTACAATTCCATACTTGTTTTATGTTAGTTTATCAATCCTCTCGTAATATATTTTATAGTACTTTTGTTAATTTTCTTTTTCATAGGATCAGTGTGATCTATAAATGTCATGAGTGTTACATGTCACAATTAAATAATAAAAAACACATGGCTAACAAAATATCAGCCATAAATATAGTACGTAATTTAAAAATAGAATTCGAACACAACAATAGGAAAATATTAGTTATGAAGATAGTAACTTAAGAATAAATTTTGTATGTCAACCAACTACATTGTAATGAAATCAACTTTTGTCACATACACCAGCTACATTGTTCGATCATCAGTCTTCATCATTGAGACTCTCATAAAATGAGTGACCGAGAGTTTCATCTTCCTATATCACTACTCCATCTTCCTCTTTCACCAAGAGTTATATTTTCGATTTATATTCTGTCACTGTTACATCCATCATAACAGCATAGGGCACTAAAACAATACAAAACTAAACTATACAAAGCATGGTTAACTTGACAAACTGTATTTAGTTCTCTTGATGTTATAGACCTAGTAGTTTAGTAAAAAGGGAAAAGAAATAAAAAAACTTGAGTTATATGAATAAAACCGGCTTCCAACATGTTACTATATTATTCTAACACATTACTTTTAATAAACCCTTAATATTATTATTATGGTTGCCGTCTAGAAAAAAAAAAAAAAAAAAAACCATTTTGATGCTATCCAATTTAAAAGCGTTCATGAACCAAATTTGATAATAACGGTCAGAAATAAAAAAAATAAAGTTATTAGATATTGATAAATATTAAAGTCATTAAGAGGTTTTAACGTTCATGGATGAAGATACTTACAAGATTTGTGTTTCAAAGACGTCACAATGCTTTGGGTATTGCTTCCCATGCAGTTTGATGTCAAAGAGTATGAGAAAGTATTTTAAGATTTTCAGAGAAAAATCATGAAATTATCAATAAAAGATGAACAATAGTGAATAATAAATGAACATTTCGTATTTACTTACCATATTAAAGATCATTTGAAGTGTTCCTTTCCTTGGTCATTAAAAAATGAGGGAGAGAGATGTGATCTTAGTAACTATTGAATGAGTGAAGTGAGAAAAGTGAAAGGTGGTTATTTATATTTATTTACTATTTTTCATAGAACATGAAGAATTGAGGGTTAGCATTAGTAAGGAAGAAAGTTTTAATGGTTGTGATTACATATTTATTTAAAATTTAATTATACATATAAGTTAAAAGGTTTGTACAATATGCTTTATCATTTGTAATTACTTAAGAACAATTAAATTTTATGTATAATGATTATTCTCTCAATTTCATATAATTTAATACTCATGTAGAAAGACCATTTTGGTCATTTACTAACTTCACTAATTGTCATACCAAAAGCATAAAATGTTGTAATTACTTAATTTTTGTTAGAATCTCTCCCTCGTATTTCATAATATAGTATAGATTGTCATTTTCTGAAATAGAACAAAATGTTATTAGTATTAAAAACTATTATTAAATAATTGTTGTATTTATTATAATGTAATAACAAAAAATAGTTATTCGTAGATAACATTTTATCTTGTATATATACAAGTGATCACATTTGAGAGATAATCAATAACTCTAGCGTTACATCTTCATTTTGGCGTTTACAATGACACGAAGCACGAATTATAGCATTTTGTTGGGTTCCATAGCCTTTTTTTTTATATATTTTTCCCCTGCAATTCTGGTAATTGATTTTAACCGACTGATTTTACACGGTTTATGTTTGTTTTGTATTCTATTAATTAAAAAGATAACTGACTTGATTATCGTTATCGGGACATACCTATATTTAGGGATGAAAAAGAATCAAGCGGAGTTCAACTTGTTTTGATCTCTATATTAGGATTCAACTTGTTTAGAAACCATACACCCTATAATTAGGATTCATACACCCTGGCCCACATCACAGACCAACAGGAAGCTGCCACATACTCCAAATGTGATGTCATACCCCCCAAATGTGATGTCACAGGGTGTATGAATCCTATAACTCATATTCAAAACTTGAGCTCGACTAAAAAGAAAGTTTCAAAATCGAGTTTGGCTCATTTATTCTATATAAAGTATAAATTATTTTATTTATATAGTTGTTTTTTTTTGGTGTGCAAATGTGCATATATATAGGGTAAGGATAATGTGGAAACCCATCCTTAGACGGTAAACTCTAGAAACTCTGACTTCCCAATTTTTATTTTTTTTGAAAACAATAGGGCAAGTAATATACATGATTTTAAGCTTTTTGAGCAAAAAAAAAAATCAAAAAAGCGCTGAGTACTTTTTTTTTTAAAATAAACTTTCGACTAACACATGTTAAGCGAAACTAACACGTGTTAACCATTTGTTACCCGAAGAAGGTTTTTTATTTTTTTTAAAAAATCGGCTCGGCGCTTTTTTTGATTTTTTTGGCCTAAATGCTTAAAATCATGTATATTACATACCCTAAAATTTTCATATAAAAATAAGTCGGAAAGTTAGAGTTTCCAGAGTTTACCATATAAGGGTTTTCAATATAACCTTATACTATATATATACACACACATACTTATAATTTTATATGCAACATAATGTATAATATTTACTTATTCTTAACGTAAATATTTTTTTAGAATAACATTTATTATGCAATATATTATGTTAAAACAAAATTATAGTACTTGTATAGACAATACGTTTATGAGCTTGGTCAAACTAAACGAAGTATATGAAGTCCGTGCTCAAGTTTATTTATTAAAAAGAAAATCAATCCGCACCGAGTTTGTTTAAGCTCAATAAAATTCAAGTGTTTACCATTTGGATCTTAAGTCACTCGACTCGTATACAACCCTATCTATAATCATTTTAAATAAAACTTTAATTACCACCCATAGTTTAGTGGAGTGGTCTGAGAAAATGAAGATAAGAACTTGAGGCCATTTGGTCTTAAGTCTGAATCCAATCCAAATTGGTGGCTTAGTGGACTTGGGCTGCCTAGTGGGCAGACATTTGTCGAGTCCTAACCCACTGACAGTTTAGGTGATAGTTAGTTGGCCGTTAAAAGAAAAATAAAACTTTAATTTGAATAATAGTAAACTGTACAGATGGTCCATGTGGTTTGCACGAATTGCACATATGTCCCCATCTATTTTGAATGATCCCCAAGGTTGACAGTTTATAACATTTTGGTCCTTAACAGCCAACGTTGTTAAGTTTTATTAGTTAAGTCATGTAAAATGACCTAACTACATATAGGGACCATCCGAGCAATTTAATCTTTTATATATATTTTCTTGGACCACCACCACCACCTCCCTAAACAACCACCACCACCCCCTCCTCCTCAAACCACCCCCACCCCTCCTTTTTTAACAAACGAGTATGAACCAAGTCTCAGACTATGCTTCTGGAACACACAGGAGTTATAAACTTGTAATTATGCAATAATAATGGTAATAGTAATAGTAATTTCATATACCCTAAATGTGGATTTATCTTGCAATTAAATAAAGAAATTAACTAACTACTAAAACAAGTAATAATGAATTAGGAAAATTGAATCTAATTACCTTACCCAGATGAAATCTGGACTCCAAAAACAGTCTTGAGATGAGCGTTTTTTGTGACGGATAGAGAGTTGAGAATTCCTAGGGTTTGGTATTTTGTTGGTTGTGTTACTGTTAGTGTTTGCAGGCAGGCGATAAACAGGGGAAGATGGTGGTGGCAATTAGGGTAGTCTTTTTGGGGGTGGGTGGTGGAGGGGTGGACGATCGGGGTGGAGTTGGGTTTGTGGTAGTCATGGCCAATGATGGTGGTTTTGTTGTTGTAGGTGACAGAGAAGGTGGTAGATGGACGATCGGAGTGGAGCTAGACGATTGGTGGTGGTGGTAGTTAGGGGAAGATGGTGGTGGCAGTTGAGGCTGAGAGACACAGAGATAAGAGATAGAGAGAGAGGAGAAGGTTTATAATATGTTTTAGAGAGAATTACTATTTGCGTCCCTGTTTTATAGTCGACTTAACTACTTGGATCCAAAGTTGAAAACTTTAACTATTTGAGTCCCTAGATGGAAATTAACTAACCTGTTGAGTCCAAATTGCTAACTCCATTAACTAAGTCTGTTAAAAAAATAAAAGATATATATATATATATAGATACACACACACACACACACCTAAACCTTCTTTACATCTTCAACCCTTGCACCAAACCCTGCAATACCACCACTGCACCACCACTCCATCCTACCAACCACCACAGTCACCACGACCACTAACCCTTCCACAACATCTACACCCACAAACACGAAAAGCCCACAAACCCTAGTCGTCATCCTCATCAGACCCTTCTGTCCCAATATGCAACAAATACCCATTTCTTGGATGGTACACCGCCAGCAACAAACGAAATATTTTGTCGCTGTCACCATGACTGTCGTAGATGTAGTAGGCAAACGCCGGTGGGTAGCCGTTGCCACGATGGACGGTTGTGTAGGGTTTGTGGGAAGTGTAGGTGTTACTATAGTTGTAGAGAGAGGTGATGAATATTAATAGGGAGATTAAGATTGTGAAGAAGAGTGTGAATAGCCATTTTTTATCAGCTTTCATTTGATGATTTGTGTTGATTGATTGATTGTTAAGGGTTTTGATGATTCATGTGGGGTTTGATGATTTATTATTAGTGTTTTGTTTTGAAGATATTGAACTGTTTGTGAAGAAATATAGATCCGATCTGAGTTGGAAGGAAAAGGTTTTTGATAACAGAGTTAGTATAAGGGGTATTTTTGTCTTTTCACTGAAAGTTAACAGCTTTAGTTAACAGAGTTAGAAATTTGGACTCAAGGTGTTAGTTAATTTTAGTTTAGGGAAGCAAATAGTTAAAGTTTTCAACTTTGGATTTAAGTAGTTAAAATCGACTATAACACAGGACGCAAATAGTAATTTTCTCTATGTTTTATTTTTATTTTTTTAAAGAGGGGTAATTTAGTAATTTCACATAGGCTTAACTGAAAAACTTAATCTCCATCTAAGTCAGGGACCACTGATCCAATAAAATCCAAACCACAGATCCCATTAGAGTAATTTTGAAAAGCAAAGAAACGTACTTTAAATTTAAGGAAACTACAGAGACCATCCGTACAATTTAGTGTTTACTCTTTTTTTTTTTTGAAAGGAAAATTTCATTAAAAAACGCCACAAACGGTCCTCAAAACAAGGACCCTCGGGCAAAACACACCAAATTACATAACATCCAACGGGTGGTTACACCATTTATTCCAATCTATGTCTTTCCATCTACTTCTATTACGAAACCAGAAAAAAAGACGTAGACTTGACAATCTGCGCTAGCTCGATAGGTCTTCGACTCTTGTTGTTAAAAACGCGAGCATTTCTTTCATTCCAAATAACCCACATAGTAACATAAACGATACCCCGAACGATATATTTCGCATTCTTAGACAGGTTAGAGTGTTCCACCATTTGAATCGCGTCCATCACATCAAACATAATCGCCGGAGCCAAACCACACCAAACCTCAATTCTATTCCATAGCTCGAAAACGAACTGGCAACCGGTGAACAAGTGTTGGGCCGTTTCTAGATCCGCATCACAGAAGACACAAGAGGAACTTTGCAAATTAACACCTCGTTTAAGGAGTTCCGAGATGGTAGGCAATCGGTTACGCGCCGCTCTCCAAACCATAATTTTGCATTTGAGTGGTACCCAACATTTCCATTTAATTTTCGGAGGGTTATCTTCAAAATCATTTTACGTGATGATGAGCTTAGCCGATGCCACAGTGAAAACCCCATTATTAGATTTCCAAACCCAAACATCATGTCCAACCCTCCAATTGAATTCAAAAATGTCTTCAAGGAGATGGAATAATTCGGTCAGCTCATTATGAGTTGAAGGGGGTCTTCTCCAATCCCATTGCAAAGTTTTAATATTGTTAACCACTTTAATTCTTGCTGCTACCTTGACCCATTTGTTTCTTTCTAACTGGAACAAGTGAGGATAAGTATACCGCAAAGGTTCTTCTCCAAGCCATTTATCACCCCAAAAAGAGAATGTATTACCATCGCCTAGCAAGCCGCTGAATAGAGAGTTATATTTCAAACCGTTTGGGAGACGTTGTTCCCCCACTTTGACTATTTCTTTCCAACACCCTTTCGCCGACCTACTACAAGGAAGCATCGCCCAAGGGCGACTTGAACCATGAAAGCCCAAGATAACTTTCTTCCACAAGCTATTATCCTCCTTATTAAAACGCCATGTCCATTTTAGAAGGAGAGCGTCATTAACATATTGTAGTTTAGCTACCCCCAAACCTCCTTCTTTCTTTGGATTAGTAACAACACTCCATGCAACCCAAGGAATTTTTTTCTCCTCACTAGTTCCCGCCCACAAAAAACGCCGCATAATATTTTCTATGTTATTAATCACCGTCTTGGGAGCCTTGTAAAGAGAAAGATAATAAAGGGGAAGACTTGAGAGAACCGAATTAATAAGAACTAACCGGCCACCGATGGAGAGGGTTCTAGCTTTCCACGAAGCCAAGCGATTTTTAACGACATCAATAACCGGATTCCAATTACAAATCCTATTCATGTTGGCCCCGACTTGAACTCCAAGATAAACAAACGGGGTGACTCCTCTTTTACATCCCAAGATCTCCATCATGTTATCAATTTCCGTCTCTTCGACACCAACCCCGAACAAGTTCGACTTATGGAGATTGATCCGTAAGCCCGAACATAGGTAAAAAATGCGAAGTACTCTAGCAATACTTAGAATATTCTCCCTCGACCATTCACCTAGAATAAGGGCGTCATCCGCATAAAGCAAGTGAGAGATAACAAAATTATTTTCCGGGACATGAATGCCTTTGAAAACTTCTATTTGCTTCGCTCTATCTAGCAACCAAGATAGAGATTCCATAACAATGAGAAATAAGAAGGGCGAAATCGGATCACCTTGACGAAGACCTTTTTCACATTTAAACTCAAAAGTGGGCGAACCATTAACGAGAACAGCGGCTCTAGACGACTCAAGAATACCCTTTATCCAAGTGCACCACCGAGGAGGGGAACCCATTTGAGACAAAATAGAAATTAAGAAGTTCCAATTAACGTTGTCATACGCCTTATCGAAGTCTATTTTCAACATAAAAGCTTTTTTATTTCGTCTTTTCAACCATTCCATCACCTCATTTAGAACAAGCGGCCCATCAAGGATAAATCGGTCCGATAAAAACGCCGATTGCAAATCAGAAATAACTTTACCAATAACCTTTTTGAGGCGGTTAGCAAGTATTTTTGAAATAATCTTACTTAGCATCCCAATAAGCGTAATAGGCCTATAATCTTTAAGACCCAGCGGAGTTTTCATCTTGGGGATAAGAGTAATAAAAGCCGAGCCGCAACCGTCATTAATTTTCCCGGATCCATGAAACTCGGACATAACACGGTAAACATCCTCCTCTAACAAATTCCAAAACTTCTTTACAAACCGGAAATTAAACCCGTCAGGACCAGGCGCCCTATTCGAGCCACAATCAAACACAGCCTGTTTAATTTCTTGTCTAGAGAAATCTGCGATCAATGCTTCACAGTCTTGGGCTTCGATTTGTTTTATACCTGAACACACGATGCTAGGCCGAGAAGAAACAAGTTCTTTAAAATGTTGTCTAAAATGCCGCAATACTTCCCTTTTTATCATAGATGGTTTTTCGATCCAGTCCCCGTTAAGCATAATCCCCGGAATAGAATTAGACGCTTTGCGACCATTTACAACGCTGTGGAAAAAACTTGAATTTTCGTCCCCGAGAGTAGCCCACTTGACCCGTGATTTTTGGCGAATGTCACGAGTTTTATGGAGCTCAAGTTCTTCCAACGCTTTTTTACATTGCAACCAAACCCAATAATCCTCCTCTTCCACCATGCTATTCTCCATGATAAGTTCCATGTCGTCCCTTTCTTTTCTAAGCCGCGCCTCATCTTCCGCTTCTTTAGCGCTGACATCTTTGACCCATTCCTTCAAGCGGCCCCTAAGAGACTTCAACTTATTGAGTAAGTTAACGTCCGCCGGGACACTATTACACCAACTCTGTAGAGAAGATTGAATAACTTCGACACAACCACGTCTATCCAACCATGAGTCAAAAAAAACGGAATGGTTTATAACCAAAGTTCTTTTCGGCAAAAGAAACCACCAATGGCGAATGATCCGAATACTCCCTATTAAGAGCTCTCACTTGCGCATTCGGCCATTTGTTGAAGACACTATCACAGACAAGAACTCTATCTATACGGCTCCATTTACACACCCCTTTTCGGTTCACCATATAGGTATATCTCATCCCCTTTAAACTGTATTCTCGAACACCAACTTCGTCAATGAAATCGTTGAACTGAGAAGCACAAACCGAGTCAAAAGACGAATTTTTTCTTTCGTCCTTGCTACGAACCGAGTTAAAATCGCCGAAAAGAATCCACCACCCGTAACCTGCGGACATCACGCTTCTAAGTTTGTCCCAGAGAATTCGTTTGTCGTTTCTAGATTGTGGAGCATAAATATTGATAATGTTGACTCGCACCGACCCTCCCAGAATTGTACCCGCAACATGGAGAAAATTTGAATCTTTCGCCACATAATCTCTAGAGAAAACTTTTGGATCCCAATAGCTCACCAAACCACCCGAACTCCCATTGGCGTCCACAAACTCGAACTCAAAACCCGTACCACCCCAATAATTAGAAATAACACCCGGTTGAATGTTGCTCACCATAGTTTCTTGCATACCTATGAAAGAAATTCCAAAATCCATTTTGATCTTTTTAATCCACCCCGGTTTCCCCGAACCACCGACACCACGAATATTAATGGAAAGGCAATTCATAATTTACCCCTTTGTAAACCTTCATCGACAATCGAATTAAGGATCAGATCATTACATCTAGATAAATCAGCACCCAACTTTTCACCTAGCACAACTGTTTCAGCAACTTCCGCCTCTTGTAATTGTTCTTCGTCATTCGCCAACTCAGCTGGGATAAGATTTTCACCTAGTTCTTCCATAATGCACGGCTGCCTATTCAAATCCAAAGAATCTTCACCCTCATTGCTGGATAATTCTTCTTGGTTCATAACAGGTTGATTTTCGGCATCTCCATTAAGGCCCAGAAGAGAGTTTAACCCAAACAAGTCTTCGTTATTTTTGTACCTCTTGACAACCTTGAGGCTTTCCTGACTACTAACATATCCATTACTGGGCCGGCCCAAATCCACCTTCTTAAATTTTTTTCTTTTAATGACTTTTGAAACTGAAGTTGGGCCCCCATCTTGGATCGCATCTTCAAAAGGAAAATCCACAGCTGGGGTAAAAGCGCAATCATTGGCCTCATCATTGTTTGACCGAGTATTAAATGGAATTGACTGCTCCTCACAAAATTCTTCATTACCATAGTTATCCGTTTCCACAAAAGGAATGTCAACAATCGCATTAACATCTCCATTAATATCCTGAACACCCTCCGGCACCGGTAATTGGAAATCCGGTGATTTTTCAACGTCAGGCACATCGGAATCCTCTTCCGACGACTCCGATTCATCATCTCCATTAACCGACGACTGTTCATCCTCCATCGTTGGTTCAATGAATTCTGGAATCCATTCGTTAACCTCTTCTTCTACCCAGACCCGAAACTTGTGTCCCTTCCACTTGAGCAACACTTCTTCATTCACCCGTTTGCCATCTCCCGATAGGATACCAATATACTCATACGACAAATCTGAATCAGATTCAGATCTTTTAGCATTGAAGACCACCTTGCCAAATGTACCGCCAACTATGTCAATGGTTTCGTTACTAAGCAAGTTCAATGGGATCCCTTTAACTTTTAACCATGCCACTCTTTCATACCCCAAAGCCTGGCCTTCCCACATAGAGATGGAGACAAACCTATCCATAGCCAATTGAGCGGCGGAATAGACTGCCTCGGCAGTTTCCGAATCGTCAAACGAAATCAGGAGATCAAGACCTCCCAAATATTGAACAATACCACGTCCCGGACATACCTCTTGTAAATAACACTTGATATTTTTGAGGGCATTAACATCCACCATTCTCGCCACAAAAGCTTTCCCATGCAAGGACGTAAAAGCTTCAGTGTTCTCCTCCAAAGAGATAACCTTCCCCACGAGAGAATCCTTGAACGATCTAGCAGAGGCCACAAAAGAGTTTTTTCCAGGCTCCACACGAACCCCTTCTGTACCGTTACCTGTGTCTACATCTGCCCGATGATTCTGGTTCGAGTCATTCCTTGTGTTAATCTCCCCGTCTTCAAGAACAAGCCGTGCAATACTAAACCATAGCTTGTACTCTCCCATCCTGATCTTCCTGAGGGTCTTGAGTAACTCACCTATATCTTTAACATCGAGCAAAGAGATGAAACCGAATCTATTACCTCCTTTATCCCTTTTTCTTGCAATGTATAAATCGTAGATCTGTCCATGAGGCCGAATCTGGGTCGCCAACTCCGTTCCACTACAGCCATCAGGAAGATTGGTTACAAAAAGCTTCGTAATGCGACGTTGAATGGATTCCGGGATAGGGATCCGTTGCCGGCGTTCCATCCGCTAGAGAGCGTTTTTAGTTTTTTGTCAATACTCAAGACAAATATCTTAAATGGGTAATCAATATAATATATAACCATTTAGTGTTTACTCTTAGACTAAAGACTAAAGAGTATCTTATTTATAACCATTGACCCATGGCCCGAATTTTTGTTCCTATGGATTTGGAAAGTATCTTCAACAAATTTAATATGATACGATCACAAATTAAGATCTTGATTTATAAATGTAAGTATGGAAATGATTTTGAAAATTCTTTACTATGAAATATTTTTATTCTCTATGTATTTGCAAAGTATCTTCAACAAATTTAATATAATGCGATCACAAATTAAAATCTGATTTATAAATAAAAGTATGGAAATGATTTTGGAAATTATTTACTATGATATATTTTTATTCTCTACTAGCTGATTACCCCGGGAGAGTCTCGGGGTTGAAAAATCTCATTTTACGTGATAACCTATTTATTGCAAATGGCTCAAGTTAACTAACCACAAAATCTCTCAATCATTGCATGTTCATAGTATTCTAATCAGTAATAACTCATATTCCCTAATCTAAAACCTAATCAGTAATCATCTAAAGAATCACTTATGTAAGCTGCAACTATTAAAAAACTCATCACATCTCTCTAATTTCTCACATTCTAATGGCTCTTATAATTCCTAACCTAATCAACTAAACAAACACTTAAATTGAAAGTTGTAATCATTACATCTCATTATGCCACGTGGCATAATCAAGAGATGGTTGAGGCCACCATTGAACGCTACGTCAGCAAGTATCAATTCTTTCCGGGAGCGTCCCGGGGTTGAAAAAAATAACCATTCTAATAATAGTAATACTAATAGTAATAATTATTACTCTTGTAATTAAATAAATAAAAAAATAACCTTGCTATAAGGTGACATCATGTGTTGCAGTGTTGCGCGATTCTTTCTCCTAAGTTCTCTTGATGAAGTATACCTAGTAAAATTCCAATGATAACATAGCGATTGGGCTGATTTTCAACATTGTAGATAAGAACCTGTTTTAAAAGAAAAAAACATGATTAATGAATAACATGAACACTTTGTGTGTTTTTTTCCTGTATGAACGAAACCCCACAAAAAAATAGTCGATTTTTCTCCGTTTTTTATATAGGACTATAGTACTCGTTGGAAAGATAATAAAACGCTCGTTAATTTGGTGTAATTTTTTTTCTTTAAAAAATCTTGTATATAAAAGATATAAACGTTTAAAAATTATGGGAGGAAACATGAGAGAGGAAATTTTAAATTTATTTTTAAATTCCTTTTTTACTAAAATAACTCAATTTAATTTAGGGTTTTATGTTTATCTTTTTTTTAATTAAAAAAGAAAATAGTTCAAAAACACTAAAATATTTCAATTAAGATGCCACGTGACATTCTCAAAAGGAGGTTGAGGTCTCCATTGCACGTCACGTCAGCATATACGTTTTCTTTTATATAGATAGATGTATTTGCAAAGTATCTTCAACAAATTTAATATAATACGATCACAAATTAAAATCTGATTTATAAATAAAAGTATGGAAATGATTTTGGAAATTATTTACATTGATAATATCGTAGAATACTAAATATGTAGTAAAAAAAAAAAAAGATGTAAGTGATGATAGATTTATCAACCAATAGAAGACGAATTGAGTAGATGAGGGCATGCTCTAGACATGAATTGTTGTCATGCTTCGTGAAGCACTTAATGCTGCTTTTACATTTATGTCTCCTTCCCCGTCCCGTTATTTGTATTTATATTTTTAGATAAGACTCTAAGATACAAGTTAGGTTTATACATCTAAAGTCATTTTCTATGAGTTGTAGATATAGAAAAATCACATGAAATGTTTTGCTTCACTTCTCGCTATCTCGCTCACATCCCTTAACCCTAAACCTTGCGTCGTGACTTCTTCCATGTCCCCTCTTGCGTTGTTATCGTCCTATCCCATCAAGTATTTGGTTCCATTTTTCTTGTATTTTGTTATAAAAAGGGTTAGGAGCTGTTAGGTAGTTCTATCTGATTAAGTGCCGAATCATTATAGGGTCTTAATTGTTAAGAGACTCAGAACCAATGGCTGACTGAATGGTTTAGCTTTAACCAATTCTGAATGGTTCAACTCTTAACTGTTTCAATCAAATGTTTTTTTTTTTGTTAAAACAAACGCTCTAAATGCTGAATCATCCAGAACTGAATAGTTCAGAAACTTATTAAGAGACTACCAAAAACACCTTAATTAATTGCTTACACCTTATTTTGTCATCTCATGACCAACCACAATTACAATTCCTTGAATTTTGTTCACTTAGCGGTTTTTTTATTCAAATTAAATGTAAAAAAAAGCACACACAATTGCTTTATTCAATGCCCCTTTTACTAAGGTGCATTAAATACAAAATGAAAAATAGTAAAAAAAGTAAAGGGCTCTTTAGTCAAAGTTGTAAATTAGGACCGCAATCTTCATCCAATTCCCCTCCAATTTGCACCTACCATATTGGAAAACATTAATTTTAATTGAGACATTTTAGGAGAGAGAGTGAGTATACGAGGGAGAGAGTTGGCTATATAAATCAACAAAACATATAAACCTAAAAACACAAAAACCAAAACACAATCCACATTATTCTCCCTATGGCTACCATTGCTTACGTCCTTCTTTTTCTTACTCTCTCATCCCCCATTATTCATGCAAGAGAGAGCCAATTCTTTGCTAAAGTTTCCAACAACCCTAAAGAAACACAACCCCTAAACACAAACCAAAATTTCTCACCACAGTCCCAACTGGAAGAGGGTGACGCATTTGGCCACGAGTCTGGCCAACTGCCACCCTCTGCCACAAATAATAATAATAACAATAACTATAATAATAATAATAACAACAACCTCCCTTCATATCTTCCAAAAAACTACAACCCTGTGGCATACACTACCCCTATCCATAGTAGTACCCAAGACATCATCCCTAATGAGTTTAATGAGCCACAAGAGTACAATACCGAAAGCACAAGGTACAACTCCCAGAACCAAGATGAGTTCATGGGAACAAATGGTGGCAATAATATGTACAACTCTGGGAAACAAGGGATGAGTGATACTAGATTTATGGACAATGGGTACAACTCACCAAAGCAGGGTTTTGAGGATGCAAAGTTTATGGAGACTGAAGATGGTGGCAATATGTACAACTCAGAGAAGCAGGGGTTTGAGGATGCAAAGTTTACGGAGACTGAAAATAGTGGCAATATGTACAACTCACAAAAGCAGGAGATGGGTGAGACAAGGTATGGTACAAGTAACAATGCAAACACGTACAACCCTGAGAAGCAGGGGATGAGTGACACTAGGTTTTTGGAGAATGGAAAGTACTATTATGACCTTAATATGGAAAATGCTAATATTAATGCAAGGTTTAATTCAAGAAACGAGGACAAGACACAAGGGTATTATGGGAACAATGAAAACTCCTATGATAGGTACAATTCCAATGGAGGGTATCAAAACCAAGAGGAGTTTCAAGGTGATCAATATGACCCTTGAGGGTGTTTTTGTCTTTTCACTTGTTTGAAAGATGTGGTGTTTTAAGAAAGTTATAAATTGTGAGGTGGTTTTTTACTTTTTATTTGGTGCTATAATTGGTAATTAAGTCATGTTTTATTAGGGTTGGTAAAATATAAAGTTAAATTAACTTGTGTGTTGGTTTGTCTTGTGTAATCACACATGGTCAATTCATGTTTCTCATGCTTGTTAAGAAAGTACTTTGAGCTTTAAATGTTGTACAAGTGAGAGATAAAAAGTAACGCTTTGATAACAATTTATTTGGAAGGATTGGAAGTATTTAAATTACAACTTTAATACTTATAATACACATTAAATATGATTCACACCTAAAACAGGAGTAACATAATGATTATGTAGAACCAATAATTATCATTTATGAACAACATGTGAGTGTTTTACTAGAGTGTAATATAAGCCCATCAATGACTTTAAATGATTGTTATGAATGCCTTTTTACTAAAGTCCTATATATCTTTGAAAACAAGCAATTACTACAAGCGTTAGGGTACCAAAACCACTTCTAGCACAAAACATACACACACACATCAAAATTGTTTTATTGAAACGTTATGACGGTTTTATTAGTTGTATTTTTTAAAATGGATTGGTCGTTGAAGTAGATTACTGTACAATCAATCAAATCAATTTTTTTTAATGGGAAGACAATGTATTAAATTTAGAAGTTATATGGTTTATCTTTTTATATTGTTATATAAAATTCCTTCATGTAGTTTGATATTTTTTTTGTCCAAAAGGCTGATTCTACCATTCGGTCAGTTTTCAAATTTCATAACGTTTTAAGTTGTCATTTTGTAACTCATATAGAAAAAATTCTTGTCCACCCTAAGAACTAAACATCTAAAATCATGACACAAAAGGGGTAGCGGTGCAACTTGTGGCCCGTTTACCTACGTATCACTTGTAATTGGCTGTTTTTGATTTAATATAATTTATCAGGATTATTATAAAAAAAAAAAAAAAATGTAAACCATATGAATAAGGTAACTTCTAATATTTAAACATGAAGTCCAAAATATGCATAAATCTTCTTCTTCCTTTTTAGCTAAGATGTAACTTCTAATGTAGAATGATATATTCACCCTATGTAATTGCGGTAAAAAAAAAAGACAATAATAAATATCACCTACCAAAAAGGTAAAGTTGCTAAAACCTAATTGGAGAAAAGTAGGAGTCTTTCGGTGATGCATTTAAGAGCATCTTATGGAGGTTCAGGTACTAGGTAGAGTTGGATGGATGAAGGGTGGGTGGCTATGGTTTTTAGTGGTTGGACCCTTCACAATGTTTCAATAGGAGGCCATTTATGAAACATAACTTTGTTTTTTAACGGCATTTATGAAACATAACTAATTCTCAAGGATTAGTTGGAAGATTTGGTCTACCAGGAATGAAGTTGTGTTCGATCAGGCTAGTCCGAGTGTGTCCAAGATCGTAGCGAATGTTAAGTCCTTGGGTTTTCTATGGTTTAATAGTCGTTCGAGGATGGGTAAAATAAATTGGAGAGAATGGTGTAATTTTGATATAACTTGATGTATTGGTTTGTGGTTATCTCTAACTTGGAGATAACCCGTTTCTGGTTTTTATGAAGTTCACTTTTCAAAAAAAAAAAAAAAAAAGTTGAGTTTAGTTACATTGTTAAGGGTAATCTCATTTTAACGGATAAGTAACTCTATTTGACTTTAAATTTTGTATGTGTCGTTCTAAAACAATTTACAACATTCTGGTTGAGACACATGCAAATTTACTTTCGCGTTAGACTAAGGTTGTCCTTGGCAACTAAAGTAAAATTTGAGATTATCCTTAGTCAAATTGTTAGTATGAAACTAAAGTTTAGATTATGAAAATTCAATTTACAAAAGTTACGAAGTTTCAGTTTTATTCAATGGTTATGTAATTAATAATTATTAATTATAAAATGTTTAAGTTAAGTGACTTAAATGCATGTCCCTCATATGTAGCTCAAGTGGTAGGAGACCGGTCTCTCCTTTGGAGAGGCGCGAGTTCGATCCCCACGAGATGCATTTGTGGGACAAAGGCAATGATGGTGATGCGTCTCGACCCGCAGTTGGTCCTGATCTGAACCTGAGCCACCCCTGGTTTTAATCCGGCCGTTACTCTAGCGATTCAGTTCGTGTGGAGGCGGTACGGTTTCCGGGAGGACGCCAGTAAGACCAAGTCTGATACTCCAAGGACGCGGGCCTGGTTCAGACAACGTAAGTTCCGAGGGGCAGACCTTGGTCTGGGCTGCTGTCATGGCAGCACAAAAACGATCGTCTGCTGTCGTAATTAGCCGTTAAAAAAAAGTGACTTAAATGAATCACATATACAATTTGTGTGTTATTCATTACGTTCTATTTTTAATTTTGACATGAACTATGCATTGGTTGTGAAGAAAACAGACACGAAATAATAACCAAGTTTGATAACTTCGTTTAGGTTGTTTTCTATTAAGATCAATATCATAACAATAGGACAATATTGAAATATTAGTGGTTTTCTGGTTAAAAAAACAATATGAATAATTTTAAATACCACATTATCTGTATTGCAAGGATTTAAACATAACTTTCGTGAAGGGTAATTACTAAAGTCATAGTCCTTGACATTCCACAATGTCATGGACCCCCTTTTTGAGATAGATAAGTTTCAAAGAAATCATTAAAATATAGAACTCTTTCGGGATAAGCTTAGTACAGCCGTATCAAACTGAAAGTATCGATCTAAAAAATCGCAAAATATAGGTACTGGTACCGAAAATGCCAAACCCAAAAAACCACAAAAGTGGGTACCTAAAATGGTTTGGTACGGTATATCAATACCGGTACCGGTTCGATTTCAATACCCGGTATCATTTGCTCATTCTTAGAACTGTCACATGCAAGAAAAATACCAAGATACCCACTACTTGAATTTGATTCGTAGTATAAATATGTAGAAGTATAGGTAAAAGATTTAAAAGTATAAAAATTAAAAAATAAAAAACAATGTGAGATGAGACAAAGGGATTTGAAGAGTGGGCTAACAGCTAACTAGAATTTAATGTTGAGAACAACATTCCCCCAAATAGTGGGGTGTTATATGTTGATAAGATTTGGGAGAAAAATATTTGCTAGGGAAGTGACAAAGATTGATACGTCCGTGGTTGGATAGCTGTGTTTTCTGGATAAGATCATGTGAGATTAATTTTATAGTTTGGGAGGTTATGATATTCGATGATCGGGAGGAGCTTAACCCATGACTTGAACTTTTACTCGTATCAAAACCGGGTACATTAATTATTAGGGGGACGGGCTAGTGGATTTGGTGGTGAAACCGTGAAGTAACACCCGTGAATTTTTAAGGTTTTTACGAAGATTTTAGTGTAGTTCAGTGTAATGTAGCCTTTAAATTTGTGTTTAGTTACTTGGTGAATTGATATGAGAATGCATGTTTGAAAGTTAACCTATGTATGATTTATGAAAGTTAACAAATACTAATATTAAATATGTAATTAGGATTCATACACCCTGGTCCACATCACATACCAATAAGAGGCTGCCACATATTCCAAAATGTGATGTCACACCCTCAAAATATGACGTCACAGGATGGATGAATCCCATAACCCAAATAAATGTGGCTTATATAAAATCAAATCAAAATATATTTTTATAAGGATGATATTCTCGGATTCTCTGCAACATGTGCCCCTCATTTATATACAAAAGGACAAATTAGGAAATATTACATTTTTCTTTTCCTAAAGAACACAAACTAACAAAATAATCCGGGTATTTTTCTCTCTTTCTCTATACATTTTTCTTCCTCTATACATAGTGCATACACACCTCTTTTGGCTCTAGTCTCTTGACCGAAAGTGTGTTCAGATATAGAAATTTTTACCTTTTCTTGTAGAATCACTCAAATTTAACACTTGTAGTTTGAACTTTCTTAGAGCTAGGGGACACTACAAGCAAATGAAGCTAGGTACCTCACTAATCCTACAAGAACACCGCCGCCGCCGTGACAGAGGTAGTGAGTTTAGGTAATAAATTAGTGTAGAACCCGTGAACTTTGGAGGCTTTTGTAGGGAAATTTTTTTTTAGGGTAGTTCAGGGTAGTGCTGCCTACAAAATTACGTTTCAGTGCAGTGATGTAGCAGTGCATGATTAGTGGAAATCAATAAACATAAAAAATTTCAAGTGTAGTGTCGTGCCCCCCCCCCCCCCCCTCCTCTTAATCAACAAGAGTTTCTTTTTTTTTTCCTTTTTTTCTTTTTAAGTTTTTGCCTTTTGCTTTTGTTTTATGTTTTATGTTTTTGTTCCTGTTTTTTTCCCTCCGGAATCTATGTAGGATGTAGTCTAATTAGGAGCTCAATCCTACTTAAAAGCCACCTTAAAAGGCTCTTGGCTCTATATTTTTATATATTTATTTATATAATCTTCATACTAACTTTTGACCTTTATTCTTGAAAAAAAATGCTTAATTATATTAAAAAGGTTAATCACAAAGGATAATTAGTTGGGTTTTTTTAGGCTCTTGACCCTAATTAAACTTGTAACTGAAGTTCGTACTCAGGCTTGTTTATTAACAAGAAACTCTTTAGCTTTGAGTTCGAGTAAACTCGATTCGTTTCACGCTTTTAATTAGTTGATCTTGAATAACTCACGAGCAGTTCGAATCATTTTCAAACCTGACTCTGGTAAACTCTCTCTTTGATGACTACTAAAAATTAAAGCATCATTTACTAATATAAAATAATATTTCGAAAGAAAATTTATTAAAAGGATTTGACATCTTTTTCTTAAAAATATTGTTATATTATATGGTAGCCGTGAAT
This sequence comes from Ambrosia x helenae, assembly GCA_030844895.1. NCBI lineage: Eukaryota > Viridiplantae > Streptophyta > Magnoliopsida > Asterales > Asteraceae > Ambrosia > Ambrosia x helenae. The sequence continues at coordinate 5,557,389 of CM061224.1, read as the reverse complement.
GGTGGAAGAACGTGAGATTGTATGAAAAAGGTCAAACCTCTTTTGACTTCCTATTAATAGGTCCACACTCCACACTTCAGTCTGAGTTCTACGTGCAGAAAGAGGGTCTTAATTGTAAAATTTGTAAACTCTAGGGGATAAAGTGGGATCTTTTCTTAACGTAATCATCGGGATAGCTTCATTGAAAAAGAAACCATTTAAAACTCTTTCTAAACAATTTATTAGAGGAGTGGAAGTATGAATTCATGTTAATTTAAATAACGTGCGGGTTGCGGCGCGCCGTGGTGATTTTTGCTTTATTTTGAACTTTTCTTTTAATCGGTTACTGTATGCGCAAACTGATTAAGAACATCAAATAATGTTGTTGAAATAAAAAAATTAACCGCGACCGCCTAGTCTCGAACCCAATACACCACAAACCACTACACCACTAACACAATTGATTTTTAAATATTAAATCAATTGTAGTTATTATTAAGTAAAGCTGTTAAAATGAAAAAAATAAATAAATTGCCTCTCCCAGGGATCAAACTTGTGAACATGGGCAATAGAAGTTCACCGCAAACAACTCCACTACTAACACAAGTTCTGTTTTAACTAAGACAAAAAAAATTTTTGAAAGGTAAATTTCTTGCTCCTTGTGAGACTTGAACTCAAGACCTCATACTTTTAGTGTATTAAAAGACTTTGCCTTGCCATTGGACCACCAACCCCAATGGTTTTAACTAAGACAAATGATATATATTATATAACTAGCCGATTACCCCGAGAGGGTCCCGGGGTTGAAAAATCTAATTTTACGTGATAACCTATTGCAAATGGCTCAAGTTAACTAACCACAAAATCTCTCAATCATTGCATGTTCATAGTATTCTAATCAGTAATAACTCATATTCCCTAATCTAAAACCTAATCAGCAATCATCTAAAGAATCACTTATGTAAGCTGCAACTATTCAAAAGTTCATCACATCTCTCTAATTTTTCACATTCTAATGGCTCTTATAATTCCTAACCTAATCAACTAAACAAACACTTACGTTGGAAGTTGTAACCATTGAATCTCATTATGCCGCGTGGCATAGTCACGAGATGGTTGAGGCCACCATTGAACGCCACGCCAGCAACTATCAATTCTTCTCGGGAGCGTCCCGAGGTTGAAAAATATAACCATTGTAATAATACTAATACTAATAGTAATAATTATTACTCTTGTAATTAAATAAATAAAAAAAATAACATTGCTATAAGCTGACACCATGTGTTGCAGTGTTGCGCGATTCTTTCTCCTAGTTTCTCTTGATGAAGTATACCTAGTAAAATTCCAATGATAACATGGCGATTGACTTGATTTTCAACATCGTAGATAATAACCTGGTTTAGAAGAAAAAACATGATTAGTGAATAACATGAACACTTTGTGTGTTTTTTTCCTGTATGAACGAAACCCCACAAAAAATAGTCGATTTTTTCTCCGTTTTTTTATATAGCACTATGGTACTCGTTGGAAAGATAATAAAACGCTCGTTAATTTGGTGTATTTTTTTTTCTTTAAAAAATCTCGCATATAAAAGATATAAACGTTTAAAAATTATGGGAGGAAATATGAGAGAGAAAATTTTAAATTTATTTTTAAATTATTTTTTCCTAAAATAACTCAATTTAATTAAAAAATGAAATAATTTAAAAACACTAAAATCTTTCAATTATGATGCCACGTGGCAGTTTTATGGAGAGGTTGAAGGCACCATTGCACGCCACGTCAGCAATGTTCAATTCTTTTATATATATTAATAGAATAGATAAGCAATGAAAAAAATATAAAATAATGGCCACCGCCCTTCTCAACCAATGATAAGTGAGTGACACTATTTATGAAAAGTGAATTCTCATCCCAAATTAATACATACTAAATAGTATTAATTTACATTTACAATTTTTTTCCATAAAGTTATCTTAATTTTTTTCTTCATAGAGTTATCTTACCTTATGCTTAGGGGCTGTTTGGTAAGCATCTCTATATTATTCAGCACTGAATGATTCAGAATTCAACGCGTTTATTTTAGCTTCTGAATGAAATAGTTAAGGCTGAACCATTAACATTTGAGATGTTGCTGATCCATTAAGCACTGAACTTTGTTGAACCTTAATGAGGCTCTACTATCAATGTGGGACAAGAATACTAACCATTAAGAGGTCCAACATAATAATTAAGCACTTAACCATTCAGATCCTTTAACCATTCAACACCTAATTAACCAAACAGCCCTTAGTGCTATACCTTTAACTTTATTTGTTATAATCACTTTTGCTTTTTTTTTTTTTAGTTTCAATATTTTGGTCCATATATTTTTTATCTTTACAAATTATTTATTTTAATTTCAGTCTAAATTTTGCGAAAGATGATGATTTGGGTATGATTAATGAGAAGGACTTGAATAAGATGGAAGATGATTTTAATCATCATAAGATGATATGTTAATGACAAAAATGGATTAAAATGGGTTAAATAACCATAGATGAAAAAGTTCCATATTCAAAGTCCACTCACTTGAATAAGTGAAAAATTGATGTTTTGGATAAAAGTATGGAACAAACATGTTAATGGCATCTAGGATGGATTATAAGATCATTAAAAGTGAAATGAAGTAAAAACAACTAAGCATTAAGAAAATGGGTCTTCAAAGTCCACTAATTTGGGTGAAAAATGCTAACTTTGGAAGTTAGAGTAGAAAAATGCAACATTTGAAAGTTAAGGGGCTAATGTTGTAACCTTGAAAGTTAGAGGACTAAAATGAATATTTTAGAAACTATTAGTCCAAAAATGCAATAATGGAAAGTTTGGTGTCAAAAGTATAAGTAATAATTTTCCAAGGTTGATTTGGTAAATACTAGTAACATACTTGGGTATTTTGCATAAAAAGTGTATTTTTATAAAAGTGGAAGTTATAAAAATATGGACTTGTATTAACATAAGGATTTTTATAAAATAGAGATTTTTATAAAAATGTTGAACAAAGGTTAAAACTTGAAAAACTTGTACAAAAATGGATACTTTTATATAAATGGGAATATAAAAGTATCGGAAACATTTTGGGTTACAAGTTGGACAAGTTGGGCTAAAACATACAAAGTATATTTTTCCAAGAAATAAACGTTCGGAATCGGAAGTAGGAATAACACTTCCATAAGAACGCGCAATGGAAACAAATATGAAAAACGCTAACTAACAAACTTAGTTACATGAGCTAACGTAAACGGACATATGAGAAAAATGCCGTTACGACAAGATAAAGATATACATATATATTTTAGGGAAATAAAATATATATAACAAGGGTGAAACGTGCGAAACACTTTCCTAAGTGTAGAAAGAATATTCGTGGGGAAAGGAAAACACAACGTAACGAATTAAAAACGCTAAACGACACATGAACTTAACAAGTAGTATCCACATGATGGTATATGTACATATGCTCGTTTTCGGCGAAATTCTAGTATATCTATTTGAATGGGAAAATGGATATGCAAGAAGGAAAACCGAAACGAGTAGGTGAAATATACCTGCGAGCGTGTGAGTGACCGACAAGATCCTAGTACATTTATTTAAATGGGAAAATAAATGTACGGTGTGGTGAGTCTAGTCGGGCGTTAAGAATATATTACCAAACGACAAGAACTTAACATATTTATTTGAATGGGAAAATAAATATGTGGCAAAGTGAGTCGGGTCGGGTAATAAGAAATCATATTATATCGAGCGAAACGATCCTAAGTATAATTATTTAAATGGGAAAATAATTATACGTTGGGTAGAGTCGTGTCGAGAATAATAGTGTACAAGTCACAAAGAATATTAATAAGAATAACATATGACTTGTAAGGAAAGGGTAATCCATCGCCATTGAACCTAGGATACGAAACTATTAAACGGGAATTGGGATAAAGACGTGGTCGGGAAGTTGGGTGTACAACTTGCCAAGGCACATACACCATTGGTGTAGTGACTTATACGCCTAGAACACTTGTAGGTGCGGGATCACAAACTTTACTATTTTCTTCTTTGAGCCGAGCACAGTTACAGGTGAGTCTCACGGCCCCATTTCTAAACTATTTAACGTTTTTACGGGGGAAAGATATGTTGGGATTTGTTTGACGGGTTGGACACTTGAGTTGTGATCGCCACTCGGGGTTGAGACCTCCCCACTATAATCATTAATTCAGGAAAGTGAAACCGAAGGAATATTTGGATAGTACTATTGGTGCCTGACAAGGCCCACCCCTAATCGATAGCGTCGATTATGCATCGGCGTATGCCTGGGGTGCACGTATTCTGAAAGCAAGTCGTAGGAATACCGAGTAACGACTTGGGGCGGAGGCATTGTTAATTGTCTTGGTTTGGTTATAGGCTCAAGTAAATTGTAGGACTTTGCAACTCCTATAAATGTCATAACAAAGATATTCCCACTTAATAAAGTTTTATTAAATCAAAACCTGTGAACTCACCAATATTTATATATTGACGATTTTCAAACATATCTTTCAGGTAATTGATTGATGAAGGTTAACGTGGCAAGCAGGGTCGGGGGAATCTCCAAGTCGGGCATTGGAATGTCATGAAGGGGTCTCATCTCCCTATCCCATGGACTTCGGGATATAGGGAGGAGCCTCCTTATTTATTTCAAAAACAATTTAAGATTATGTACGAATAATTTGACATGATTATCGGCGTTGAATAAACGCCCGTTTGATTAATTATTATTGTGGTTTGCATTAATCTTAGCTTAATACTCTTGAACCGTCGCGCCACGTGTTTCCGCCATAGGCGTGGTGTGACATTCCGCCTCTCAGTTGGGTCTCTAACATCAATAAAATCCCCACATACCTGCCATACAACTTTTAAGTCGACTCAACTCATCCCATAATTCCCTTCTACACCCTGCGTCATTAAAAGCATAAACATTGACAACATTCACTTTAATCCCAAGCGGCACCAATATGCCTGATACTACCAAAAATTGTCTGTTCTTCGTGGAACCGGACTGCTGAAAGACCGACGGTTTCCACAAACACAAAAGACCACCCGATCTACCTTCAGCACACATAACTTCAGATTGAAAAACCGAATTACCCCCACAGAGAACTATAATTGATAAAGGACTGAGCTTGCAATTTTGTTTCCTGCACCGCCAAGAATTGTATCCTCTAATCCAAGATTTCTTCCTTGGATCTCTTACCCCCTTAGATTAATTGCTAATATATTCATTGGGAAACTTCATAAACACCATCACCACGAACTAATTCTTCCACCTCCCCTTCAAAACCACCCGCTCTAATACCAATTAAAGACCCAACCTGGACCGTTAAGTCCACATCCACCCCCCACCCTTGGATTCGAATTACTAACCTGATTAATCGGACTCCGAAGATTTATTTGAGCCTCTCTCTCCCCAGTATCGCAGACCAATGTTTCACCATCATCCTCGCCATTATCTGCATTGTCCGCCGCCATGTTTAAGCCATCCCCATCATCAATGTCCTGACCATCATCATAATCCATATTTGAAGTAGATTTATTCAGATCAGGGAATTGTACAGGAGAGTTCCTAGCACATAACTCCTTATTAGCCCCATCCTCCAGATCTGGGCTGCTTATAGCTCTGTTTCTTTTTTTGGATTTAAGAATTGTCATCGGCCCATTATCATCCAAGGGGCCCAAATTTAATCCATTATCCAAATAACCTGGTCTACTACCATCATTATTATTAAGCCCCACCCCATGTGGGTCCTGGTTACATAAATGTTCCTCCAAATTCTCACGTAAATTCATCTATTCCCCATGCATGCAATCGACATAATCATTATTGACGTTTTGACTTCCAACCTTTTCGCCTACCAGATCGTTACCGGTAACATTCCGGTCCATTACGTCTTCCGGTGACTCCTCAGGTCTAAACTCACCCTCCTCCAACCCAACCCCTTCATTAACAGATTCCCCCACGTCTTCCTCGGACCCTACAACATCGGACCAGATATCATCTAGTACAAGCTGAATATTCACCGACCAATCTTCAACAACCCATACCGGAAATCGTTGTCCCTCCCAAATCATTTCGATTTCTTCATCAATCTTCGACATACCCTTGGCCACCACACAACAGTCACCAAAGTCATTCTCCGGAGACTCCAAGAGAACGCTGATTTCCGCACTATCCGACCAAACTGCTCTCCAATCTTGTTGAATACCTCCTCATCTCTAAGTTGCAACGGAACCCCCATAATCCTCAACCAAACTAATCTTTCTGCTTCCAAAAATTGACCTTCCCATAGAGCGGCCGATGCTAACACTCCACTCCAAATGGGATTCTCGTTGCCGATGAATGACAAAGCAGATCTTTTGTCCCACGGATGGCGCCAATGAAGAAACAAATAGTCTCACCACCTGTTAGGGATGATAAGATTACTGGTATCCACAGAGTTGATCCTTCACTAGCAGCTTATGGAACAAAGGACCTGCAAAAGAGAATATTTGTGTGGGTGTGGAGACGACTACACGAAGTAGTTGTTTATGACAAAAACGGGGTGAATGGGGATACTATCTAGTATGATAGCTCTCCAGGTCAGTAGAAAGTGTCCTCTCCTCTTGGGGGTGTGACCCCTTTTATAGGAGAGTCCGTATGCCACCATTACCCAAGTCCTAACCGTGGTTAGGTTGTCTTCATCACCCTTAATTATGTTAATAAGGTGATATATGGAAAGCTAAATTGAAGGGAATAGTGGAACCGAGTACCGCCTTAATTGGTATGGTTACGTGATTCATGCATGGCTATTGACCATGCATGATATTCGCCTTGACTGGCATATGACCAATCTTTGACTGTTGACTGAGCATTAATGAGCTTTGACCAAGTCCTGCGCGTAGTTCTTATCCGCGCGGTAGCATTGCGTCCGGATTGGATGTGCAGAATGGCTTAGTCAGTACCCACTCCCTTCACCAGTGATTCTTACCACCCGCCATCTTTAAGCAACTTCCGCAAATCTTTTAACACTGAAAGGTTTATCACTTCCCCAATAACGGACCTCATCATGCAATGGCTCGGATATAACGAGGGTCGCCCAACAATCCGAACAATTTTCTTGGAACTGGATGGCTCCGTCTTCTCCCCCGTGACTGCATTTTTAAATGAATAGCCATTGTGAGCCTCTGTTGGAACATAGTGTTCCATAGGAGGTTTTTGATGACCACTCTCCATGTTCGTCTTCCCAGCGTAACCCTTCGTCTGATTTGAGTTAACCCCATGTTCTCCATAGTTTTCAAATTTCTCATGATTTCTGTTGTACTTTGCCACAAACACCGAAACCTTTGCCTGGTAAATCTTTATCATGTTTAATCTAGAAAGCAACTCCTTTACATCTTGCACCCGTTCATACCTAACAAAGCCGAAGTAGTTCCCTCTGGCATCTCTTTTCCTCGCCACGTATGCGTCTTTAATCCATCCTTAAGGTTCAAAAACCTTCCATAGTAGCATGCTGGATACGCCACCGGGAAGGTTAGTGACAAAGAAGGTGGTGACCGGCCCCAAGTTCGATCCATTAGAGTTCCTCCGACTATAGTTGTCCTCTCGTCTCCGATTAGTGTTGTCCTCTCGCCTCCCCATTTTTTTTAATCGACGGCTATTGATGTAGATAAAGATGGCGGCTCCGTGATATTGACTTTTTAAATGTTGCATTTTCATTTATTTTTTATGAATATTTTCTATATTATACACCATTGTGTTTTTTTGGACTTATTTTTCGAATAAGCAAGATTTATATTAGTTTGGACATCAATAAGTTTGAGACCAGTGATGAACCCAAAAATTATTTTCTCACCCAATATAATTGAGGGATTTAGCTGAACCTTTAAGAGTGATCGACATTTTTGCGTGCAAATTTACACTAAGTTTTTTAAGAGGGACGTCCACCCCTTGAAGAAGCTATAGATCTGACAATGTTTGAGATTATTGGGTATGATGTTTTTACATTAGATATTATGTTCTTTGCATTTGGTCATTTGGAATCGGATATGTTATGAAAACATTGAAGGCTCAAAGAAGTTGCAGCCCAATAGTTGCAACAAAGATTCCATGTTTTGAGAAGTCAAAGTTAAATAGTTGGGTTTATGCTTTTGGGCTAGTGACTCAATTAACTTCTGGTGCAGAAAGTAAGGTCCACAAAACCGGGTTCTTCAAATATCCCGTTTCGGGTTGGAACCGGTTTCGTTTTAGTCAACACACCAATAACCTAATATTGGTGAAACTGGGTCGGGTATGAAACCATTTTTTGTAAAGGAAAGTGATGATTATGTTCGGTTCTGATTCCGCGTTTTGGCTGGTTCGATGTGGACATAGCCGGGTTGAAACTGGTTTCAAATCATAGGGTTACAACCCAAGTTCTAGACCGGTGGGCATGGTTGGGCATCGAATAGGTTTCTCAAACCGGTGTTTTTTGCCACCTCTAGCAAGAAAGAAGTTATCAAACAGATCTATTAACTATCAGAGTAACATGTCAAAATCGTCCATTGAGGTTTAGACATTTTTATCACTATCTACTCAAAATACAGGGCTACAAATGTCAGGATGAGCTCGGTACTGAACCGATACCGAAAATACCAATACCATTTTTTGAAAAAACTTGGTACCGATACCAAAAATATATGGTACGATACGAAATCGATATGATACCGGTATGGTATCAGTATTTTAAGGTAAAATACCGCTCCCGAGCCGATACCGATTTTAGCCAAAACTTGATACCGAATTGGTACAAAAAATGAACCGGTATCAATATTTTCGATATCAGAATAGATTCGGTATAGGTATTTAATACCGAAATGCTTATCCCTGAATAAAGTTTTATATAAGACCGTCCGTTGTGGCTAGAGGTGAGGGGAGACGTTATCGAATAATATTTTGCCACGTCGACGCTTACATGGCACTGCCTTTTGGCCGCGGGTTGATCGCTTGATCCCGTTGTGGGTCAAGGTGAGCGACCTGTTCCACCTCGCTAGCCCACGCAACCTGGGTCGCCTCTGCTCGCTCACACAGTCATTCGCGTGTAGGTGTTGGGATTCTGGCGATCCACGTGGCTCGCAAACTCGTTCGCGCAGGTGCGGTCGCGCACACACACCGGTTATAGCCTAACCGACATATAATTATATATATATCTAATAAAGATGGAACACTTCTACAGTGACTCCAAATAATTGGCTACAAAATTGGCTGCCTTAAGTTGACTGGCTGCAAATATGGCAGTGCACATGAGGCCCTGGCTGCTGATTTGGGCCTGTTTGGAGTTCTCATGAGCCGGGCCATTTACTGATTTACGCCCAACAAAGTGGTTGATTTAAATGGGTTGCTTGCATGTTTTGTTCCAAGATTAGGTAACTTGTAATTTTTGTACGGTTAGTTAAATAATGTGCTTCTCCGTCGCGCTTTACACGAAACATGTATCGCGAGTATTTTTTTTAAGCCCACGCGAGAATAACAGTCATTTAATATTATCTTTTTTATCCACAAAACCCTCCACGCAACAGGAGCTTCCACAGTAACACGCGATTTTTAACGTCCACCAAACCTTCAACGCAATAGGAGATCTCGCCGCGAAGCATGGGGTAATAGAATCCTAGTTATTATGAAAGGTGTGATGGCCCATCGATTATTTTACAGGCACAACGGATAGCTTCGCTTATGGATAAGGACGTCTAAGCTATATCTCTAAAAAAAAAAAAAAAAAAAAACCCATTTCATTTCTAATAATATTATTTTTATAAAACCCAGTAACCAGAACCAAAACACTTTGATTAATTTTGAGTGGTATGGCAGTGGTTGAGGTGTTGGTGTTAGGGTGCACCGGAATCGTTATGTTCTTTCACGGCCTTAATTTCATGTTCCACGCTCTTGCTCATCAAATCTCTGTTCGATCTCTCAGGTCGTATAATTCTTCTCTTAATCTTATATCCATTTTATTATTATTATTATTATTATTATTATTATTATTATTATTATTATTATTATTATTATTATTATTGATGAATGTTATAGGTTTATTTCATTGATTTATTGAATTTAATTCTTGAGTGTATGGGACTGGATCATTGATTCTCAGTTGTTTAACAAGTTCATAATGATCTGGATTAAGATCAAACCTTACAGGTTTAACAATTTGTTTATGTTTGATCTTCTAATCAAGTGAATTAGACAGTTGAATATATTGCTTTTAGGGTTTGAAGTTATTAAAGATCGTTGATTTAGGCATCGATGATCACACTTGGTTTTAAAAAGCGAGAAACGTACAAAAACAACAAGGTCTAACCGAGGCACAAGTGTAAAAGCGTATGGCTTTTTGTACCCAAATGCGCAAATAATTATATAATTTTTTTTATATATTTCTATGAGTTTCTAACATTATTTACCCAATATTAGACATAAATAAGCTTTTATATATGTATTGAAATTACTAGGGGTGCAAACGAGCCGAGCCGAGCCGAGCCCGAGCTTTGCATTATCGAGCTAAGCTCGTTACAATTTTCAGAAGCTCGAGCTCGATTCGAGCCTTGTATTTTGGGCTCGAGCTCGGGTCGATAGTATATTTAGGAACTCGAGCTCGGCTCGAAAGCTCGATCAAAGTGTATGTGGGAAGAGTTTTAACAAGCTCAAGCTCGGCTCGAGCTCGTTTTGGACTAATAAGGACTCGTTTTGGACCATTAGTGAGCTCGTTTGGACAATTAAGAAGCCCAAGGCCCAAAGTAATTTAGTTAATGCATGGGTTGCAATACAATTGGACTATATAGTGTTAATTGACATAAATAAGCAAAGCTCGATAAGGCTCGACGAGCGCAACCGAGCTTTACATTCGAGGCTTGAGCTCGAGCTCGATAACTAAATGAGCTTTATTTCAGGTTCGAGCTCGGGCTCGATAAAACTCGGCTCGTTCGAGCTTTTTACCGAGCCGATCTCGAGTAGCTCGCGAGCCGCTCGGCTCATTTGCACCCCTAGAAATTACATACATGTATAACCTGACATGTTGTACAAAAATGTTGGAAATACACGAGGCGTGCATTTGTGGGTCAATTTTTTGATTCATGTGCCACGTGCGCCTTGTGTATGGTAAAGTTTTGAGGCCTAAACACGCTTTTTTAAATCAAGGATCACACAACAAATTAAATGGTTATTGATTGTGATCGAGTGTATATTAAGCTGTAGATGAACTTATTATTTGATCTAAGATTAATTCTGAACCTGTCTTTGGAACTTTGCAGTTTCTTGGGGTGTGTTTGGTGACACACAGATGAGTCAATGAGGTCTGGAATTTGGTTTTCAAGGGAACAGAAATTGTGAATATTTTTGTACGATTTGTAAACAATAAATGGAAGATGAATGAAGAATATTCCGTCTTATAATATTTTTGTATGATTTTTGTTTATTACATAAATGTTGTATATATTAGACGACTATAAGACCATCTTCAACGTTAGTCTTGAACTGCCTCCCGTTCAGACGTGCCAACGGAGCTGGAGGAGAGAGACAACGGCCAGAGGACGTGGAGGAGAGAGGTTGTAGGTGCAGCCTTGCAGAAAGGTGCGCCTATGGATGGACTGTGGGGTTGATGTGAGAGGGAGAGAGAAGTGGAGAGCGCCCGTGGAGGAGGAGAGAGAGAGGGAGGATGGGTAGCGGGACGTGGCAGCGGTAGAAGGGCGAGGAATGGCAAGAACTGCTTTGGATATGGTCTAATAAACTAGTGAATATGAATATTCCTTCTTATAGCTAATTATATTAAACAGAAAATTATGTGAAAACTTTAGAGAAAATATATTTTTATTTATGGTTTTGAACTGAAACTAGTGAATATGAATATTCCTTCTTATAATAATATTATATGTTAAAAGTATAATATATTCATATATGTTGTAAAACTATGGCGAGGATCCAGCAGGTTGATGTCAACTTGTATAAAGAAATACAATTTTGAAAGTGACAAGGCACTAACTTCTTGTATTATAACAAAATGTATGCTTCAAGATTAATGGACTCTGATTATTTTATTAATTTGTTTAATCCGAATGTAAGTTATTTATCTGCAGTGGCGAAGCTTGAGCCGAAGGTTCGGGGGGTCGGAAGTCACTAGTTTCGGGGGGTCGAAAACCAGTTTCGGGGGGTCGAGACCCTATATTTTCAAAATTTTCTATACGAATACTATATAATCGGAACTTCTGCGTGAAAATCCGGGGGGTTGGCCGCCCCTCCCCGCCCCTACTATCCTTCGCCAGTGTTTATCTGTTACAAAGCTAAAGTAGGGGCATTATACCTTAGTTTCCTGGAAAGGAGAACCAAAGTTATAGTAAAGATTTATTCACTGTTAAACTTTTAAATTTAGAGTCTTAAGTCAATGCGTTGTCTAAATGGTTATGTATCATCAAATCCCTAATTATATGGAGTTTGCGTGATTGACGACTTGATTATTTATGAATACGCTATCACGTTCATATTTCATTTTGCTAGTTAACAATACAAACAATGAGATCTCGAACTAGGGTCAGAATATGCATGTAGTGGATATTATTCCTCACATATATTTATATGAGTATGATTTAGAAAAACTTCAGAGATAATGGATAATGAAGATATCTTAATATATGGTGAAGGTCATTCCTGGTTCCTTAGGCCGTGTGTAACCGATTAACGCTCATGCCATGTAACATGGGTGGCCGGTGCTACCAGCTTTAAACACCGGTACGGTGGTGGCATTAGAGGGCATGAAGGAAATAAGCCTCAGCCGGTTCACGAGCATGAAGATGGTGATGTGGTCTCAAATGCAATCAACCAATCAAATCCTCCCATTTCTTTTTATTTTCTTTAATTTATTTCATTTAAATTTAAATATTATTTTAACAAGAGTTTTTTAGTGAAAAATTTGTGAAAGCTTTACACATCAAATGTGAAAAAAAACATTAAGGGAGAGTTCATGTCTACGTGACACTGATGTGACAGACACTTTATAACTTGACACATTGGCAGTTAAAGAAAATCATCACACATAACTAACTAAAAGGAGTCAGACTGTCTCCAACGCTAGAGAAGAAGGCCGCCCGTGGAAGATACGACAAAGGAGGTGGCGAAGAAAGACAACGGTAGGAGGACATGACAGAGAGAGGAAGTAGGTGCAACCCTTCACAAGGGCGCGCCTGTGGAGAATCCGCTAGGTTCTGAAAGGAAGAGAATAGAGAAGAGGGGGTGCTCGTGTAAGAAAAGAGAGAATGGAGGGGCAAGCTGATATGGCAACAGACAGGAGAGAAATACCGGTGAAGGCTGAAGGGCTTGAAGAACGTTGAAGAGAGTCTTGTTATAACTTTATTTCAAACTTGAAGGGGAAAAAGTGTACATATCAAAACTCTCTCATATATAACACCCATAAACCCATTTAATAATATCGACCCGACCCATGTCTCTCCAACGATTATTTTCCCTCAATTTCCATCTCCAACGACAATTCAAACTACACAAATCCATCATCTTCACTAAACCCTTCCAAGCTCAAGCAATAATAATCGAAAACTCATCAACCCCAACTAAATTAACCATAACCCACGACGCCGAATGGACACCCGGCTCGATTTCATACTCCAAACTCTTGTCCCAATGCTGCAAGACCCAGTCCCTCAAACCCGGCCTACAAGTCCACACCCATTTGATCAAATTAGGATTAGACCATGATTCAAAATGTAAAAATCATTTAATCAATTTGTACTCTAAATGCCGCGTTTTTAGGAATGCACGTAAGCTGCTCGACGAAAGTCCTGAACCAGATTTAGTAAGTTGGTCCGCGTTGATATCGGGGTATGTGTTAAACGGGTTTGGGGAAGAGGCAATTTTGGGTTTTAGGGAAATGCACGCGTTGGGGATTAGGTGTAATGAGTTTACTTTCCCTAGTGTGCTTAAGGCGTGCGCGATGAAGAAGGATGTTTTTGGAGGGAGACAGATACATGGGGTGGTGGTGACGACGGGTTTTGAGTCGGATGTGTTTGTGGCGAATACGTTGGTGGTGGTGTACGCGAAATGTGGGGAGTTTTTGGATTCGAGGAGGCTGTTTGATCAGATACCGGAGAGGAATATTGTTTCTTGGAACGCGTTGTTTTCTTGTTATACGCAGGGTGGTTTTTATGAAAAGGCGGTTGAGTTGTTTGAAGATATGGTTGGGAGTGGGTTAAGGCCGGATGAGTTTAGTTTATCGAATATAATTAATGCTTGTACGGGTTTACGTGATGTAAACGAAGGAAGAAAAATTCATGGGTATTTGGTGAAACATGGGTACAGTTCTGACCCGTTTTCGTGTAATGCGCTTGTGGATATGTACTCTAAAGTTGGAGATTTTGAAGATGCTAAAGCGGTGTTTGACCAGATTATAAGCCCTGATATAGTTTCGTGGAATGCGGTTATTGCTGGATGTGTTCTTCATGAATACAACGATACGGCTTTAGAGTTGTTGGTGAAAATGAGAAGGGCCGGGATAAAACCGAATATGTTTACCTTTTCTAGTGTTCTTAAAGCTTGCTCCGGATTAGGTCTTCAAGATTTAGGTCAACAGTTTCACTCCATTTTGATAAAGTCAGATATAGAGTTGGATCCATTTTTGTGTTGTGGGCTAATAGACATATATTCTAAATGTGGTGAAATAGAAGATGCCATACGGGTGTATAACATGATGCCGAATAAAGAATTGATTGCATTTAACGCACTGTTATGTGGACACTCACATAACAACAATGACATCGAAGCTTTATCACTTTTCGTAGAGGAATATAGAGATGGCATAGGATTTAACGAGACCACTTTACTTGCAGTCCTTAATTCTGCCGCTAGTTTGCAAGTTCTTAATGTCAGTGAACAGATTCATGGACTTTCGTTAAGAACAGGGTTCCAATCTGATCCTTTTGTCATAAACAGTCTTATTGATTCTTATGCAAAATGCGGTAGTGTGGAAAAAGCAAGAAAAGTATTCGATGAATCACCTATTGCTGACTTGGCAACTTTTACGTCTGTGATATCCGCATATGCTCAATCAGGACAA
The DNA here is from genome assembly GCA_030844895.1 of Ambrosia x helenae. Lineage (NCBI taxonomy): Eukaryota > Viridiplantae > Streptophyta > Magnoliopsida > Asterales > Asteraceae > Ambrosia > Ambrosia x helenae. The sequence goes on along the minus strand of CM061224.1, from coordinate 5,542,285 downwards.
GGTGAAGAAGCTATAAAATTTTACTTAAAAATGCAAGATTTGGAGCTTAAACCGGATCCGTTCATTTGTAGTTCTCTTCTAAACACCTCAGCTAGTCTATCTGCTTATGAACAAGGTAAACAAATCCATGTTCATACCCTAAAATTTGGACTATTATCCGACACTTTTACTGCCAATTCCTTAGTCAACATGTATGCTAGATGTGGAAGTATAGATGATGCGACTCGTGCTTTCTCTGAGGTACCAGAAAAGGGTATAGTGTCATGGTCAGCAATGATTGGAGGACTTGCTCAACATGGACATGGAAAAGAAGCCCTTTCTTTATTTGATGACATGTTAAAAGACGGTATTGCCCCTAATAACGTCACTCTAGTAAGTGTCCTATGCGCATGTAACCATGCTGGACTCGTGACTCAAGCAAAACAATACTTTGAATCAATGGAGGAGGTATATGGAATTAAACCAACACAAGAGCATTATGCGTGCATGATAGATATTCTTGGTCGTGCTGGAAAACTAGATGAAGCAATGGATCTTGTAAATAAGATGCCATTTGAGGATAATGCTTCTGTTTGGGGGGCACTTCTTGGCGCTGCAAAAACTCACAAAAACGTTGACCTTGGTCAAATCGCTGCCCAGAAGCTGATGCTTCTTGATCCGGAGAAATCAGGAACCCATGTACTACTAGCAAATATATATGCGTCAGCTGGTTTATGGGAAAATGTTGCAGATATCAGGAGATTGATGAAAGACAGTAAGGTAAAAAAGGAGCCCGGAATGAGTTGGCTTGAAGTCAAAGATAGGGTATACACATTCATAGTAGGCGATAGAAGCCATTCAATGACAAAACAAATCTATGAAAAACTTGAGGAATTGATGGATTTAGTCGGTAAAGAAGGGTATGCACCTGTTTTAGAGATTGATTTGCACAATGTTAAACAAAGTGAAAAGGAACTTCTTTTATCATACCATAGTGAGAAACTAGCTGTTGCTTTCGGGCTCCTAGCAACTCCTGCAAGAGCTCCCATTCGGGTCAAAAAGAACCTTAGAGTTTGCGTAGATTGTCACACATTTCTTAAATTCGTCAGTAAAGTTGTCACAAGAGAGATAATTGTCAGAGACATTAACAGGTTCCACCATTTCAGAGACGGGTCATGTTCTTGTGGCGATTATTGGTAAACTCTTCACAAGCAAAACTCTTATTGGATGAAATTTTACCTGCGTCCGCAGTTAGTTTAGGTACGAGATGAACAATTTTCCTTGAATTTTTGTCTACAAATATTTATTTGCCATTAATGGTGCATAATGATAAATGATTTACTATATTTGATATCAGAACTGCAAGTATTTATACAAGTTAAGAGGGGAAAACGCCGTGTATCGGACAGGATGGCTAACGGGTCAAAATAGATCATTTGTTTTTCTAGTAATTGAATTTTACAGATTTTGTTTTTAGATAAGTTTTTTAACCTTACCCATTTGATCTGTTAGGATATAATAACCTAAATCGACTCGTTCACAAGTAAACGGGTCGAAACAGTTTGCTGTAAAACTTGCACATTAGCAAATGTCTTTTGCAAGAAAAAGTACACAATAAAATTTGAATCTCCAATTAACATAACTGAGATACAAAATGTACAGTTGATAATGCAGCATGTACAAAGGATGATTAATAATAATACAAACAATACCTAATCCTTAAGATGATGTATCACATAAACATAGAATCCTCAGACATTATTGTCAACAGGGAATACTTAACTTTCACTCTAATTCTACCGCCCTCCACACATAGCTTTGCTCCGGTGACCACCCAGTACCCCGGGGGGTCTTCCGGTCCCCTCACCATTTCCCTAGTATCAACAAAAGATGACATTTTTGGTGTTCTTAAAGGCGGGCCATCAGGATAAACCGCAGAATTCAGTTCCACCTTTACGGGCTTCGGGTCAGGTGTAGCAAGCCCCATACTAAATGGTGTGCTCATCAATGTCGACATAAGTCCCGACTTCCTAGAGTGCATGGATGGCCCGTCCCATTCTGACCTTCGGATCTTTGCAGATGCAACCATTGAGTATCCTAACCGGAGAAAGAGAACCTTTTTCAAGCCCAGACCTTTGACTTCAAACCAAGCTTTGGTGACAATGGAAGCTGAGTCATCAATGCGGGTCTCGTTGTACTCAACTGGGAGAGTGCATACCTGGGAGAATATGCTCCACTTGACAGGTTCCAGATAGCCTTTTCCAATCGGCTCGTCGCTAGGTTTATAGCTGAAGTCATCACTGAGTTCAAGCAATTTAGGAATGGAAGATAGGTGTTGCAGATGGATGGCTAGCCGATCACTCTTCCGTCCTTCTAAGTATAACCGTACCCCAGTCACTGGCCTATTCTCAGAATCGACCTGTAAAAAGACAAAAAAAAAAAGGTTGAAGTGAATACAGGGTTGGTTTACGCTGGGTCGACCCACAAACATTCTTTGTGTCCATTTCTTTACTTTTTTAATATTTAATACGTTAAAAGGGTAGGTTGACTTTCAATCTATGTTCTACTTAAGTATTTTAGATTAACGCGTTTGACGTGTTAGAGATAAAACATAAACAACGCCGATCTATTTATAGGTAAACGGTCAGAATTCTATTTTGTTAATGCAAATAGGCAAAATTTGACCTTGGTAGTATTGACATAGAGGCGAGGACCCAAGAAAGTGAATTGAAGCGATGGGGATGGGGTTTTCCGGCGTCTAGGAGCAAGCGGAAGATCACCATATGCTGGGGCCCATTGTCGTGGCAATTGGAACTCTAGAAATTGTTCAAGCTCCTCAATTGGTGGTTTATCTGCAAAATATGAAGCGCGTTACAAGACAAATTTTTAACAAAGTCCCTCTATGTTTTTGACAATCAACATTGCTTTTTCTACACCTGCGTAGAAAAATAAGTATAACTCTACAAGCCCAAAGTACAGGAGTAGCCGAACTGAGATTTTAGCGAGTCATGGTAAAAGTTAGTGATACAAGAAGCGTACTTACATCGTAGGTACAAGTTGATGGCATGGCTTAGAAATCCACTACCACGAACTCCACTTAAAAGCGAAACGATCGGAACAAAGGACATAGAAATGACGTTTGGGGATTGGGATACGGTCGAAAGCCAACTTTTGTGGCTTTGACCTTTATCAATACCTCCTCGGCGAACATGAATGCTCAATAAATCCTAAGGAAAGAAAATAAAATGCCAATAGATCAGCATTCCTATTTAAAAGTATTAAAGATTATATAAGGCGGTCCCAAAAATAGGATCTTACGTCTTTCTTGGATCGGGACACTACAGATGGTCTCATGGAATTCGCGATTATTGGAGGGAGATTCCAAGCTACAGACTTTTCGTCCTGCATTACACCACAACGATGTTTATTTCTAACGAGGAGCACCCTCAATACAAAACCAACTTCTAGTACGGAATCGCAATAACCACTTGTACGTAGTGTGTTTAGATATAGTGGAAGAGAAAGAGAAGCGGTTATGCAGTTACATAACCACTTTATGTGTCTCATTTAGAACAATAGGTTACAAGTGTTTATGTGGTTCTCGACTTATAATAGGTTGTGTATTGAATTATTGATACGCGTCCCTATTTGACTAGAGGTGGCAATTTTGAAACTTGGGTATACCTCGCCTCTACATAACAAACTTGTCCATTTTCAAAAAAAAAAAAAAAAAAAAAAAAACTGGAATGGAACCCGACCCACTTATTTTGCCCCCTCTAATTCTCACTGTTGGACATACCTTTTCCTTTAATGATTTATCAGAGCCCCGAAACATTAGCTTCAGATTCATGTTTAGAAAAGTCTTCATCTGCTAATTGCTTTAACAAATTCTGCACTTCTGTTGGCTCAAGGTTTGAACTTTGTAGCTGCTTTAGGTAAATTACATCTTTACCCCCCATCTTTACCCCGGCAACTATATGAGTACCGTATTTATCGATAAACCTGAGGATACAAGGTTTCGTGGTTTTAGATTTTGCATCATACAATAAACTGTTTAAAAATCCAGTAAAAGATCATACTCAGCTAGAGCAGTAGGATCCCATGAAGATGGCACTTCTTGCTTCACCTTCTCAGATAACGTAATCTGCGTTTTTGCTAACTCAATGTTGTATAATGTGATAAACCAACCATCAAATGCTAGATTTTGTGTCATAGGCGCGTCTTTTTGCCAACATCCTTTGTAACCGAACATCGAATTGAAGAACCCCGATGGTATCTTACCGGATAACGATAGTTCCTGGTTGAATTGCTCTGACATCTGATAAACACATAATAAGTATTAGCATAGCATTGACTTTTATAGTCAAAACTTATTATGTATTAATTCAAAATTCACAAGGATTTTGCTCAAATGTCTTGAATTTAGAATTTATAACCATACAAACATCTATTGATATTTGACATCTGTTATCTTGGTTTTAAAAAGGGCGAGGCACGCTAGTTAGCTGAGGTGCAAAGCGCAAAAGCGCACTGTTCCACGTGTGTATAATTTTTTTATATTTCTCGTGTTTATCTCGTCATATACCCATAAGGCAAATTAGAAATAGATAAGTTATGTGTGTGTATATGTATATGTATATGTATATGTATAACCTAAAAAGCTATATGAACATCCTCATTCCCAAAAACTTCTCTTTTGTACACCAATCACCTCCCCCAGTGAGAGGCTCAAGGAATTGTGCTAGAGCTTCCTCGCGCCTAGCTTTTTCAAACCCAGACAAATATACATATACATAAGGAAGTACGAACTTAGCATTGACTTTTAAGGTCAAACCTGTTAGGTATCAGCTCAAAATTCACAAAGGTTTTGCTAATTGTCTTGAAGTTTATACAATTCACAACCATACACATCATTATTGAAATTTGATATCCGTTATCTTGGTTTCAAAAAGCACGAGACACACCAGGACAACAGGAACCCGAGCCAAAGTGCAAAGCACAAAAGCACGCCACTTCACGTATACATAATTACTTTATATTTCTTACATGTTTCTATCATCAAGTACCAAAAACTAAATACAGCTAAGCTACAACATCCTCATGCGCAAAATCTTCCCTTCTGTACACCGATCGTCCCCCACAGTCACAAGCTCAACGACTTGCACTAGACTGTGCCTCACGTTAGGCACGCTTAGCATTGACTCTTAAGGTCAAACCTATAGTGTATCACCTCAAATTTCACAAAGGTTTTGCTAATTGTCTTCAACTTTATACAATTCATAACCACACACTGACAGTCTGACACACACACATCTTACTAACATATTTGATATCTAATATACAAATACATAAACATATACATATACAAGTATTAACTTATCATTGACTTTTAAGGTCAAACTTACTTGATTAAACGAAAGAACATCCGAATGAAACCTAGTCCGATCGCCTTTATCGCACTTAATCGCCTGAGAAACATTAGGAACAACAACACCACCAGGAACCACAAGATCCTTACTTAACCTTCCACCAATTTCAATCAGAGTTGACCCGGATGGCCCGGGTTTACACCCGGTTAACCTGATATCACAAGTCAGATCATACCCATACCCGATTACCGACACCGCCTTTTCAGCTGCTGATTGAGGATCAAAGAAATTCGTCTTATAAATCGACATCAAATTTTTTAAATTCACTTCTGGGTATTGAAATTGAATACAAATTAGTGATGAGTATTGGATAAAGTTTAAAACTTGATGAATATTGAAGGAGAATTTTGAAAAATATGTAAAAAGTTTGTGTTCTAAATTGACATTGAATTAGTCAAAATTTGTTGAATTGGTTTGTGGGTATTGTAATTGAGTATGAATAAGTGATGGGTATTGGATAAAGTTTTAAACTTGATGAGTCTTGAAGGAGAATTTTAAAGAGGGTTGAAGAAATTAGTTATGTAAAAAAAGACATTGAATTTATCGAATTTGTTGAATTGGTTTGTGGGTATTGGAATTGAGTGGATATTAATGATGGGTATTGGATAAAGATTTAAACTTGATGAGTCTTGATGGAGAATTTTAAAGAGGATGGAATAAGTTTGTGTTGTAAATCATGATGAATATGGGTATTGGATGGATAAAGTTTTAAATAAAGTGAAGAATTGGGTTGTGGGTATTGGATAAAGATTAAAACTTGATGAATATTGAGGGAGAAATGAAGAGGGTTCTTTGATAATATTTGATATGGTTGTGTATGTGAGATGAATGTTTTTACAGGGGGTTGAAATGGTGGTTGGGTATGGTGTGGGATGGTGAATATGGAGAGTGTGAATGGAGGTGGCGGCCTAATGGGGTGTGTGGGTTGATGCCAGGTGGAAAATGAAAAATAAGTATGAAAGAGTTGACTTTGAAGAGTCAAAAGTTTGAATAATGAACTTAGGAGGTAGTTGCCTTCTATAAAGGTTTTGTTTTCTTAAAGACTAGTGAACTATTTAAGTTTGTTTTTTTAGTGAATTCATCTGATTGTTTAAGTAACTTTATTATCAATCATCTAAGTGTGAACTTAAATCTAGTGAAAAATGTGTTAGATATGATTATGTGATATTATACTTGGTATTTTTATTGATCTACTGGTTAAACCGATTTTGAATGATTGTATAATTTATTTAAAAATTATATATATTTATAAGTATGAAACTATTTTATCTTCAGGACGTTTTTTCATTTAAACCATAGGTAACTGCCTTGAAATTTGATCTCAACCGTTCAAAGTCTCAAAATTTGGCAGTTACATTTTTTCAGTTTTTTCATTCTCTTTCATACGCTCCTCCCTGGGATTCTAGAAATTCAGTTATAATACTCTCTCCTCATCAGCTTCTCACTTCCTCCTCACACAAAAAAACTTATCAAACGGAATTGTTAGCAAAAGATGAACCTTTTAATTAAACAACATGGGGAACCTTGGATAATATGTGTATATATTTTTTTTATAATTTGATTCAACCATCTCTTTGGTTTGTAGGTACAACCATTCATGCTTGTAATTGGTATGTCCAAGTGAGGCAGTTAAGAATACTCAAGATTGATTACGCAGGTGGTTTTTGATTGACCAGGCCAACCAGTGGTCCAGTGGTCAGGACTAGTTACGACTTATGAGAATAGTGATTATAACTTCTATAAATGTTGACAAACCCCAAAGTACTAATTAGTTACATTAGTAATTTAAAAAAAACTTATCGTGCTATTTGAAATTTTGGTGCAAGTTTTCGATCTTTTTTACCGTTTGTTATTTTAGTTACAATAATAATAATTTAAGACATGGTGATAAATTAATTATACAACGTTGATATAACTATTCATTCGTTAAAAAACACTTACTTGCAAGTAATAATTAATAAAATTACCAGGTGTTTGCTCATGGTGTGACTTTTAACAACATGATTGCTATCACTAAATTCTTCTTTTTATATCACATAACTAAAAACCATCATAATCCATTAATCCCATATCATTTTCTTGAAAAAACCTTCTTAAAAAAGTATTAGTTAAATGATTGAACTTTAAGTCAAAATATGAATATGGAACAAATAGGGAAAAAGTTACGTGGAATAAATTTGTGGAGTGGAGTAGGGGGTGGTCTAGTTTTGTATAGTTTTCTAATTTTGAATTTCTTTTCTATAAAAAGTTTACACTTAGTTCATGAGTTTAAACTTAGGTGTAGAAGAAAATAAATATATTGAAAAAGATAAATGTCGAACTTAATGGTTAATATAACTGCATATAGGATTTTAAGGTTTTAAAAGTGATACACTTATGCTTTTTATAGAATTACATCAAACAAACAACAAATAGTTACAAAAGGAAAAGTCGGGGAACAACATCAATATGATCAAGATAAATTATATAACTCAACTTTGTTCCTAAATCAATTAAAAGCTATAATCACTACGGCATCTGCTATTTTCATAGAAGAACGGGCTTCTCTACAAAAAAAAAAAAAAAAAAAAATCAGTGACTTTCTAGCTTTTCAAAAGCTTGATTAACCTCCTGATTCTCGATGATGCTAATAACTACCAGACCGATCTGTAGGATGAGTTATGACGAAACCAACCAACCCTAGCTGATACATTTATGATTTAGGTAACCACCTAGACGTCTAACTTTTCCTCTTCTACTTTACATTATCAACATTTTCTTATAAGTTTTTACCAATGTTCTCTTGATTAGTCCTTATTTCTTAATCAGATGTTTATTGAACATGATGTATATATTAAAAGATATATTATTAATAGTTTATTGGTTTTATATATTGGAAGCATCTTTAGACTCTTGTTGGGAGGAAAGTCAAGGTTATTACTCGATGGCCCCTAAATTGGCCTCTCAAAAAAAATGTCTAAATTTTAGATCAAACATTTAGACCACAAACTAACAATTTACACCAAGCCTAATCATGTATATTTGTTCCTTAAGTAGAAAGATGTATACTTTAATTCGTAGATTATGGAGTTTTTTAATGTGTGTATGTTTTTTATTAGAGTTTTTTTCTTTTTTAATAAAAATGAAATCAGACCTTGAACTTAACTCACAATTTTAAACAAATATGCATATCACATTTATTTATTTAATTGATACACTAGTACTTTATTTTATTTTGAAACTTAAGGTGTGCCGTAGTGACATGTTTTTTGTGTTAAAAACAACAAGAAAAGACAAATTATAAAATTGCTACACCGGCAACCAAACCGGTCTTATTTCATTTTTATTTTGAAGAAAATTAATTTGAATAATAAAATGTGAAACTAAACATCAAGATTTTTCATCAATCAACCCGAATCATGTTCACCTCTATCTGCGATAGTGATGGTGGCATTATGTATACTTTGGTGTTTTTTTTTTTTTTTTTTTTTTTTTTTAATTTTTTTATTTTTTTTATTTTAATACTAGTATTATTTAAGTTGTGTTTTATGTATCTTCTACTAACTTTAAATTACAAGACAACTAAAAGATCTTATGGTTTCGTTGCTGATTTTCGATAGTTTTTAGATTTCAATACTGTTTTTTTTTTAATTATTTACGGACGATAATTCCATTACTATCTTAGTCTCTATTTTTTCTTCTAAACCTGTCCTTATACTCAGACAAGCATACGACGTAATATGTACATCATTTCACATTGAATAATCAGTCTTGAAACATAATAAACATCAACAATGCTTAGTTAAAGATATTTCCACATCATTGACCTTTACCGAAATGGGTTATTATAAATAATCAAAGACCAAGTCAATCAAATCTTTGGGCCAACAACTGGAGCCCAAATACATTCTTTCAAGTCATGTGGTGTTCAAACTTCAATGGGCCTAAAGCAAAATATTAAAACTACCATATAGATTGTTTTTTCTATTTAACAACTAGCACCAAATCACCAATGCCACACCACCGTCATCAACCATTAACACCACGTAAAAATAGATAAAAAAAGGGAGAAATAACACAAAATGAAAAGCAGTTGTAAAATCCTAGAACCTCGCACGCCTGTTTAGTCATGCTAATAACGAAAACATAAAAAAAAATAATTAAGTCGATCGTTAACCAACACAAAATATAAAAATTGTGACAGGTCTGCCAAATGGGAAAAATATACGTAAAACGTTGAACCATACACGCACGTTGGCTGTTGTGACGTGTTAAGTCACAGAACGAAACATAAAACGAAAAACTTGCAAAAGTTGGAAAGTATACGTAAAAAACATACACGCACGTTGCGACATGTTAACTCGTGGAATGAAACATAAAACGCAAAACCTGCAAAAGATGGAAAGTATACGTAAAAAACATTGAAACAGACACACACGTTGAAACATAAATTATTTTGGTATCAATTAACAATTATTTCAAGTCACAATTTATTTTCAAAGCAAACATATATCCCCATCCAAAACCTTAGAATGCCCTAGAAAGCCTTAGACTTGTTTAAGTCCAATTATTGACTAGGATAATTTCTCGGGAATTTCCTTGCCAACATAGACTACCATTTGGTATGATTTACTATAATTCAAGGTGAGGTTATATAACCCCCCTCCTTTTTTTTTTACTATTTGACACTAGAAAGCCTTAGACTTGTTTAAGTCCAAAATCCTATTGCTATTCAATTATTGACTAGGATAATTTATTGGGAATTTCCTTGCCAACATAGACTATCATTTGGTGTGATTTACTATAATTCAAGGTGAGGTTATATAACCCCCCCCCCCTTTTTTTTACTATTTGACATTTTTTGGGTGAAACTTGTTTAAATATTTTAGACTTAATAGCAATTACCTAGTCTTAGCATGTTGAAAGTTGTTGACTCATTTTGACTTGTAACAAAAAGACATAGTACAATCATTAACATTGATCACGCCTCCTGTTTAGATTATAGCGCTATAGGTCTGACAAACCCATCCTCCGCATAAATTAAGGGATGATAAAAAACAGTAACAACATTTACTAACTTGTGAGTTAGGTCTCAGTCGACACAAGGTTTGATTATACAAAAACGCATTGTTACATGTTAGACGCATTCTCTCAAATTACTCATTGCTATATCTTAACTATGATTACTATGCAAATTTTTGTTTACTATTACTTTCAAAAACCTATGTATTCTTACCAACTATTTATAGTTGACCCTCTCATTTTTCTAACTTAACATGTTTCAGGTTTTATTTACTATTGGAAGTTGTACAAGTCTTGAAACACATAGGAGCTTTGAACCTAGTTTATATTAATCAAGTTTATGTAATCATCTTTTCAATAATATTACTTGAATGACAATTGTAAATCATTTAATAATATTCAAATTTCATTTAGTAACATGAGCTATTGAACAATCATCACTATGTGACACCCTGATATTTCCGTCATCGGTTGGGGTGTTACATTATGTACACATGCATCATATCAATTATAACCCTTGGGCTCCAAATCCTTGTTGGGCCTTTTATAATGTGTCATCACACCTGGAGGACAGAATGCCCGTTCCATATCATTTCTTGTTGACTCGTGCAATTTTTAGTTATTTCATCTTGATGCATTGTGGATACAAGGAGCTTTTTACGATAGTGGTCCATTGCGGGTAAATTCCTTGGTTGTATTACTCCCTATTAGTTGTAAAATTGTATGATGGCACAAACTCGTCTAAGATGTCATTAAATATCCATGACTAATTTTTTACGTTGATGTCATTGTTCAATTCGGCAACTCCAATAAAAGCATGCCAAATTCAAAGGAAACATGATCGATACAACTGCCTTGAGCATTATAATTAGACAACCATGATTTATATGAGTATATTGCCCCTGCCATGCAACATGGCAATTCTTCTAAGGGATGAACTCAGACCGATACATGAAGGTAAAATCAACAAAATACCAGTATTGAAAGTATCGATACCGAAAATAATTCGGTAACGGTACTCGGTACCGTTTGCTTATTCCTAGTTCTTCCATCTTCAATGCATACAGACGATACTAACAAGCATTCCAGGAAAACCGTGTCAGGTTTCTTTTACTAATCCGTACGTATTCATCGGTTGCATCAGTTCCCCTGCCGTATGCAAGTTGGCGTATAGTGGATGTGCATTTATAAATCAGAAAAAGACCCAGTACACCGAACCGAGTGCATCTGACCTTTGTGAAAAGTACGGATACTTTATAGACAAGTCATTCACAATGCTAATATTATTTCAATTATCCTATCTGTTAAAGACCAAAGGTTTTGAACATTGTCATGTATCGCCGACTTGCCTTGGTGTTTCACCTTCTCTGTTTTCTCAAGCGAATGCCATGTTGTGGATCAGATTTACACGTGTTTTGTGGTTCTTATTTACCCTTTTCTTTCGACATTTTCCATATCTCATCATCTCATCTCTCTGTTTGTCTCCAGCGACGGATTTCTCTATTGAACATGTGCAGAAAACGGTCCGATGATGGCGTTGATGGATGGGCTTTGGGGTGTACGATCAAAAATCAGTGGCTTTGGTTATTGAAAATGCCCCAATGATGACGATCTTAGCTGCCTTTCAGGTGTGCAATAGGGATGAGCATACAAGGCCGAATACCGATCTCGTCCCGTCCCGATCCCAATACCGTACCGAACCGATACCGAACCGAGGGGTTTTGGGATCGGTATCGGTACCCATATTTATGGATTTTCGGTTTCGGTATTATCGATATCGGTACGGGATCGGTATGGTATCGGTATTTTAAGGTAAAATACCGATACCATACCGGTACCGTACCGATACCGAACCGATACCGTACCGTACCGTATGTGTTCGGTATCGGTATCGGTATCGGTATCGGTATTGGTTTTTTTTACTTTTCGGTATCGGTATTGTCGAGATCGGTATCGGTTCGGTACCGATACCGTCCCGAACTCATCCCTAGTGTGCAATGTTCAACCCTAAATTTGTTAGGGTTTATTGAATCATATGGTAGTGATATATAGCCCTTTTTAATTTATGGTTTACAAATTACAATACTAAACTCTAAATTGGTCCCTGGTACACACGAGGATGTGACGAGTAATGAAAATCAGGTTAATATGGCGTGGCAGTTATGGAGGATGATAGGTTATCACATGCAACCCCTATTGCAACCATGGGGCTTTACCCCATTGCATTTCTTGAAACTCATGGTTATGCTAAATGTTGCCTTTGAAGTTAGAATTTGTGTTTGTCGTGGTGGTTTTGTCCTTTTGGTTACTGAAATACAAGCAGGTGCATCACCTAGGTGTCAAGCGTTGTTCAGAACATTGAGTTTGAAATATTGTACCATACTGAATCGGTACCAATAAAAAAAACACCAAATGTGGGTACTGATTTAGTACCTAATTCGATTGGTACGGTATCCATACCGATATGCCCATCCCTAATACAATTTTTTTTATATTTATACATATTATACCCAAATTAACCGAGTAAAAAAATTAACACTAAACCTAAAAGTAAACCTTAAGCCGCTAAGCGAGAGTCTTGACATGGACAGTCAACTTACTGCTTCATTGTCTCCACTCTCGTCCTAAGTCTATCGTTTCCTACTCTCAACGTCGTTGTTCTCTATGGTCTGTTAATCGTCTCATTTGCTTATTCAGGTTTTTTACTTTAGTAGTTTGGGTCCTTCTAACTTTCATTTGGCACATATTTTATCCCTTTTTATTAGACATGTTATTTTTACATTTTGCATCATTCTTTGTTTTTACTTTTTAACCTTTTCATTTATTCATATGTGCGAGCCAATTAACATATAATATGTTATAATTATACAATATAAATTTGATTTACTTTACGTTTTGATCCAAGCAAGATGCTTTTATAGGTTACATTGAGTTAGATCGGGTACGTCGAGACACATGTTTATTATATGGTTAACGCATCATATACGCTTGAACTAATCTATTTGATGTTTGAAACAGCCTCGCAGTGCATAGGCACGAATGATATTACTCCATTTTACTACCCCAAAACTTTTGTAAATTGCAATTTTTATCTTACCCAAACTAATCCCTACATATTTAACTAATTTTTCTTCCGTTGATTTCTTTTTTCTATAAACTAATTTGTTGTTGCGTTTAAGCAATTTATTAGATATCATTTTGACCAACTCAAGTTTGTAAAGTTCTGAGTTTACCCTTTTCAATCCTTTACTCTAAAAAGTTTTTTTTTTTATGTGTTTATGTTATGTACGTATCGGTATAAATTCAAGTTGACTTACTTTTCGACAACAACTTTTCTTTTGGAAGCAAGTCAAGTCAAATTAATATGTTTTCTTGCTAATTTTATGTATGTTTCCAGCTGGTCTACGTTTTGGGTATGTTTGGCAATGAGCTTTTAAAAGCTTTAAGTTTTAAGAAAAACCCATACTCAATAAAAAGCCTTGTTTGGCTTAATGAACTTGAACCTTTTAGGTTTAGAGAAAAAAACACTATATTGAAACACTATCAGTACTAGCGTTTAAGAAAAAACTTATACTAGCTAGAAGCTTTTAATGAGTAAATGACACAAATACCCATTCTATCATAAAAAAACAAAAAAAAGAAACATGCGTACAACATTTTAGTTAGTGCCCATTTTAGTCATTTTATACATTTTATTAAAAACTCCAACTACTCTGCCAAACATCAAAATATATTTAAAAAGTTACAGCTACCAACTTCTAGCAACCAGCTAGTTTTGCCAAACATACCCTTCACCGTAAATTTAGTTTTGAGTCAAACATGGTCAAATAAAATATGTTTTCATTCAACACTATAAATTCGAGTTACTCTACGTTGCGACCTCGCCGCAACATACTATGGGTAAACTTTCAACCATTGATGTGAATATGTCTTTTGATTACACGTGTCGGTTTTCCCTGTATACATGTTTTTTACTCGTCTTTTTTGTACATTTTCTATGTATGAGTCGGGTCGCATAAAAATATGTTATGATTATACAAAATAATGTCAATTACTTTGCATTTTGATCCAAGCACAGTGTTATTAAGTTAAATCGGATATATCAAAACGCGTGTTTTCATATGGTTAATGAATCACATAAGACTACTAGGTGTGGAGGAGGCCCATCATCCATGATGCTCCTCCACCTCAGCTGCCACGTCAGCGTTGGATAAAAGCATAATGGAGATGATGGTCCTAGGGGTGTGAAGAGACCCATCATCATTTAATGTTATTATTTTTTTTTAATTAAATAATATTATCATATTAATATTAAAAGTAAAAATGTATTTAAAAAAAACAAACACTTAAATAAAAAAACGTACACTAAAAATTAAAAAAAACAAACACTTAAATAAAAAAAAACGTACACTAAAAATTAACAAAAACAAACACTTAAATAAAAATAAAAAGCAAAGCGGACACTTAGGGGTGTTTGTTTTTCTCTCAGAAGTGCTTCTAACCACTCTTGTCTGCGTTGCGTAGACACGGGCAGACGTTTGGGGCGCGTAGACTGTTTGTTTTTCAAAAGACTTTTCACTCAAAAAGCTCTTCCAAGCCTCTTTTTGGTGCAGACTTGCACCCAAGTCTTCTCACATCTTCTCCACCTCTCCTCCTCTTTTTTTTCTTCTTCATCATCTTCATCATCAGTTTCTCCATCCCTTCTCCTCCTCTCCCCTCCCCACCTCTGCCACCTATCTCCTCCAGCCCTCCCTCCTCCTCCCTCAGCCCTTCGCCGCCGCCCCCCTCCTCCAGCCCTTCGCCACCCCCTCCTCCTCCCTCAGCCCGTCATCACCCCTCCTCCTCGACCCTCAGCTCGCCGCCGCCCCTACTCCCTCAGCCAGGTACAATATTTTAATGGTTTTTCAACGTTACTGTCATAAAAAAAAATAAGGATTAACAAGTAATCGGTTTTTCATAAAAAAATATTTTGATGTTTTTTCAATATTTTGATGGTTTTTCAAAGTTACTGTCATAAATCATATTAAATTTCATCCAAGTTTTTTTTTTTTTTTTTTTGAAAGATTCTTTTCAAAGTATTATATCTACGAAGGAATATTTAGGTTTGTGAGTTATGTATTTGTTTATGGTTATGGTAGGGTGGTAGGTTGTGGTGGGTTATGGTTATGATTATGGTTATGGTGGGGAGGTGGGTGGTGGCTTGTGGTGGGTTATGGTTACGGTTTCGGGTGACAGAAGAGAGTGTTGGTTCACGGTGGAGGGTCTAGATTACGCTGCAGACATTAACAAACAAACAGTCTTCTCCTTGCAGACTGCAGACGTTTGGTCCACCTCTTCTCCTGCAGATGTGGTCTACAGACTGCAGACCTTTTGGCTCAGAAAAAACAAACAGCACCTTAAAATAAAAAAACTACGAATTATATTTTTTTTGTGATGCTCTCCTTCATCTTGAGCAACACGGGACGGTCTTCTTCGGAGTAGTCGATGATGTTTGCTGTCATTATTCGTCATTCTTCTATTTGCCTATCTTCATTCTTTTGGCGAACGCTTTCCTCCATCCTCTTTTGCTTTAAGCGATGCTTTTCTTCGACTTCGCGTTCATTCAATTTCTTCTTCTCTGCTTGCGTTTCACTAAAGATATTTTTGAAGGATGCCAATTCAGCGACCAAACCTTCCAACATTGACCCGCTCCCACTCCCTGACGCGGCTTGTTTTTTTGCAGCCGCTTGTTTTTTAGCTCTGTCTCTCCCTATGGGTCGTGCCTCCTCTTGAACTGGAGTATCCTCGAACTCTAGGTCTAGGTCGTCATTTATATTTATTTGACAATGACCGGTCGACCAGCCTCCCATGCTAAAATCGCCCGACTCCGAAGTTTTGGTTCGTTTGGTGCTTGCAACCTCGTTTGGAACCGGTGCCCATTTGGCACTTGTATTCAAAACCGTCCATGCACGAACATGGGGAAAAACATGGCGATACTTGTCTTCATATTTACGCATCGCCTCTTTGAAAATCATTTCCTCGTTAAACCCACTTGGAGGATTCACATACAACGGATTATAAAACTTGATGAACTTCCCGATTGTAGTATTCATTTTCCTCCACTTAGAACTTATGGCCTCCTGCTTGCGATAAACTCATTGCTCCATCAATTGGTGAAATTTCTTTCCTACTTCGACGTATAAACTATCTCCCGTTTGATTAGTCCGTACATTTTTAAATAAAACGTATATTAGAGAACAAAAAAATGTAAAAAGTATTGTATAGTACTAAAAAAAATAAATGTAACAAGTATTGTATAGTAATAAAAAAATTAAATGTAACAAGTATTGTATAGTAATAAAAAAATTAAATGTAACAAGTATCATAAAATTTTTTTTACCAACTATGGGATCTTTCGAAGTAGCCAAATACGCCTTCGCTAACGCTTCTTCTTCTATTTTCGTCCATGGGGTTTTTTGGACGACCCTTCTTCTTTATCTTGACCTTGTTTTTTTCCCCTTCCCCTTCCCTTTCGAACGTTCGACTTGTGTTTCGGGCACAACCTCCTCCTCCACCTCATCTTCTTCTTCATCTTCGGGTTCAAAAATGGGTTGTCGTTGTGGTTGTTGTGACGTTTGTGTTTGGAGAGATGGATGGAATGGCGGAGTTTGCAAAAGTTGGGTAAAGGATTGAGGGTTATGGTGCATTTGCATATGACTAAGTTGGTTAAAAGTAGTGGGGCTTTGGTGCATTTGGGAATATTGGGTGAAAGGGTTGGGAGTTTGTTGGAAACCCGAAAATGTAGCCCAAGTTGGATCCATTGGCATCGTGTAACCCGATGTCGTGAACGGGTTTGGATTCGGGTTGTTTTGATTACGTTGTGGTGTTTGATCGGGTTTGGGTTGTTTTGGTAGGGATCCATTGCAAAATATATAAAGTATTTTATAAAAGTGGTGTTTGATATGTGGTAAAAAATGGTAGAGTTGTATGGTTTATATAGGATTTTAAAAAAGGTTTTTTTTTCTTTTTTTAATTAGACGGTCAAAAATATTGGCCAACGGTCATATAACGTTCCAATTTCGAATCCCAGGAAAAAGGAGGACCGGCGTAGAAGGCAAGAGGTTGCCGCCCATGCCGTTGCCGCCCCAGGGGGGTGGTGTAGCTAGGCCCGGCATGGCGTTGCCTCCCCCTTGCCGCCCCCATACCTAGTAGTCTAACGCTTGAACTAATCTATTCAATATTTGCAATGTACACGCGAAGAAACTCGGACGACTATTGAAGAGGTATAAATAATTATACCGCGGCCCATCGCCGAGACACGGACTAGGGGCCTTAATGCGCAACATGTCATCCCCACCGAAGGAAAGTACAACACACCTTCGGAAGTCAAAAGGCTTCCGAATGATAGTACAAGGGGGTCCGAAGCAAAGTACAACTTTGCTGACCACTATAAATACCCCCATCAAAGTACAATTGACACACGAATGCTTGCACTCCGAACCTTACTTTCTCTCTCTACTTTCTCTCATTAAACAACTTTGTGGGATTCACTGGGTATGGTTGTTGTTGTTGTTGTTTATTCTCACGCCGGATGGTGGTTACAGAGAGGCTCTCCCTCCTCCTCTGTAACGAGCCTAACGGTCTTTTACCTTGGGCAGGTTTAAACTCAGGTGCATAGCATTCAAGATCCAGCTAACTTGACCCTATCATAGGCTTTATTACACAGTCGTCCACTTTTTAGATCTTCGACTATAATAACTAGTTGTTATTATTAGTATTATTATTTATTTATTTATACTAGTTGTGGTTTATTGTGTAATAAAACAAAAATGGGAATATGTGGGGGCAGCCGATTTGTTGACAACTTAAGTGGGAAGCTGTCGGATAAGGTCGTCCATGCAAATTCTGTCCGCCTTCCAACCATTTCTTTCTTTCTTTCTTTCTTTATTATTCGACAACGCCGCCCACACCCTTCTCTCTCTTTCAACCACCCCACTCCCCCAACCCAATCTCACGCGCTTTTCTTCTTCATGCAACACGTGGTTTTTCTATATTTTTCTTTTCATTTTTCACTCATACCCCCTCAAAGTCAATGTTATCCATTTCACTCCCCTTTACTTTTTTATTTTTTGAGAGTCGATTTGAACTAATTTTTAAGTTTTTACAGAGTTAGTAAAATTATGTGTGATGTGCACAAATTGATTTAAGGGGTAAATAGGTGTTTTAATCCGGTTTAAAGAACTGTGAAACCGTTTAGTTTAGTATAGTTTTACACTTACACTTCGTTCAATACTAAGAATCAATAGTCAGTTACGATTTGGTTTAGTTTGGTTTGATTTGCGGTTTATACTTCGAGCCAATATGTAAAAGCTCGTCTAGATCGTAGACTATTGAACCAGTTAAGTTTCTCTAGTTTTTTGGCCTTCTATTTATTTTAAACTATTCAGATTTTGCTCAACAAGAGTTGGTATATTCGGTTTCAACTATTTTAATATTATCACTTTTTTCTGTGAGCTTAACATATGTTTTTTTATTACATGATTTTCTCTTATAAAATATGCCCAAATCAGAAAACCAAACCAAAATCAAAACGGTAACACTTTGTTTTGATTTGATTAACATTGCTAAGTATAAATTAATAAAGAAGCTTAACATATTAACTCCTTATTCAAAGGCAACATGAGAAGTTGAATCACATATGCATCACCTTGGTTTAAAAAGTTAAAACGCACCAAAGCGACCATTTCTAAAATTAAAGCGCAAAGTGTCAAGTGCACCCGCTTTTCGTACCCGAGACATAAATAATTATATAATTTTTTATATATTTCCAGTAAGTTTCTAACATCATTTACCCAATATTTTAAGACAAGTAAACTTCATATATATTTTAGTATGGAATTGCATACACGTACAACTTGATTTTCATGTTGTACAAGCTAATGAATAATAGTCGATTTTTTGAAAAAACGCACACCTTAAGCGACCAAAAGTACAAGGGCTTGAGCCTTGTTGAGCTTTGAGCGTAGTCACGCTTTTTTAAACCAAGTGCCATCACATATACAAATTAGGTTTGATTAACGGAGCGATTAAGTTGTAAACACTTCCTCAACAACACTTAGTCAGTAAAATCACACAAACAGCAAAACTATTCATAGCGTGTTAAACAGAAAATTTAGTTAAATTAATAAAGAAGCCGGAGAAGTATACTACAAAATGCGATTACAACGGAATTCGGCAAATGTTAGCGGAAAAAACAACAATAGAAGAAATTACACAGAAAATTTCTCTAAATGCTGCAAAAAAACATACAGATCCCATGACCTATATACACTACACGACGACGTCGTTTCTTCACGGATCGTTAAAACTCCTCCTTTACACAAATTCATGCAATCAATTGCTAATTCTTTTCAAAATAAATTTCTTTAATCATGTCGATATCTCCAAACTAAAGTGATTACGATTCATTCAGCAGGCGGCGGAAGGTTTAGATCGATTCCGATGTGTTTTGGTGGTGACGGACTTGACGGTGACGGTGTAGGTAACGGTTTCCGATCAATAACAGAGGATGAGCTCGACTCATCACTCACAGATTGCCGTAAACTAGATCCGGATCGGTCGTAATCGGAGCTCCGGTTAGCTTGGCCTTGACCAGAAACGAATATTCCGTCGAAATAATACATCTGATTCGTCTCCGGTGAGAAAAACACGGTCATCGGAGGGACCTGAGGATAACGGAACATATTATTCTGGTGTAACGGAAACTGAACGGTAGACGGAACATTAACGACGTTATTCTTCTGCTTTAACGGAAACTGAACGGCTGACGGAGCTTTAACCGAGAGGTTGAGATCTAACGAAGGCTCAACCGATTCCGTTTCACGACTCGTTGACTCTACGGTACTTCCTTGACTCGTACTCTGTTGACTCACTAGACTCACTAAACTCGGTTTCTTCAACAAGCAAGTATGACTATTAATATTATTATTATTATTATTATTAATATCATCATAGGCAGGAAAATTAGTTTTGGCCTTATTGCCACGAAAGTCACGCGCCGCCTTATCATACGCACGCGCCGCCTCTTCCGCCGTATCAAACGTCCCTAACCAGACACGGCTCTTTTTGCCTGGATCACGTATCTCGGCGGCGTAACGACCCCATGGACGCTTCCGTACGCCTCTATAATGTGGTTCTTTAACTACGCCTAAACCTGCGCTGCTGCCGTTAAGTTTAACGGCAACCGGAGTTGTATTGTTAGGAGACATAGGGATGTTGTTTAACGGAAAGTTAATATGAAATTATTAGAATGAAAAGGTTGAAGGTGGTTTAGGGAGAATAAGGGAATGAAGGATGGGTTTTTATAGGGGGGAAGGGAAGAACTGGTCAACGGACAGCGGGTAAAGTGGGTTACGTGGCATGGCGGCATACTATTTTATTTATTTTAATTTATATTTATGTTTGTATAGGGATGTAGGATTAATACATCATGTGAGGTCATGCTTACCTTAACATCAAATTCTATACACTCATATGATGTCGTGCTTACCTTATTTTTTTTCGTTTAATCATTTTAAATTTACGTCTAGCTCTTTCATCTTATGTTTTCTTTTTTTAACTTGTTTTCTGTTAATAATAAACATACATTTATTTACAAGATTATAGTGTCGACTTTTAGTTTCTTTTTATAGTTTTTTCTGTTTAACCTTAAAACTCATCCCATCCTTGATTTTTTTAACGTACATGTTATTTTGAACAAATAAAAAAATTTAATAGGGTCTTTACTCCGAACTTTGATTTCTTTGCCACTCAAGAAAATTTCAACAACTTTGCAAATTTCCTTTGTCTTTTTGTTTATAGTAATTTCTCTATATTTCATTGTAAGTTAATAAGAAAAACCCGCTCACAAAAGGATGGTCGAAGTGTAATTAACAAATTTCCTTTGTCTTTTTGTTTATAGTAATTTTCTCTATATTTCATTTTTGTTTCTCTCTCACTTCTAACTTCATTGGATAAGTTAAAAATTATGTAGTTTGTAAACGAGTCGAACCCGAGCCAAGGTAGGTTTGCTTTGTTGTTCGCTCAAATTTAGCCCGAGACTCATTTATTAGCCTAAATAATTTTATATTGATTGTTTTTTTTTGTTATATTTATCTCATTAGGTGCAAAAAAATATATAAAAAAAAACAAAAATATAAATTGTTTATAAACAACCGAGTCAACGAGCTGGCTCGAGCTTTTAATGAGCCGATCTCAAGCTCAACATTTTAGCTCGTTAAGAAAAATGAGCCGGCTCAACTTGACTTGGTTTTTAAACGACTCGAACCCGAGCCCACCCTAGCTTGGATTGCCTTGTTTTTTTAGCTCTACGAAAAACCTAAACTTTGAGAACATGATTTTAAAAAAACAAGTAAACAAGGAAATGGAAGATAAAAAGAATTTAAGCTGTATATTATTTTAACATATTTTATTATATGATAAGTTCTAAATCATTACAGATTTTTAGATTTATAAAATAGGTTTTTTAAAAAGAAATAAGTATAATAAATAACATAGTTCTTTTTTAAGATTTCTAAAGAAATAAGTTGGCTGAGAGACCTAATATTATAATTAAATCAATAGTTATTTAATAAATTATATTTATCCAATAAGATTAAAAGTGAGAAATGAATAAATTTTTAAAAACTTCAAGAAGATGACAAAAAGGTAAAAAAACTGACACATTTTTATACTTTTGAGACCCCTTTTTAAGTGGATGTATATTTCCACCACCCCTTGTAAATTTAAATGTTAATATTTTTTTTTTTTGAAAAGTACAATGTTAATATTTAATTGCCCTACATTTGTGATGAAGTAGCGTGGGAAATGACCCTATTAGGGTTTTGTTGCAGTGGGCGTGTTTTCTTCGGTTCAACAACTTGCAGGTTTACCCGAACATATGGGGAGCTTTTACCGAAAGGGTAGGAGTTCCCGGGTAGTCAAGTATTAGGGGGGACGGGACATCACTAGATTTGGTCTCGGCTACCCTACTACCAGTGCGGTAACACCATCGTCGATATTTTTGGTAGGGTCCCGTGAAGCTTTTGCTGGTTTATCTAACGGGTTCCTTCACAGAAGAGAGAGAGAGAGAGGAGAGAGAGTGTCAGACCCATTTGTTATTGAGAGAGGGGAGAGAATGTGGGAAAGGGTAATATATTATTGCTATTATTATGTGTGAAAATAATTAATTGTTGGTAAAGAATCAGTGATGGGTTGCCTTTAGAAAATTGTTTCAGTGAAGTGAATCAGTAAAGTGATGTGACAATACAAGATTGGTAGAAATCAGTGAAGTTGAAAAACTATACGTTAAGCACCCTTCTCCCATTACTTTAGTTTGTCGTTTAAAAAATGTTAATATTTAATTAATTTTTGTTTTCTGAAGTGGCTAGAGTACTGAACCCTGAAGTGAGATAAAGAAAATATAAATATAAACAATAACAAACTTACCCAGTAAATCTCACAATTAGCAAGGCTAAGAGTAAGGTTTGAAAAGGGTGAGATGTAGGCAAAACTTACCACTCTTCTTACAGATAGATATAAAGGCTGCTTCGAGAGAGACCCCAACTAAAGAAAATATAAATATAAATAAATAATAAAGTGAGAAGTGTAACGCGTGATATGGTACTATATGCCCCACGCGCTATTGATACTCGTAGATGTTTTAAATAAAAAGAGTGTACGGCTGTATTGTATTTTTTATATGAACTTAGGGAAAAAAAATATTCTACTAGCTTAGCTTTACGCGTATGGTAGATTATGTTCTCATTCATACTATGTTACTGACCTAAGTTTGATTTCACGTGACACTATTTTGTGTATATGTTTTGCTTGCATTCGCATAAGCCATTGAACTTTTTTTATCGTCACGTAGCAAAAGTTAAAAATGTAAGTGGGCTTAAGTCATGCATCAACCAATATGTGGATAAAACACACAACAGATCTACCTTGCTAAAGTGTTGTAATTTCAAATTTTAATTTTTTCCTATTTGTGTAAGACTACACTCATTGGTGACTTAACTCAACCTAACCTCTCATTAAAAAATAATGTTTTTTTCTTATACCTTCACAACCAAAATATCAAAGATGGGTGTCCAAAATATTTCTTTTTGGGATGACACTTATTTATTGTTATGTTTAGGCAGGAATAATGGTATGAGATTGTGATAATGACTATAACAAAAGCACAATAAGGATCTAAATACTTATAGATTGAAGTTGCAATAAATTAGAGATCAATCGTTAATCCTGATTGATGAGGAGTGGTCTAACTCGGGCCCAATTGTTGTGTGGCCTAAAGAGCCAAACTCCATGACCAAGAGAAGCATAACCCAGTTAAGAAAGGCTCAACACGTCTTTTCTGCCCAATCACGTTCGCATTCAATGCAGTTATGCATGTCCTTAGAAAAAGCAACGAGAACAGTCAAAAAGGGCATGCCCTGCTGTTAAAGGACAGGAGTTGGTGCACCGACGCCTCTAAAGGTGACATCCTCACTCAATGGTCAGATAGGAGAGAGAAGGAGGAATATCCTCTCCTTACATGAGAGGTAACTTATCAGATAAAGGGCCATCAGAGATCCTCCACAACACTCACACACTCATCGGAATTCTCCCTTCCCTGTTACTTTCAACACTTCCAAGTAAAACACTTATCCTCACGCTGGATGGTCGTTATGGAAACATCCCCAGGGTCCTCCGTAACGTGGCTAACATCATTTATGTTTTGTAGGTAACCTTTCAGAAATGGTGACCAGAGCGATGCCGAGGTGTACACGTCAGTCGACGGATACACCCTTGGAATCGACACTAACTGTTTTGTATTTTTTTCGTATCTTTTGTATGTTGGTGTCTATTTTCTTGCTATGTTTGAGTTTATCTCTCATCTATTGAGTGATAATCTTCTTCCTTGTATAACGTATCATTATTGGAGTTTTCATTCCTTTATATTTTTCCTAGTATTCATCTACCTGTAATTCCTTTTTATGAATAAGAAAATTTCCTTGATGCCGAAACTTTAATGGTACCAGAGCAGGCTACCTGCTCGACAATTAAACTCATAACCCTAATGCCTCACTCTGATCAACGGCAGTGGGAGACGACTCATCCAGTGATTGGATAGTTGATTCGGGTTGTACCGACTGCATAATATACCAAGCCGAATGGTTATAAAACCTGATGGCATCCGCTTGTGAACCGTCTGTTATGATCCCGAACGACGATTCCATACTTGTCATGGGTAAAGGAAGTTGTTGTTTGCCCAATGGAAGAAAAACTAAAGGGGTGTTGCATGTTCCAAGATTCAAGTGTAATCTTTTATCGACGAGTCATTTAACAAATGATCTTCAACGTGTAGTAAATTTCCTTCCCAAATTCTATTTCATGCAAGACTTGCGGTTGAGGGAATTAACTGAAATGGGTAAATGTGAACGTGGACTATACCGTGATTCGTCTAGTGATAAACTTCTAGTGAATTGACTGAATGCTTCGGTGGAGGTATGGCATAAGAGGCTTGGTCATACTTCTAGTGCTAAACTTACTCATTTTGATTTTGTCATGAATGCTTCATTTTAAACTTTTGATCGTGATTCGTTTGCTAAAAGTAAACACGCCCTGATTGTTTTTTCCTATAAGTTCTATCAAAAGCAAATAATGTTTTGAATTGTGGCATTGTGATATTTGGGAAAGGTGTAGAACCCCCTCGCTGTCAATAGCAAACTATTTTTTAACGGTCGTGGATGACTATAGTCGATCTGTGTGGGTTTTTCTACTAAAATACAAATTTGAGGCAAGTGACCATCTAATGCTTTTCTACAAAATGGTAAAACACAATTTGTAAAATTGATTAAACGAAGTCATTGTAACAACGGGGATAATTTGTTTCAAAGCGATAACAAAATGGTATTGTGGGGAGAGTGCGTCATGACAGTCGCCTACATAATCAATTGTCTCTGTCGAAAACCATCGACAACAAAACTCCATTTGAATTTTATTGGAGAAAAAATATGAGTATGAACATATGAAGGTCTTTGGTTGCCTCTCCTACATTCGAAATACTTACACGAAGAGACGCAAATTTGAATGGAGGGGAAAACCAAGAGTCTTTTTGGGTTACCCATTGGGAACAAAAGGGTACAATGTGTCACACCCCCCTAGGCGGAAACGCGAGGTGCGACTTCGAAAGATTTCCAAGCACAAAGGTCACACGAGCATTGATTAAAATAAAGTGAGAACTTTCATTAAACAACCCGATTTGTTCGACAATAAGTTAATTGTTTAAAAATCACAACCATTGTATGTACATGTCTAGGATTAAAACAACAACACAACGATCCAAAAGAAGGTATACCACAAATGCTCGCACGCGACCCCCGCAAGTTCCATTATCCATGCTAATTTCCTGAAAAACATTGCATTAAAGGAAATATGGGTCAACATAAAGTTGGTGAGTTCACGAGTTTTCTAAATAGTGGACATGTAATCAAAAACTGACTAAATCATTGCCTAGCTAGGGCAATAATAAATATGTGATCTGACATGAGCCCATAACCAAACCTTGACATGTTGTGCCTCGCCCATTGTACACTAAAGACAATGAAATAATGTGAAATACAAGCACTCTTTTGATATCTGTCATCCGGTCAGAGCGACTGACCAAGAGTGGGGGTGTCAACCCAATAGATTTATCCCGGTGTTTCATAGCTAAGTCCATAGCTAATGGTTATGGTATGATGTATGACACGAGGGCTTAATGGATCCTGAACTGTAATGTCTCATGTTCACATAATAGTCATGTATTGTAACTGAAAATTGTATGCATATTTTTCCCCCGAAAAAATGTAAAAACTGTAAAAAGGGGTCGTGAATACTCACTTGGTGTCTGAATGCTAGGCTGAATTGGATCTGGCACTGTGTGTCTGGTCTGGGATGCCCTAAGTTCATATAAAGGCACCTTAGATCTATGTTTTGTTCTAACTACCATGCAATTGTTCACCCGACTGCAACACTCGTGGACTAGGGGCTTCTGTACCACTATTCGCGTGTGTCACACACTGTATGTGTCAGAAATGTTTGTTTTGTCGTTAATGTGACGATGTTTAGTCTATTTTGGGTAAAACAGATGCCTTGAATTACTGAATATTTCCGAGTGTTACTTATTACTCAGTTATGTATGTCTAAAGAGGAATATGGACATACCTCTTGACAGTTTCTTATGAAAATAACATGTTTGGGTATTGTGTCTTTGAATATACACACTTGTTAGTATGTACCCTTGGTTTTCAAGAAAACTCTTGTGTTAAGCTTGTTAACACATGTTTTTATGGTCTTTAACACATGTTCTTAAAACAAAGCTTAGTATAGGTTACAAAACTAAACAAGATTAAGGTGTTTTGGGCCGGCCTTGGCCCTATACACTCATGCATGCATGCATTTGTATGTATGGGTGTACTCGTATGTCCATGTACGGGTTTCAAAGTGTATGAATCGCATATATGTAGGCGTGTGTGTTTACATAAGCTAAACATTGGGCTTTTACCATAATATTTAAGTGTTTTGGTTAGTATAACTTGGAAAACTCATAGTTATAAGGCGTATGTAAGTGTGTGCCTCGGGTGAGCTTGTCATGGTCGTGCATTGTGTATAAACAAGAGGAAATGGTTGGGTTGTTATACCTTGTGTGTTATAGCCGAAAACTTTAAAAGAAAACTAGCTAACTCCTTGCAAGAAAACTCCTAGGTGCTAGATGAGAACTTGGGACTCCTAAATGGTGGTGTTGGTCGAGCAAACAAGCTTCTTGTGTGTCTTGTTCTTCGGCCGTGGGGTATCAAGAGGGAAAGAAAAAGGCTTCAAGTGTTGGTGTATGTGAGGAGTGTTATGTGTGAGTCTCTAGCTTCCATTGTTCTCAATTTATAGGCGAGGGGGGAGAGGAGAGCAAGGTATCATTGGTCCACAAACTAGGTAGGTCAAACCTCGCTTTTCTTGGAGTGCACTACACTAAGGGCCTTGTAAGTGAAAGAGGTTGACTTTGTGGTTTTTGACCATTGGTGTAGGTGAATGTGTGCACTCCTCCTTTGGATTCTTGGGGGCCGAAATGTTATGGGAAAAGAAAGAGTATTGTTGGAAATTCTAAGTGTCTTGGATGGCCATGGGTGTGATGTTGTTTCCATGCTTGTGTAGGCTAGTTAGGTTCCTTGCTTCACATAATCATGTCTTGGGAACACAAGGGCCGAAATATTGTGATGTAATTGAGCAATTTAGGAAGTCAAAGCCATCTAGGTTTATGTAGTGGGATCACAAGGTCTCTTGTTAGCGAAACACATGTGTTCTTGGAACTATTGAATGGTGGTGCAAGGTTCAATGGCCATGGGGAAAGAAAATGTGTTTCTTGTGGTAAGTCAACATTACTTGGAGGTTTTGGAATGTTTGTGTATGCCATTCTTGTATAAGACTCTTGTTAGGATAAGGATGTTGACTAGAAAGTGAGTGTGTATGCTTGTATATGTGAGGCATTTTGTTATTTCCAATCATATGCAGGTAACCTCTTTGTTCATGATCATTATTTGATTTTGTCCTTGCCGGGGCAACAATTTGAAAACGTATTGTTCAATTGCATGGTTTTGTTTCCTGTAGTCTAGCACAGTAGCATGACTTATTGAACTAACTAAGGCCTTGGACTAACTAATGCGGCTACTGCTAGACTGTATGCTTTCGGGTTAACCCGTTGGAACCCTGTATACCCCAACTATGATGACATGTAATGCTATGCACACTGTAAACATGTAGCTAAGTGTACGGATATGACTTGTGATTTCAACGGGTGTTGCACAATGTATATGACATTACCTACAACAAAATGGTGGAATCAAGAGATGTGAAATTTGTGAAAAACGTCTTCCTTTTTGGGAGCTCAGATCGTATTGGCAAGGAGAAAAATAAGAGGCTTTTTTATTTCCCTTCGTGGTATTATAAGGAAACCGGTAAAGCTGATCAAGAAGCCTTGGGCCAGACAACACATGTGAGTGGGCTAGAACTGTTGGACCCGGATAACAAAACCCAAATTGAAAGTACAAGTGAAACAAATGATGATGGGTCAACAGTTTCTGATGAAGCCTAGATCGAACCAAGTAACCAAACAGTGGACGTTCAGGATGCAGCCAATACTCATTCAGATCACCATACTGAAAACCAAATGGAAGATAAACAAGCCATGCAGAATTGCAATCACTCAGAAAACAAAGAGTTAACACTCAACCAAAATGTTTTGGCGATTTTGTTGTTGATCTCCCACCATCCATAGATTACAGTTTGCCCACTTCTAATCAAGAAACCTCGATTAACACGGTACACCCTATAGCTTATTATATTTCTTATGAAAAGTCTGCTAATGATCGCAAAGCCTTTTTGGTGGCCATTAGCTCTAACAATGAGCCAAAGTCTTTTAAACAAGCAACATATAACAAAGACTGGAGAGATACAATGGAAAAGGGATAAAGGCATTATAGGAAAATAGAACATGGACTCCTGAAGAACTACAAGGCCAGACTTGTGGCAAAAGGGTTCACACAAGGAGTTAAATTCCATGATACATTCTCACCACTCACTAAGCTAGTCACAGTTTGTACTCTTCGTATTGTGGCGGTGAAGAAAGATTGGCTCATTCACCACCTAAACGCTAACAACGCCTTTTTGAACGGGGATCTCAAGGAGGATGTCTACATGAAAATTCCACAGGGTTTTGATAAGGTAAATGAGCGGAAAGATTACATATTAAGGGAGTCATTAAACGAGCTAAAGCAAGCCTCCCGTAACTGGTATAAAAAATTTACTATGGCTTATTTGACACTTGTTTTTAAACAATCAAAGGCGGACCATTCCCTTTTCATTTGCCACGAAGGGAAATCTTTGGTAGTCGCCTTAATATACATAGACGATGTCATAATTGTTGGAGATAACCTACTAAAGATCAATGCAACAAAAGTCTATCTCAACGAACGGTTTAGCATCAAAGATCTCAGAAACTTAGAATATTTCTGTAACACCCCAAACTCTCGTTTCGCCTAAATACGCCATTAGGCGTAATCGATAAAATAACAAAACGAGTTTAATGGTGGATGTTTTTTTAACCACCGAATAAAAAAACGAGGCTAAACCCTTTTACCAGAGACTAATCTAGTTAGAGTAATTATCTAGAAGCAAACTCGAGACTAAACTTGAGGGGCCATAGTTGCCAATATGTCTAAGTGGGTTTAAAAAAAAAACCCAAAACAATAAAACACACACATTATGTGTGTATATCGTATGAATGATCAGGAGATCATTCTCCTACACCAAACAAGCCCTAAAACTCAAGAACAATGTCAAATCCAAGCCAAATCAAGGGGCTTTTAGATGCTTTAGCAAGAAACGGCTCATATAAGGCTTAATAGACATCAAGGTACCTTTCATTTAGTAGAAATTGATGTTAAATTCGTTTTTGATCATGGTGAAAATCTAGGGTTTTATCAAAAACGTGATATTATAAGTTGGTGGAGGTTTCTCTAGCTTTAGGGAGCCTCAATCATACCTAAATTGCTTACGAATCACATTCTACATGTATGTTTGATTCTAGTCATATGGTTATGTGAATATGTGAAAATTTGGGTTTAACCTCTAGGTTGAAACCCTCTATGTTTAATGATTCAGTTAACTCTTAGGAGTTGTTGTAATGAGGAATTTAGGCAAAATGGTCTAAATAATGTATTATGATGATGATTAGACAAATGGTTAAGTTTTGGCTAATCTTGAGCTTTAAAACTAAACAAATTGGTGGGTGCACACCAAGTGTTTGATTAAAATGCCAAATTGGTGAACACTAGTGAAACTATGAAGTTAGAATCATGTAAGAGCTATTAATCGTATGTGATATTGGTTTGTAATAAGCCAAGTTAATTGCATATTCTATATAAGAAAATGGCTATGGATTTAGCTATAAATGGGTAATGAATACATGATTTATGGATAGTGAATTAATTCCATGTTATGTATTCTAATAATCAAGTTTGACATATCCCTAAGTAGGTACAAGAACTAGGGAATGCAAACGGGTCAAACGGATGCAAGCAATGCGTATGGAAGCAAGAACGGATATGAGGTAAGTTGTACTTACACCACTAGACTATAACATAGCTTAATTGTTGTATACATTCGTCTCGAATCTAGTGTATGTGATAATGGTAAATCCCAAGGGGTGGAATGTATTAAATGAGTTGCCTTATGTGCACTCAAAACAAAACGTGGTTTACGACTTTAATCGAGACAATGAGTTATGACCGAATGGTGAAATTTATCAAACGGGTCAATTAAGAAGGTATGTGAGAAATGATGTTTTAATCCAAATGGAATCAATTGAATGAAATCATTAAGCATGATGTTAAATGGGTCAAGTTGTGTCACTTGAACCATAGGTAAAAACTTGTGTAATATAGTAACTTGAACTATGGGTCTAAACGGGTCAAATGGTGAAGTCCTCATCATTTGAGTCCAACACTTGATGCTTGTATTTCAAGCATTAAGATTCATGAGGTTAAACGGATCAAATGGCAAGGTATTACCATTTGAGTTCCGAGGAATTAATGTGCATATTTAGAAAGCACGCAGGTAAATGCACTTGCGCATGCACGCTTGATGCTAAGAATCATGGAGGATACGCACAAGGTATGAGAATGGGTCAACACCACCCGGTAAGTCCGTAGCTAATTAAACACCTTCGGGCGAAGCAACATGGGTACTAAAACTACCCACATGAAGTGTGGGTGCAAATCAAGTAAGTTATTTCCCTAACTATGTCTAATGCGCGCAAACGCGCTTAAAATCTACTAAACAAGTGAAAACTTGAGAAAGGATGAAACTCTAAGTCCGGAAGGACTTAGAGGTTTTTAAACAAGTCATTGAGTAAAAAACATTGGATTTGAAACAAGAAGTTTCGCCACGAATGGCTAAATCGAAAGATTTGACCATGAGGGGCATTTTGGGGATTTAAATGATTTATAAAGGTTGATTCTAAGAAACTAAGTCATAATGAAGCAAATCGGACAAACGCTTTTGTTAATCAAGTGTCTAATGACTTGACAACTCAAACGGTATGCAATTTAAGTAGTCAAAAGTGCCTTGTTTGATTCAAGGCCTTAACGGGTCGATATGGGTAAAAATCAACATAAACACATAAGACTTTGAACCGGGTCATAGCACCATGAACCGGACTATAATTTCAGTCAAACAAAGGTGTATTTAGTCGGCAAGTCAATACTTAGGCTTCGGGAATCATCAAATGCGGTTGCAACATGATTCCCATGCTTAAAAATCACCAAAAAACGATCAGAAGCTGTGCGCGGCCGCGCTCTTAAACCGACCGGCCGCGCGCTTAGACCTGCATGTCAGCACGATCTTTAAAATTCCATATAAAATCGTAGAAAAATCGTTAGGAGGTGTTCTTTATATGCCTGGAAAGCTCTCGGAGCGTAGAACAATTCTCATTTGAAAGTCGAAGTCAGATTTTGGGTTTTAGAAGGGGTAAAAGCGATCCGAACAGCTGCTGCTCATAAGTTGCAGCAGTTTGTTCTCCTGATAAAGGGCCGTTTGGCCTGGTTCGTTCCGTTTCGACGTGTAACGACTATCGTACTAGTTAAATGTTTCATTTGACCACTCACTAACCATTCTTTGTGTAATGGTGCTAGGTAAACATGTGATGGAAGTCCCGGAGCAAGGATCAAGTCGCGATAAGAGCCGAACACACCCGATCACTCATACAAGCTTCCGCACTAGAATCTAACGAACTCCCGTTAAAAACACAAACTTTAATACATTCTTTTTTTGTAGCAATGATGTAAAATTTATTGGAACTAAACGTGTATGGGATTCATTAAGTTGGGTTTTCATAATTTACCAAAGTTTTAATCGGGAGTGGTTTAAGTAAGGTCCAAACCCGTATGATTTGGGCGTTGATCGCGTGATTACGGGTTAGGGTCTTACAATTTCCTAAGGATTGAAGTGGCACGGATGAAAGAGGGTTTTTCCCTTAGTCAACGAAAATATACCATAGAAATTTCAAAGGATTGTGGAGTCCTAGGATCTCATCCTGGTGACTTCCCCA
Organism: Ambrosia x helenae; assembly: GCA_030844895.1. Classification (NCBI taxonomy): domain Eukaryota; kingdom Viridiplantae; phylum Streptophyta; class Magnoliopsida; order Asterales; family Asteraceae; genus Ambrosia; species Ambrosia x helenae. The sequence continues at coordinate 5,509,735 of CM061224.1, read as the reverse complement.
TGGAGCAAAACATGAAGTTAAGAAATGATGATGAAGAGCCAAGGGTGGTTGCAAGCTGTGACAATCGGCAAAATTAAGGTAATTCCGTACTAATTAATTATGCGTAATTTACGTAATTAAGTGCAATTTTGTGTGAATTGTTTTAAATAAGCTTTAGAGAATTGCAAATTCCCGATACGATTAATAGGAATGCACCTGTTTAATATTGAAGCACGACAAAATCGCGTGCAAATAAACTTGTCCGGAACGGACGTTGGTGATTACCCGACAACGATTGATTAACCGAAAACGATCCCGAACACCCGTGATATGAAATAAAGGGAATTTACATGAAATATTATGTGTTTTATAACTCCAAAACCATATGTGAAAACTCCAAACACAAATCCCCCGGTAATGAATAAAGTTCGCGTATCGCACCCGATACGCGCGAAACTCATAAATTCACCCAATTAAAGCCTAAATAACTTACCAATGCCTAAACTAGTCCATGTTTAAGGGTAATTTGGAGTCAATTATATGTCCGAAATAGCTCGTAATAAACACGCAATAAAGACCCGAAAACCCTATCGATTTAGTTGAATTTTAACTAGTAATTACAAGATATTATGGAAAAAGCATGCGGGTCCCACCTCCCCCTCCTTTGGGCCGGTTATACATGGGGACTATGGCCACCATATTTTTTCCTAGATTAAGCTTAACATGATGGTGTTCAAGCATGCTTAAGCTTATGTCTAATCCAAGTATAAAGACACGTGCTTATTTTATACAATGATCATCAAAATGTTATCTCCAAAACAACACACAAACTCTCCTTCCCTCCTTAAAAAGTTATGGCCAAAATCCCATCACCACCATTCAATCTTTGTTTTTCATCAAATAACTCACAAATCACTTTCGTTCCATACCCTAAACTGGTGTGTACAAGAATCTTGGAGCTTAACCCTTGGAAGACACATTTAAACCTCATCTCCATCTTGAGTTTTGAGTCTTACCTAGCCTTGTGCTAGTTGTAAGCTTCTTATCTTTTCTTCTTATTTTTGTATGTTTTTATTTAACATGTGTTAGGAACAAGTTGTACATGGGTTAAGATAATGAACTTTCACATAATGAAACATATGTTAAACAAGGCTAAAATGGAAGTGTATAAATACATATATGGGTCGTGGAATGTGTAGGATAGTTGTGATGTTTTTGTTAATTAAAAAGTTAAACTTAATCTTACATATGTTAGATTTAAACAAAATATGTAACTAGGGTTTTGATCAAGAGATAATATATGTTTTTGGAAATTTAACATGGATCTATAAAAGGGGTGTTATGGGCCGTGAGTTTTCATGAAATGTGTTAGTGATTTTGTAGTTTTTAAAAGTTCACATAAACCTATGTTTGAAGATGTCTTGAATGGTTTTTATAAAAATAACTTGAACATACTTAAAAGTGGTTTTAATCATCTTAACATAACCATTTAAAACATTATAATATGGTGGAACTTTAAAATGTTACAAGATATAAAAAAATTACATCTTCAAAGACACTAACTTTATAACTCTAAAAATAGACATATTGGACATTATGGACTTGATACACCAAATACACATATTATTAACCCTAATGAGGTTATATTGGACTAGTACTAGTGTTGGATCATAATAATAATCTATATTGACAAAGTTGACAAAACAAGTTTACTAGTTTAGTGTAAAATTGTCACTTTTGAAATATCTAGGAAGAAAATGTAACTTTTTGAAAGTTAAAGAAATTATTTTGTACTTTAAAAGTTGAGGGGTATAAAATGTCATTTTAGAAACGTGGATCTAAAAATGAAACTTTAGAAAGTTAGGTGTTAAAAATAGAAGATTTTAACTTCCAAGGTTGTTTTGTGAAAAGTTAGTAAACTTACAAAAATGTATTTTTGTATAAAAATGTGTTTATATAAAATAAGATTTTATAAAAAAATAAATATAAATTACCAAACATGTTGGAAAAATATTAAAACAAAGGTCTTTATAATAAATTGGTAATTTAAAGACTTGATAAAAATTTGTATAAAAATGAATACTTTTATATCTATGGGAATATAAAAGTGCTGGAACATTTTGTTGTAAATAATCAAGTCTTGATTTTAAAATACAAAGATTATTTTATAAATTTCCAAGTAAAATATATAGATTAAAGGATGATTAATTTCAAGAGAAGATATTGTTGGAAACTTTAGGAAATAACAAAATATATATTTGTAATGTAGGAAAAATAATATTGTGACGACAAGTATTTATTCCTACAAATATATATATATATATATATATTATATATATATATAAACAACTTGTATTATTTGGGACATGAAAATAAATAAATACAAAATAATCGGATGTAAACGTATTTATATCATGGCGTGTTAATAGACAAAATGTAAAACGGACGAATAAGTATATATTGTATAACTTCCTATAAGATACGCATATATGTTATTGCGTCTAATGTGGATATGAAAACATATATTTTATGGACTAAAATATATAATACTAGCTTTTATCCCGGGAGCGTCCCGGGATTGAAATATCTAATATGACATCATAAAATATCTAATATGACAACATAATCAATGACTTCCCAATGCAAGATTAATGAATAATAATAATAATAATAATAATAACAATATTATTATTATTATTATAATGAACAAATCTCTGCCAGAAATTATCATATTCAAATATATAAAAAAATAGAATCTCTGCATATGGAGTTATGTTTATCGTTCCTTATTCAAATATAAAAACCCTAAGCAGTGATTTATTAGTATAGTAAAATATATTTGAATACAAAACCCCACAAAAATAGTCGTTTTTTTTCTTCGTTTATTATATGGCACTATGGTACTCGTTGGAAAGATAATAAAACGCTCGTTAATTTGGTGTAATTTTTTTTCTTTAAAAAATCTCGTATATAAAAGATATTAACGTTTAAAAGACATGGGTATTAACATGAGAGAAAAAAATTAATTTTATTTTTAAATTCTTATTTTTTCCTAAAATAACTCAATGGATATATAGATAGATTTTTAATTTATTATAAAAACTAAAAAAAAAAACTCTCATAGTGCCACGTGTCACATTCAATGGGGGGGGGGGGGGGTTTAGGCCTCCATTGAATGCCACATCATCATAATTCAATTCTTTTATTAATAGTTATAGATATAGATTATAGATTATAGATGGGTGAAAAATACATAACACTTTCCTAAGTGTTGGAAATCTATTCATGAGAAAATTAACGTAAATAATCTATCACGATTACACGTATACGAACTTGACAATGTAAAACATGTTATCGAATCGACAAGATCCTAGTATGTTTATTTAATGGGAAAGTAAATATACGGTAAAGTGAGTCGAGTCGAGTGTTGAAAATTTAATATCGATCGACAAGATCCTAGTATAACTATTTAATGGGAAAATAATTATACTGTAAAGTGAGTCGAGTCGATAATGATGTAAAACGAGTTAATTAATACGGAAATATAAGTGTAACTTATAACAAGGGCAATACATCACCAACGGACCTAGGATACACGTTTAATTAAACGTGGAATTGAACTAAATAGTGGTGTTGGGTGTTGGGCGTACAACTTGCTGAAACACACGCACTATAAACTTAGTGATTTATACGTCTAGGACATTTGTAGGTGTTTGACCTTGGACAAGCTATTCTCTGTGTTTGGCTTTGCATACTTTTGCTTGAGGTGAGTTTCACGGCCCTATTTTACTGTTTTGTTTTCGGGGGAAAGATATGTTATGTCAGGGAAATATGTCTAGTGATATGTTGAGTACTTGGGTTAGTTGTTCGCCACTCGGGGTGAGTCCTCGCTACTGTAACCATTTATTCGTGTGCATGTGTGTGAAATCGAAAACCGAAGGAATATTTAGATATTACTATTGATGCCTGACAAGGCCCACCCTTAATCGATAGCATCGATTCTGTAACTGTGTATACCAGGGGTGCACGTATTCTGAACTAAGTTGTTATATTTCGAGAAACAACTATGAGCGAGGCATTGCTTGTCTTGGTTTGGTTATGGGATCAAGTAGATTGTAGGAACTTGCAACTCTTACAATAGTCACCACTTGTGTTTATTTCCCAAAATGTTGTTGTTAAAATGTTTTATAAAACTAAAACCTATGAACTCATCAATATGTATATATTGGCGTCTTTTCAAACATATCTTTCAGGTAACTGGGCGCAGAAGGAAAGTATGGATAGTACGGGTGTGGATCATACCGAGCGTCGGATATTTTGGGGGGTTTTACTCTTATTTTCCATGGGGTTGGGATATAATTGTGAAACCTCTACTTTTGATTAGAACTATGTTTGTTTAAGTACTATATGAAACATGAAACTCCTTTCAACGCTATAAATAAATGATCATTTTTCTTAATTACTTATGGTTTGTGTTAATCTTGACTTGATGCTCTTCGAATGTCGTGACACGTGTTTCTGCCATTGGCGTGCTGTGACACAAGCCAATACAGGCGCGCCTTATTGGAAGGTTGATTTATTTGCAGGCAACTAGACCGGATATTGTTTACTTTGTGAATCTCTTCAGTCAGTTCGTATTTGATCCTTGACAAAGTCACATGGAAGCTGCCATGAGGGTGTTGAGATACCTAAAAACAACCCCTGGACAAGGAATCTTATTACCAAAGGAAGGCTGATTGGACCTCATGGCATATAGCAACTCTGATTGACTAGGGTGTCCCGACTTAAAAAGATCAAGAATGGGCTATTTATTACTATTGGGTGGAACCCAAATCTCATGGAAGTCTAAAAGGCAATATGTGGTCTCCCGCTCTTCAGCCGAAGTAGAATACTGCGCAATGGCATCCACAGTTAGTGAAGTTCTGTGGATGTGTTGGTTGCTGAGCGAACTTAGTCTACTTCAAAACCTACTGACTCCACGTTTTGTGACACAAAGCTACCATACACATTGCCAACAACCTAGTTTATTATGAGCACACAAAGCATGTTAAATGAATTGTTTCTTCATTCTTGAATGTGTAGAATCTAAAGAAATTCAACCAAAAAGCATTGACACCAACCTCCAAATTGCCAACTTATTTACAAAATCCTTGGGTTCACGACAACTTCATTTTCTTCTCGGCAAGTTGGTTGTTCATGACCTTCTCGCTCCAACTTGAGGAGAGTGTAAATTGGTGCATATCTTCTTGCTATGATTGAGTGTGTATCTCATTTATGAGTGATAATCTCCTTTCTTGTATAGCGCATCATCATGGGAGTTTTCATTCCTTTATATTTCTCTTTGTATTCAATTACATGCATATAGACATGTAACAACAAATCTTAAAAATAACATGTAGCTGAGAAATGATGAGATCCTTGTTAGGAAGATTCCAACCCGGTATAAACTTATTGTCGACATGAGCGGGATTGATCTCCATAGTATCTACAAACAAACCCGAACACCGGAATATGTTCATTACTTCTAATTCATACAAATGACGAGAAGGGGAACCCTTTCGACCCTCCCCATCATAAGCATAAGATAGAGTAAAGCTTGGGTCGTAAGAAACGCCTGGAGAACTAGAAGGGGGATGTGACATCCGCCACTTTTTCATTATATATATATATATATATATATATATATATATATATATATTTCGTACCTCCTATCTTGTACGTCGCATTTTATCCTTATAATAATAATAATAATAAAAATAATAATATTTCAGATTTTATTTAGTAAAAAAAAAAAGTTATAGACTTTATAATGACAAATAAAAAGAACATAGTCCATTTTACCAATTTAGTCAAACCTACCAAATTCTCATGCCCATAGTCAAACTACCTTCAATGAATCATGCTAATTATCCAAAATTAATGGGTCTTAAATCAATCAAATTATTACAGAGACAAATTTCAGCTTGACTACCAGTTATGTTGTGACATCCGTCACTTTTTCATTATATATATATACATATATATAATAATAATAATAATAATAAAAAAAAAATATAAAAAAAATTCAGATTTTATATAGACATTACATATGCATTTTAAACCAAACTAACCCACCTCTTAAACCCATAACCAAACCAAACCATAACCAAACCATAGCCCAAACCCAAAACCCCTTGTAGGCTTGCAGCCCAAGTCTGAAAGCAGGCCCATGTCCAAGCCCATCCCCCCTTTGCACCTTCTATCTGTTAAAAAAAAAAAGAAAGAAAAACATGGTCCCTGCTCGGATTCGAACCGGAGACCTTCCACAATCCCACAAACGCGCGCAACCAACTGGGCTATGCTTCTGATCTGTTGATATCCTAACCCTTAATATATTTAAGCCTAGTTAAGATGATTTGTCCTTTCCTCCCTTGCCTCTGCTACTGTACGCGATCAAAAAAAAAAAAAAAAGAGAAACACAGTCAAACCTGTTGACCAAGAAGAATTGATGATTTTGATGATGCATTTTCAATTATGGTAAACACACATAATCTTCGGCCCTTTTCTGACTAGGGAGCACGAGATTATCAATTGATTGATAATCAAATAACCATTTACGCGTATTATGTTCAATACGTGGTCAACCTTGCCAATTATACAACCTGGACCTAGACACTATAAATTGATGCATCCTAAACAACCTACAAGTGCCGAAACATCCCTCTTTGTCTCTAAAAATCTGCTCTAGATCATCATGCGAAGCTATTGATTTTATGTTGACTTTTTGCTTTGACTAAACGATTTGCACGAAATCATGTTTGTAAGTCCAATCTTTTTGATGGTTTTTGTTATTCAGCATTCACACAACAATAACCCTCTGATTAATTGGGTTATCGTTGTGTGAATCATTCGATTGATAAGTTAGGGTTTCGTAAGGTTATAATTGGGGAAGAACACTAAGAATATTTATCCTATTTATTTTAAACTGATGCAACTCAACACAACCACAGGTCTAGACCAAGTGGTTGTGTTGTTGGTTTGATACACAGTGGGCGCGGGTTCAATCCCTGCAACCACCACTTCTTTTTTTTTTCTTTCAATAGTTTTGTTTCCTTTAAAACAATTAAATATATATAAATATTAAATCCTTTTAAATCTTTTAAATTCTTTTTAAAATACCAAAACTATTTTATAAATTCTAAAAAAATTATATTTGTTTAATCTGAGATAAAAGTTTTAATTACAATTTTTATTTTTCAGAAATTCATTTATTTAATATTTATAATAATTAAATCATTTTTATTCTATTTTATTTATAAAAATCCATTAAAATATCAAAACGATCTTATTAATTTCCACAAAAATTATCCTAAGTTTTTATAACATTAAGCTTTTCAAAAATGATTTTTACTTCAGAAAAATCATTTATTTAATATTTTTAATCAATTTTTGTTAGTTTTAATCATAATTAAATCATAATAAATCCAATTTTCATCATTTTTGCACCAAAATTTTATACAAATTATTTTTAATCATTTAGAACAGAAATATGATTTTTAAAATAAGAATTCCTTAATTTTAGTATTTTTGAATATTAAAGTTAAATGTTGGCTATTTATAAATAAATAGATTTAAAAATCTATTTTAAATGAAATAATTTTATAAAAAAATTATTTCTATACTTCAAACACTTTATTGTGTACATTCTAAATTCAAATTTCATTAAAAGACTTTTATTTATTTATTTATGAAATTTCTCATAATTAATAAACAATTAGTTTATTAAAACAAATAAACGTTTATCCCCAAATTCGAAGCCCTAGAAATACATATATCTTAGATTCATTTTCCTTACACATTATCAATTACTTTAGGTTAATCATTTGGGAGTAATCTCAATTCATATTTCGTTGTCCAGTTCAATTACAAGCTATTACGTATACAGTGAGTATTCCTATCCCATTTTTACTTTTATACATTTTTGGGATGATTCATGTACATTATTACAAGTTCAATTCAAATTTACATTTTTACAAATACAATTCTAGTACTATGTGCATTGCTTACAACGTGCTTTATGCTTAGACAATACATGTGGATTACATTTGTACTTAGTGAAATCATTAACATGGTACAAGCCGACCTTAACATTGGATAGCGCTATTTGGATTGACAACCCGCCTAGATTGATTCTCCCCCTTTTTCATCGGAGAATCCGTGGCCAGTGTTAAGTTATCATCCATTTATTGGTTGAGTACACTACAGTTCATACAGTACATTATACAGTCACAGGGTTGATTTCGCTCATTTGTTTGATACATGGTTTACATATTTGCACTGTAACTTGCACTTGAATTGTATAACTTTTTAACCTACTATATATATATAATCTAGGAATGCTCACCAACATTTCATATGTTGACCAAATCTATTTGTACATGTTTCAGGTGCAGTTTGATCTAGTGCTTTAGCAAGGAACATTTAGTGCTTTATTTTAATTCAATTATTTCAATATTTACATTTCATTAGACAATGTAATTTCCATTTCCATGTAAGACAATTTTGATTATTCAATAAATATTTACATTTTAGTACCATGTGCTTTTGAACAATCGTCACTACGTGGCACCTCGATGATTCCGCCATCGGTTGGGGTGTTACAGATTGGTATCAGAGCCATGGTTATAGGGAACTAGGTTATTAGATAAAAAGGCCTAGACTATAACCGAACTACAACTTGCATGCATAATATTTCCTGAATTACCCTACCCCTCATTTCTCCCTACCTTCCTCCTTCTATCTTTCCCTTCTTCTCTCTCTCTATCCTTCTTATCTTTCATCATGGTGCATAGAGATGAAGTACTACAGGGAGTGGAAATGTCTACATCATCATGGAACAGGGACAGTACCTTTCATGAAGACACTCTTAGGCATAATGCCTACTCTTACTTTTGTTCCTTCAAAGTTGTTGAACTTTAATGAGTGTGATAAGGACACGTGCAATCTGGAAGGGTGGACGCCTGTACACTGGGTTTTCTGGCATAGGCAAGCATAGCGCATAAATCCATTTACGGACCTGTTATGCTTACCTGGGGATTCCTGGAGTGAGTGTCCACTTATAGGCTAAAGCATGTCTTCTTTGATCACCATTGGGTTCAACTCCTTTGAAAAGTCAACGTTCTTGTTGAGCTTTACAGCTAGACAAGGGCACTCCAAGCATTTTATACAAGCTTTTTCAATAATACTCTCTCGGTTCATATACAATATTTTGTATTTCACGATTTTCATATATTACTTACAAATTCATACTTTCATAACCATCTATGGATTTCACAATCACACTTCACCTTACCCTCTTAGCCACTTTTTTTAAATATTCAACACCCTACCCAAATCATATTATTTCTTTTCTCCACATGTTATTTATTAAAAAAAAAAAAAAAACTATAACCTCATACTTTATCCCAAACTAAAGATTTCTAAAACTAGTTGTATTACCTAGTAACTTTACAAAGTACATATTATCCTCGAACTAAAATTCAATTGATTGACGTAACAAACGATTTTCTATATAATATTTTAAACTATTACAAAGCCTACTTAGCTTGTACTATTTAACAACTTTTGCCTTATATACAAAACCAAATTTTGAAAATATTTAATTTTTTTGAATAAAATCTAGTCTCTAGATTTTCCATCAACACTCACCCATTTTCAACTTGTTCAAATTTTTACAATATTTGGCATACACCACAATCATGTTCTCGTATACACTTGATTATAACCTTTGATCCAAACCCCAAAATTTACACTACTATATAATCTCCTTGCTATAAAATAAACTCTTTATCAACTATCTTCACATTCACCATCTCTCACAACCTTGATTCTGCTTCAAGATTTTTCATCATCCTCTCAAGAACTAAATTCATATCCTTCACCTTCTCACACGTGAGCTAGTTACCCATGATAATCAAACTACTAAAAACCTGATACTTGATTCTACAGGATTTTTCCAAAACATCATTGTTTATGAAACTTGATTTTCCCTTAATTTGACTATTCACTGGACATTTAATTATTCATGATACTCGTGTTTTCATTTTCTTGATCTTATTGTACCCAATTATGACATACTCATAGGCATATAACATCTAGAGATTTCCTTGCATACTATTATGTACGAACACAAATTGGTGATCTATCATATTAGTTACGTTTATTTTAATCGTACACTTACATTTATTTGAAACGTTTAGACTTGATGCTTGATCTTACAGAGCTTTTCTAAGAAAACATCATTGGTTATTACATGAAACTAGATTTTTCCCTTAATTTAACTACGCATTGAACATCTAATTATTCATGATATTCGTAAACATTTAATTATTCATGATAACACTTACACTTAATGGTTGTAGTACTTACAAACTTGCTTGCATAAACATGCTATCAATTTGCAATCTATGTGAATAATAATTGCTGCACTTAATAGAGGTCATCATGCCTTTTTCAACAGTCGGGAGAGGCTCTACAACCTGCTCCACGACTGGTGGAGGCTATCGAACATACTCAACGATTGGTAGAGGTCACTATGCCTTTTCAAACAGTCGGGAGAGGCCCTACAACCTACTCCACGGCTGGTGGAGGCTATCGAACCTGCTCAACAATCAGTGGGATCATAGAAGGACATAAAACCCTAATGTAAGGTAAATTGATGATTCCGGTCCGGAACGTAATCATGAATTTACAGGTACATTAGAGTGGTGTGAAATTCTATTAGAGTTTTTGGATAGGCGTCCAGTACGTTTTCAAGGTATCAAAGGTGTGGTGGGTTAGCTGCGGTACACCCTGTATACAAACACTAATGATGCATTGAAAGTGTGACTGGAAGTCGAACCAGGAACAAACTCTGCTTACTTGGTAGTTCATTTGATCTTTTTTTATAATCAATCAACTTGTACATTCATTTTAGGATTCCTAAAACTGGAAGTGTAGTGATTTACTAGATTCTTACTCTCTTTACCCTTCCGAGACGAACTTAATCCAATCCTTAACCCACACCTATTAAACCTTCTATCCAAATCATTCGAAACAGTCTACCTTGTTAACTATAAATTCACGTCGTACCTTAACTCAAATTTTTCCAAACCACAGTTATATTAATTTTTACCCAAGCATCCATAACCCTATGTTTCTAATAACTTCGGGACGAAGTTTCTAAAAGTAGGGGATGCTGTGACATCCGTCACTTTTTCATTATATATATATACATATATATAATAATAATAATAATAATAAAAAAAAAAATATAAAAAAAATTCAGATTTTATATAGACATTACATATGCATTTTAAACCAAACTAACCCACCTCTTAAACCCATAACCAAACCAAACCATAACCAAACCATAGCCCAAACCCAAAACCCCTTGTAGGCTTGCAGCCCAAGTCTGAAAGCAGGCCCATGTCCAAGCCCATCCCCCTTTGCACCTTCTATCTGTTAAAAAAAAAGAAAGAAAGAAAAACATGGTCCCTGCTCGGATTCGAACCGGAGACCTTCCACAATCCCACAAACGCGCGCAACCAACTGGGCTATGCTTCTGATCTGTTGATATCCTAACCCTTAATATATTTAAGCCTAGTTAAGATGATTTGTCCTTTCCTCCCTTGCCTCTGCTACTGTACGCGATCAAAAAAAAAAAAAAAGAGAAAACACAGTCAAACCTGTTGACCAAGAAGAATTGATGATTTTGATGATGCATTTTCAATTATGGTAAACACACATAATCTTCGGCCCTTTTCTGACTAGGGAGCACGAGATTATCAATTGATTGATAATCAAATAACCATTTACGCGTATTATGTTCAATACGTGGTCAACCTTGCCAATTATACAACCTGGACCTAGACACTATAAATTGATGCATCCTAAACAACCTACAAGTGCCGAAACATCCCTCTTTGTCTCTAAAAATCTGCTCTAGATCATCATGCGAAGCTATTGATTTTATGTTGACTTTTTGCTTTGACTAAACGATTTGCACGAAATCATGTTTGTAAGTCCAATCTTTTTGATGGTTTTTGTTATTCAGCATTCACACAACAATAACCCTCTGATTAATTGGGTTATCGTTGTGTGAATCATTCGATTGATAAGTTAGGGTTTCGTAAGGTTATAATTGGGGAAGAACACTAAGAATATTTATCCTATTTATTTTAAACTGATGCAACTCAACACAACCACAGGTCTAGACCAAGTGGTTGTGTTGTTGGTTTGATACACAGTGGGCGCGGGTTCAATCCCTGCAACCACCACTTCTTTTTTTTTTCTTTCAATAGTTTTGTTTCCTTTAAAACAATTAAATATATATAAATATTAAATCCTTTTAAATCTTTTAAATTCTTTTTAAAATACCAAAACTATTTTATAAATTCTAAAAAAATTATATTTGTTTAATCTGAGATAAAAGTTTTAATTACAATTTTTATTTTTCAGAAATTCATTTATTTAATATTTATAATAATTAAATCATTTTTATTCTATTTTATTTATAAAAATCCATTAAAATATCAAAACGATCTTATTAATTTCCACAAAAATTATCCTAAGTTTTTATAACATTAAGCTTTTCAAAAATGATTTTTACTTCAGAAAAATCATTTATTTAATATTTTTAATCAATTTTTGTTAGTTTTAATCATAATTAAATCATAATAAATCCAATTTTCATCATTTTTGCACCAAAATTTTATACAAATTATTTTTAATCATTTAGAACAGAAATATGATTTTTAAAATAAGAATTCCTTAATTTTAGTATTTTTGAATATTAAAGTTAAATGTTGGCTATTTATAAATAAATAGATTTAAAAATCTATTTTAAATGAAATAATTTTATAAAAAAATTATTTCTATACTTCAAACACTTTATTGTGTACATTCTAAATTCAAATTTCATTAAAAGACTTTTATTTATTTATTTATGAAATTTCTCATAATTAATAAACAATTAGTTTATTAAAACAAATAAACGTTTATCCCCAAATTCGAAGCCCTAGAAATACATATATCTTAGATTCATTTTCCTTACACATTATCAATTACTTTAGGTTAATCATTTGGGAGTAATCTCAATTCATATTTCGTTGTCCAGTTCAATTACAAGCTATTACGTATACAGTGAGTATTCCTATCCCATTTTTACTTTTATACATTTTTGGGATGATTCATGTACATTATTACAAGTTCAATTCAAATTTACATTTTTACAAATACAATTCTAGTACTATGTGCATTGCTTACAACGTGCTTTATGCTTAGACAATACATGTGGATTACATTTGTACTTAGTGAAATCATTAACATGGTACAAGCCGACCTTAACATTGGATAGCGCTATTTGGATTGACAACCCGCCTAGATTGATTCTCCCCCTTTTTCATCGGAGAATCCGTGGCCAGTGTTAAGTTATCATCCATTTATTGGTTGAGTACACTACAGTTCATACAGTACATTATACAGTCACAGGGTTGATTTCGCTCATTTGTTTGATACATGGTTTACATATTTGCACTGTAACTTGCACTTGAATTGTATAACTTTTTAACCTACTATATATATATAATCTAGGAATGCTCACCAACATTTCATATGTTGACCAAATCTATTTGTACATGTTTCAGGTGCAGTTTGATCTAGTGCTTTAGCAAGGAACATTTAGTGCTTTATTTTAATTCAATTATTTCAATATTTACATTTCATTAGACAATGTAATTTCCATTTCCATGTAAGACAATTTTGATTATTCAATAAATATTTACATTTTAGTACCATGTGCTTTTGAACAATCGTCACTACGTGGCACCTCGATGATTCCGCCATCGGTTGGGGTGTTACATATGTATCATAAATCACAGATTATACAGCCTAAAACCATCCAATTATAAGTATTCATACGCATACTTTTGACCCACAACACCTATCATGAGTAAATCTTCAATTACATGAATTCGACCAAAGATGTGTAAAGATCCCAACCCAGGCCCCTTAATCGCTACCCTCTGCACAAAAATCATCAACCAATTTCGACCTAAAAGCCTCTGTGATCATTCTTAAACTAATGGACGTCGTTACCTCCTATCCTCGAATCAACCCCAATCATTGTCGAGTTCTAGCAATTAGTTATTGGGTTAGTTCGTATCTAGGTATGTATTAAAAGCCCTAAGGTTAATTTTGTTATCTGAATCATTTTCGGGTTCAATCGTCGGGGTAAGGATCTAGGGTTTTATTTGGGGATGATGACGCATCTTATGTCTGTTTATATTTTAAAACGAAACAAAAGCAGTAGCAAACTGATCCTTAGATCAGGTGGTTGGATGTGTTGGTGATTTGCTCAGGTCGGTCACAGACCCTGGGTTCGAGTCCGGCCTCACACCATTCTTTTTTTTTATATATATAATTCAAAATTCAACCTAATTAGTCTTTATAATAATTTAAAAACTAATTATACTCGTTCTCAGGGTGTGGCTCAGTTGGTGGCCACACTTGTGATAAAGCTTCGAACCGGCCAGAGGCCCGGGTTCGACTCCCATAACCAACAACATTTTTTTAACCCTCTTTATATATATATTTAACATATTAATCTTTTAAAATAGTTTTTAAATACTAAAATTGGGTTATAAATTCTACAAAAATTACTGTATAATCTTCTAGTGGTAAAGTTCATTTTACAATTTTTAGTTTTTCAAAAATAATTTATTTAATATATATTATTAATAATACAAGTTTATTCATTTATAATTATAAAATTCAATAAAAATATCCAAACGATTTTATTAAATCCCACAAAAATTATTCTAAACTTGTATAGAAATAAACATTTCAGAAATAATTTTTATTTCAGAAAAACCGTTCATTTATATTTTTAATTAATTTTTGTTAGTTTTAATCATAAATAAATCATAATAAATTCATTTTTCAATATTTTTGCACCAAAATTTTATATAAATTATTTCTATTCATTTGGAACAGAAATACAATTTTTAATTTAAAAATTCTTTAATTTTAATATTTTTAAATATTAAAGTTATATTTTGACAAATTTGAAATAAATCGATTAAATATTCCATTTTTCAAGAAAATAATTTTATAAAAATTATTTTCACAATTAAAACTTTATATTGTGACCATATTCAATTTAAAATTTACAAAAAGACTTTTGTTTATTTATTTACCAAATTTCTTTTATTAACCATTTTATTTATTAATCAAATAAATACTTATCCCCAAATTCGAAACCCTAGAAAATACTTATAGACTAGATAGACTTAGACTTATTTGTTACCTTATACATAGGGTGATACTTGGAAACGTTGGATTACACTTATTCAATTCCACAAGACTTACCACCTTGCTAAGGTGAGTATTACTTATCCCCTTTTTCGCTTTTACAACTTTTGGGGTGATTCATGCACAAGTATACAAAACCTTCATATTCATTTACACATACATTTTTATTCATTTACAATTCATTTACGTGTCTTGTTTATCTTTGTGCTTATGTTTGAACATGAACGTAGCTTACATACAAAATCATACATCTAGACATAACTTATGTTATGGTGCTCTTTACATAGACGTAACTTATGTTACGGTGCTCATTTAGACATAACTTATTTTATGGTGCTCTTTTAAACTTGACACGTGTTAGGGTGCTCATTATCAATTTCAACTCATCAACTTTACATTTGATCTTTGTCTTGTTTGGTTACTTGCGTGTTTACATAATGCCTTGGTGATGCTAGACACATGAATTGTACTACTTTTCAAACTTATACTATATGTACAAAGCTAAGTAGTACTCACCAACATCATATGTTGACCAAATTTATTTTCGTGCATGTTTCAGGATAAGCTGCTTGACGCTTCACATAGGACATTGGACTTAGACTAAATAAATCAACTATCTCAATTGTTGTTGTGTATTTATTTTCACATGTTGTAAAACAATATTCAATAATCAAATATTTACAATTTAGTACCATGAGCTTTTGAACAATCGTCATTACGTGGCACCTCGATGATTCCGCCATCGGTTGGGGTGTTACAGATTGGTATCAGAGCCATGGTTATAGGGAACTAGGTTATTAGATAAGATGTCCTAGACTATAACCGAACTTCAACTTTCATGCATTATATTTCCTAAATTACCCTACCCCTCATTTCCTTCTACTTTCCTTCCTCTATCTTTCCGTCCTTCTCTCTCTCCCTTCTTCTCATATTTCATCATGGTGCATAGAGATGGTGTCCTACAAGGAGTGGAAGGTCTACATCATCCTGGAACAGGAGCAGTACCTTTCATGAAGACACTCTTAGGCATGATGCCTACCCTTATTTTGCTCCTTCAAAGTTGTTGAGCTTTAATGAGTGTGATGGAACACGTGCAATCTGGAAGGGTGGATGCGGCGTACACTGGGTTTTCTGGCATAGGCAAGCATAGCGCATAAATCCAATAACGGACCTGTTATGCTTACCTGGGGATTCCTGGAGTGAGTGTCCACTTATAGGCTAAAGCATGTCTTCTTTGATCGCTGTTGGGTTCAATTCCCTTGAAAAGTCAACGTTCTTGTTGGGCTTTACAGCTAGACAAGGGCACTCCAAGCATCTTATGCAAGTTTTTCAATAATACTCTCTCGTTTCATACACAATGTTTTGTATATCATGATTTTCATATATTGGTTACAAGTTCATACCTTCATAAACACCTGTACGGTTATACACTTACATTTTCTAATCTCATGATTATTCATTGACTACCTCATAGATGTCTGCTCGCCGCATGCTCCGTGATGCCAGCCAATGCCCTGTTCGTGCTTCTGGACAACGTTCTGATCGTCGCCTCGCATCTTTAGTCGCCGAGCAAATTGCTGCAGTGATCCCAAACCTTGTCAGTGAGATAACTCAGAATAGTAACAGTGCCAACACAGGGGGTGCGACTCAATTTCGGTGCACTTTCAAACACTTTAACTCCTGCAACCCCACAAAATTCACTGGTGAGGAGGGTGCTACTGGCCTCCTCCAATGGTTTGAAAGCATGGAGAGCACCTTTGTGAACAGTGAATGTCCTGATGAACTCCGCGTTCGTTATGCTACCAGTGTCCTTCAAAAGGGGGCGCTAACCTGGTGGAACGGCGAAAAACGCAATCGGGGCGCTGATGTTGCTTTATCCTTGCCTTGGGCTGAGGTTAAAGAACTCATGATCGCCAAATTCTGCCCTATGAACGAAATCAGGAAACTGGAGGATGAGTTTCGTGAACTCAAACAAGACAGTGGTGAGAATCTTGCGTATAATACTCGATATCATGAACTTAGCATATTGATTCCACACATGGTCACCCCGGTCTCTCAAGCAATCGAGAAATATATCGAGGGATTACCTGATCTGATTCAAGACATAGTCACTAGAAGCAAATCCACTACGATAGAAGAGGCTGTCCAACTTGCAGCCACTTTAACAGACAAACACGTAAGGAAAGGAAACTTGGTTAGGAAGGGCACCAACACGTCTGCTGAGAAAACCACCCGTGTTGTTGAACAATCTGAGACTATTTTAGCAAAGGCCGCCACTACTGCTTCGAAATCTAAGAAACGAATGGGCGATAATCAGAACCAGACTGTCGTGGATCCTGTGACTCAGCCTCCTATCAAGAAAGCCTACACGGGAATCCATCCTCAATGCAACACTTGCAAGTATCATCACCCTGCAAATCTTCCATGCCGTCAATGCACTAGATGTGGAAGGTTTGGACACCTTGTCACCACTTGTCGAGTAATGGTTAGGACACAGGATAATCATCAAACAGCTGCCCAGGAACCACTACCGATTACTAACGGTCGGGCATGTTATCATTGTGGAGACCCTAACCACATGCGACCTCGATGCCCTAAATTGAATAATGTAAACCTGGTGGCACATGGACGAGCTTTCAATATCAATATCAACGAAGCAAACGGTCAGGATGACGTTAATTCCACTGGCTAAGCCATGGATGGAATCTTCTTAAGACTCGAGAATCCAATACTTGTGTTTACATTTTCTTGATCCTATTATCATTTGGTACCTAATTTTGTCGCACTCATTAGCATACAACATCTAGAAATTTCCTTGCATACTTGTGTACGAACACAGGTTGGAAATTTATCATATTTGGATACATTTATTTTAATCATAGAAGTTTAAAGACTCTACCTTACATTTATTTGAAACATTTGGACTTGATTTCCATAAAAATCAAACTACTAAAAACTTGATACTTGATCCTACAGAGCTTTTCTAAAAACATTATTGTTTGTTATATGAAACTTGATTTTTCCCTTAATTTGACTATTCATTGAACATTTAATGATACTCGTAAACATGGCTGGCCAAATATGAGCTATTTCTATAGGCCACTAAGATAACACTTATACTTAATAGTTGTCGTACTTATAAACTTGCTTGCATGTGTGTATTATCAATTTGCATGTTGATCTATGGAAGACAACTACTACATTTACCCACTCAACTGAAACAAACATTTCACTTAAAGGGCTCCCCGGATGAGTGGTAGCCCATACTTAAATTTTGTTATGCTTGCAAGTCGTTGCAAACCAATGTAATTGACCTCATTATTACATAGTCTCATTTTGTTGATAACGTCTCATTATAACCCAACATGTTTGCTGTGACATCTTCTTTTGAAACTTATTTGCTTTAATGTGTTGTTAGATTAGGATCATAGAAGGACATAAAACCCTAATGTAAGCTAAATTGATGATTTCGGTCCGGAACGTAATCATGAATTTACAGGTACATTAAGGTGGTGTGAAATTCTATTAGAGTTTTTGGTAGACGTCCAGTACGTTTTCAAGGTATCAAAGGTGTGGTGGGTTAGCTGCGGTACACCATATATATAAACACTAATGATGCATTGAAAGTGAGACTGGAAGTCGGACCAGGAACAAACTCTAGTTACTTGGTAGTTCATTTGGTCTTTCTATAGTCAATCAACTCATGCATTTATTTTAGGATTCCTAAAACTTGAAGTTTAGTGTTTTACTAGATTCTTATTCTCCTTGTTATTCGGGACGAACCTAATCCAATCCTTAACTCACACCTATCAAACCTCTTATCCAAATCATTCGAAACAGTTTACTCTGTTACCTATAAATTCACGTCGTGCCTTAACTCAAACTTTCCAAACCACGGTTATCTTAATTTCTACCCAAGCATCCGTAACCTTATGTTTCTAATAACTTCGGGACGAAGTTTCTAAAAGTAGGGGATGCTGTGACATCCGCCACTTTTATCATTATTATTATTATTATTATATATATATATATATATATTTATTTCGTACCTCCTATCTTGTACGTCGCATTTTATCCTTATAATAATAATAATAATAAAAATAATAATATTTCAGATTTTATTTAGTAAAAAAAAAGTTATAGACTTTATAATGACAAATAAAAAGAACATAGTCCATTTTACCAATTTAGTCAAACCTACCAAATTCTCATGCCCATAGTCAAACTACCTTCAATGAATCATGCTAATTATCCAAAATTAATGGGTCTTAAATCAATCAAATTATTACAGAGACAAATTTCAGCTTGACTACCAGTTATGTATCATAAATCACGGATTATACAGCCTAAAACCATC